>OX381708.1:43771764-44149537 GCA_947462335.1 Harmothoe impar
TCACTGCCTTGTAGTGCTCACCCCAGCGCGCAAGGAGCGAGTAGCTCGTTGCCTCCACCCACAGGTACAGGGAGTCACTCCCTCCCTCCACTGTCTGTCTCCCTCAGCCGTGGGCCTCCTACCACTTCCACCAACCAGTATCCAACAACTCGTGTGTGCCAGCCCCCAGTCAGCCTCCACCCAGTCAGTCAGCAGGCGCATGGAGAGAGCGGCGGCTGCGGGGACGGCGCCGTCTCCCCCTCCTCCACACCATGCATACCACCTGGATCAATCCTCAGGATGATGGTAGCGGTGGGGTGGGGGTGGTCGGTTAGTGGGGGGAGGGGGGTCCACTACTCCCCTCCAGTGTAGGGGGATGAATCAGACTTGGATCTACCGGACGACGAGGGTAGAATGAAAGAGATGGGGACTGGATAAGGCTGGGGTGGTGTCCATGTCCAACTCATGACGGACGGATGGACGAGCTTTGTATGTTCTGAATCTTCATTCCTATCTATAGGTGTTTGCCGACGAGATGACTTGTAAAGTTCGTAGCCTGAATAGATGGGTGCGTTTAGAATAGCTGTGGTGAATAGGGCTGAGTAGACAATGGATGGGGATGAAGTGTGCATAGGTGACATCAGACTAGATTACAGAGTAAATGTTATGGGTCGATGTGTGCAGTTTCACTGGGAGTTGCACAGGGCAGGCAGCTGAGGAGGACGAGACAATGAAATGAAAACATCCCCAACAATATAGTAGACATTGATGACGTAGGAACCTGTAGCAAACAAGTATTATGATGTCAAATATAATTAAACGATAGCAAGGAGGTGATAGGTATAGGTAGTCCAATCTGACAGGCTTTTAGTGTGAACAATGAAACGCTGATGCCAGGCTGGAGGAGTGGTGTTGCAGAGATGGCACTGCACGGGGTCGTACAAGTGCAGGTAGCTCTGTGAGCGGTGATTGATAGCGTATGTGGTGGGCAGTGGGGTAGGAGTGGATGTAGTGAGTAGTTGATAGCGTATGGGTGGTGGGCAATAGGTGAAAGTGGGGATAGAGAGTAGAATGGTTCAGAGCATATATGTGACGGCCAGTAAGGCAAGATTGGAGGTAGCGAGTAGAGTAGTTGATAACGTATAGGTGATGGGTAGTGAATGAGAGTGGTGGTGGAGGGTAAGAGGTTGAGAGCATATGACGGGCAGTGGGGTGAGAGTGTATACATAGGTGGTGGGTAGTGACGTAAGTGTGAAGGTTGCGTAGGATGGATGATAACATAGGTGGTGGGTAGAGGGGTAAGGGTGAAGGTAGCGTAGGATGGATGATAACATAGGTGGTGGGTAGAGGGGTAAGGGTGAAGGTAGCGTAGGATGGATGATAACATAGGTGGTGGGTAGAGGGGTAAGGGTGAAGGTAGGGGAGGGTGGATGATAACATACGTGGTGGGTAGAGGAGTGAGGGTGGGGGTAGAGTAGGGTGGATGATTACGTAGGTGATGGGCAGTAGGTTGAGGGTGGAGGTAGAGAGTAGGGCAGATGATATCATAGGTAGCGGGCAGTGGTGGGAGTATAGGGGGGACTGGACTACAGCCTGAATAATAAAATCGTGTCATGGCGTAGATCATTAAACACAGAGTAGATCAGATTGCTGGCATGGATCCGCTGTGGTGGCTCTGAGGTGCCCAGCATGTAATAGCATCACGCCATGATGCACCACACTGGGAAGGAGCCAGGAGAAAGCTATAACGCTGTCTCCGTGGGAGAGCTACGTGCCTTATACTTAGGAGGGACAAAGTCTACTGCCACAACAAAATGTATCAGAATACGTTAGGAATGTGTATAAAGTGTCAGAGAGATGAAACACGGCCAAATAGCTTAGATAGCTAAGGTGTAAGTTGAATACAAAGGAAGGTGAATACAACAGAAGCCACCGCTGGGAGGGAGGTGGGGGGGGGGGGGTGAATGCATGGCAGGCTGCCTGACTATCATCCCAAAATAGCAGTGGACATACTTTTAGATCCTGGAGCACTCACTAAGGTGTCTGCCAATGGTGTTTTGAACATAACTAAGTCATCCTCCCCTACCCCTTTACAATCAGTGACCTACCATCCTGACCTCAGGCTGTTCATCAACCAGTAGCTTCCTCAGACGGGGTTCTCCATACAGGAGCAATGTCCTTAGTTCCCTCCCAGACTTTCTAATTTTAACCCTCAGCCTTCGTCCCATACGTAGGCCGGCCTGACACCCCGGGGCCACCCACTTGTGCATACAGGATGGAGGAGGGGAGGGTGGCAGGGGAACACCTGCTCTTCATGCATTTACGCTGTCACCGTCAGCAGCCTTGGGATATTTGCAAGCCTCCAGGGGGGAATATCCTGAAGAGGTTCTGTTTGAAATGTCCTCAATCAAAGCAGGAGGAATCCTAATCGGAATGCGCTGAGGGACGCATATTGAAGAGGCAATGCTTGTGGCTTCATCATAATGCTTACAAAATATGAATAGTCATTATAGGCTACGGCTATTTCGTAGTTGAGAAGGCTGCATCTCAGAGGTGTTGGCCAATATTTTGCTTGTGGCCAACTTTCTGATGGCGCTGATCCTATTTATACCCTGTGGAAAACGATATCTATAGCTATGTTATACTTGTAATTATGAACAGATGTGTACTCCTTTCAGATTTATTCTAGAACCAATAATTCTTTTTCATACAGGGCAGACACTAAACTACCATAATTCATTTTTCAGACATGATGCATGTCTTCACACCAACTGGAACCTGAATTCACAGATGTTCTAGCTGCCAAGCAACTGTTGCATACGAAGTTAGAACAGTCATCTAATCAAAATGCGCAAAGACCACAGATTGATTTACCACTTGAACAGGCCCATACAAGCAGCCATTATGGTCCATTCCAATGCAGGACGCATACATACGCCTAATGCAGGGTATTGATTTTTTTTCTTTCCAAACCCTTCACATATTACTTGGACAAACACACAACTGCTAATGGCCAATTAGCAATTAGTATCCTCACTAATGTCGGCATTGCTGAACAATACCTGCATTTGTTACAGGAACTATTTGTTCGGAGATCATTTAGAAATAGATTACAGGCCCACGTTCTGTTCAACGTGTCCTCTGGAACCATGCTAATGCCACTGCCAGTGTCTAAATTCACTATTGGATGTTCCCCAAGATAAATAGTCAGAACAGAGAGCAGAGCAGACAGTGTCTGACTGAGCCAATATTTTGTACGTCGCTTGTAGTTATAACTGTAAAAAAAGATTTAGTATAAGGAAATGTTAATTATTTATCTAACTATACAGCATTGCTTCAATGTAATAAAATCCTAGTAGAATTGAAATGTCCGTGTCTGGCATTCTGTGACATTCCATTTGTAAGAAACTGATTCAGGTAGACATGACTTCTTTAATCCTACCTTATAAGTTATAGCCACAAGGTAGGTGATATAAATGACAGGAGAGGATTTAGGAAATAACGGCGTCCCTAGACTCAGGTAGAAACCTGATGTTATCAAATTTAAGACAAAAATGTCTCATTCTTGCTCACAAAATATGCAGCTATACCGTGTCGGCCTTCGCAGAATTTGCACAAATGTGGCTTCTAGGAATCATGATTCTTGAGACATCAAATATGATATGTGCATCATATGACTCTCTGTGTACCTCAGGTGGACGTTAAGGGCTAAGACGGCAGTTACCTGAGACTGCTGGCTTTTTAGCCTGGTGGTGGTAGGGGGTGGGGGAGGGATGCATGGGGGCTGTATACCTGTCACAGAACCTACTCCTCCAGGGGGACCCCTTCCCCTTCCCCACCAAACATGACCCCTCCACCTGATCACGTGACGACACCCAGATGGCACCTCCAGTATAGGCAGTAGCAGGGTGTGTGTTGGGGGGGGGGGGGGGTAAGGTGTGGCGAGATACCTTAATCCCAGACCTCTGGAACACTGATACAAAACCTGTCCCAAGAGGTCTGCGCCTTCTCCTTCTACATGTACCAATGATATTACTTTGACACAGATGTTGCACGCCTACATATATGTCAGGGCTACATTAAATAGGCACCAGCGCCTTCTTCTACAGTCTAATTTCCTCCTAGGCTAGAGATCACAAGCGAACGGATGAATCAAGTGGAAAAGAAATAAATACAGTCACATCATGGCAGATGCTCTAGATAATGGTATGCCCAAGAAATAGGGTGTTCTCAAGAAGCTTGGACCGCCAGAATAAACGCAGGGTGATTCGGTGGATGGTTCAGTGTAGCAGCTAGATGGGCTCCCAGCTATTAAAAGTGGAGTCCATGCGGTGAGGCCCTATAGCGGGAAATTGCATAATTTCACCGATCTCGAGGCGTGGGTGCTGTAGACTCAACTTGTATCGACTGGCCACTGAAAGACGGCAGTAGAAGTCTTTCAGCATCAATATGTATCCTACGGTGGCGCCCCAGTCTAAACGGGAAAGCCCGTAAGAGCTACGACCATCATATTACGTCATACCTTGTGCTGACAACCCCTATCCTCTCAATAAATGCCTCAGCATAAATAATGTAGTTATACGAAATTCGAAAATACACCATACTGATGAAATGATGAGATGATGGGTGTGGAGTAATAGCTGTAGCAGGGGGGAAGGGAATATAAAAAAGTCAAATCATAGGAGTTGAGTAAATTTATATCAGGAAAAGAATCTCATTTGACTTCTCGGCAAGGCAGGTAATTGAGGCATGCACGCAGCATTGGATAATGAATGTTTCATGTGCGTTTTATAGGAACTCCTCAATTTAGATAATAAAATAAAATAATCTGTATCTCCGTTCTTATAGCAATGCAAACCAATCATCTACGTCGCTCGTCAGAGAAGGAGGAAAAGGATTACGGTATGATCCATTACCCACCCAAGGTGATGAATCATAAAAACGTTTCTGCGTGATTTCTGCTAGTGTTTGTCAGTGCCCTGTGCATAGTTAACATGCTGGTGGGTTGAGGAGGAGGAGGAAGGTGGAGCCTCTGGAGGCTACAGCACAGGTGATTTTATGTCTAGCTGGGGAGTGTGTACCTTGAGGTGTATACTTATCCTAGTACAGGTAGCACACCTGAGAGGTGCTGAGTCCCAGGTGTGAAGGCGCTGGTCTGGTGACCTCGGTGCTGTGCCCTTTGAGGACACACACAGTGGCAGACATGTCACCCCCGGCACGCCCTATAGTAAGCTGCACCGTCACCTACTGATGCCTCAGAAGGAAGCTTACCCAGAGTGTCCTTCGTCATCAAAACATCCATAGAAGTGCCCAGTTTAGGGGTATTTAGGCCCTGTTTTATGACAGTTGATTATATAGGAAGGCCACAGTCCATAGAACCTAGTGCTATAGGATCAAGGTCAGCAGCATAGTATCATGCAAAATAATACTGTATACATGCATATATTTCTTGTGTTTAGGCCCTTCCTAAATTACATCAATGTGGAAAGGATACATCTCTATTTAGACTGAGAGAGCCTGTCTTATATTTCAGTACTGCTCTGTCCTCTGGTTCCTCTGTCTTAACATAGCTATACCATAGCTGTAACATTGAGACCATCGACATATATGTATAGCGTGTTGAACCGCCATGTACAATACAGATATGGTTAGGTAAACACATACATTGATTCAAACACTGCTGACCCAAGCCAAGGATTGAGTCTTTGATCTTTTGTGGCTCTTTCATGTCAGGTGTCTACGGTATAAGATTATCCAGTCAGTGCATGCCCACTTTACCTTAATCCGCTGACCAGGCAGGGGTAAGATACGGCAAAGCACACAATGGGTCAATACAGGAGAGAGGTCATCAACAGGGGGATTTGGTATATTCGAGAGAAGACCAAACACATCTGGACCTCTCTCTCTCGAGGGGCGGGGGGGGGGGGGGCGGATAAACAAATTTAACCCCTCTTAAAAAAAGAAAAACGCCGGCGTCAATTTATAAAAAATCTAATACTGCTGCTGAGGCGGAGGAGGACGTATATACCACCCCCGCCCCAATTCTACCTCTCCCTACCAACGGACAGATACACAAATGGAGACCATAATATGTTGGGAACATTTCCGTTCTCTCCCATCTCCCCTACTCAAATTGCCTGTCGAAATACACCTTCTATTTCAGACGGCTTATAGACAACATTTCAACGAACACAGCCAATGAGACTTTGTGTTATAAATGTTCATGCAAATAGCAATCAATCTCAATCCCAGGCCCCTTATTCTTTCACGAATGACATGTATTTACTACACAGTCATCAGTGTATTTTTAACCTCGTATTTAGGGTATTGCTATAATAGGATACCCAAAATTGAAACCTATGGAACACGCACCGATAGGCTAATGAGAGATTATAATATGGCAGATATAACAATATGCACATGTCTTTAAGGATTGGCCATTCTTACAGTCAATTGAAACTCGTATCATTCCTTCCCTTAGTTAATCTTTGATGACAATTCTCAGAAAGTCCTGAGTGGGACTCAATCAATGTCTCAACTAACTCCTAATGTAAGTTGCGTCAGGGTTGTGTTGTTAATTATCTACAATGGGATTTCATTGAATTATTAAGACGTTGGTTTGAAGTCAAGATGGCACGCGACTGACACTGGGTATTTACTGTGGGTAGCATGTGTTAAGCATGCTAGTGCTCTGTGATCAACACAGCATGTTAGTTTTTAGAAGTGCTCAACATGCAGTTACTTCACAGCAACTAGATGATCACACAATGGACATCCTATTTGTGCATCATATTGTTTGAGTCAGTTTAGACCTTGTTTAATACCTATTATTCTAACAATCTAAATCCTAAACGATCGGCAAAAAGCCGTCAATGCTAGATCCAATATATAGTTTTCTGTAAATACCATTGTTTTTACATACTACTCACTGAAAACAACCTGCATGCACGCAACAGGCAGGCACACTGGTAGATTTAAACATTAAGAGTTACTAAAATACTAGGCCCAATAGACTGCCAAGTGGGGTCTATTGTATTTTATAAAATATACACATAGTAGCACTATAGCAATATATTTTCCTGTCAAATCCACATGATGATGACGCCATAAGGGTCGAAACTACAAAGCGGGGCCTATCTCTGGAAGGGATAGGCCTAATAAATCATAATATACGACATATCTCCTATACAAATGATAAACACCCTAAATCCACCTAAAAAGCTACTAGGCCATAGGCCTACTAACCCATACAATACTGATGTAATGAGTAACAGCCTGTACATAAACCATAGATATGGGGCCCAACAGTACCCTAACTATGAACAGTACAGTACACACCACACCACTAGGCCCCACTGAAACACACTGCCAGTGTCTAGTAAACTGCACTTGTCTGAGCACAGTGTCAGTATAAATTGGTCAGAGCCTGACCCAAGTGTGACCAGCTGACCACATGAGTAACCAATGGGAGCAAGGGTGAGAAATTTGATGCATAATTAAGTCCAGCTGGGAAATGTCAGCAGGGCCTAGGGCACTTTGTAGTTGTGGTCCGTAGGGAATACAACCTCCTCGTGAACAAATCAAACATTAAGAGTTACTCAATTAGAATTGTCTCACTGCATAATGGTCATTTACCATAAACTATTCGCGAATTATAATAAAAGGAAAATTGTGAGACAAAGGTGACCTTCCGATTTATTGATACAGTGCTGGATTAGTTGTAACCTCCATTCGATTCTACATTGCCATCAGTTATAAGAGCAGACTGACCCCCAAGGACAGAGCACCCTGAGTGGTATATATGATCCAGAAAATAGAAACTGACAGCATAGTCCCGTTGAGACAAGGCTAAAAAAAAGTTGAGCTGTCACATGGCGAGCAGCTCTGAGCAGCAGCAGCAGGAGGAGGAGGGTCCAAGAGCAGCTCCATCTGCACTGGGTGGATGAGTCGGAGTGAATCGATGTGGTGTGATCCGTGTGGGTCAGGGGGCAGCTGGTGGAGGATTAAGGGCTGTTAGCAGTGAGCGGGATGGGTAATCTCCCACTCTGCCACCAATACTCTCAATCAAGTGCCCCTCCCAGGCCCAAACCCAAAGCACTTTCACTTTAAATTGGTATACAGACAATAATACTATGCGACTATATAGTGGGGTAGTAGAGTGGTGGTTTCTCCCTGTTTCGGTATGTTTATATAAGATATACGTGGAGTGTTTCAATGGAAGGTGCTGCTTTGAGGCATTTCACAATGAATGAATTGCATGTGAATATGATATTATTTATTATGTGACATTAACGTTAATATGCACACTACTGTTGTCTTTTACGGCAGAGCATGTGTCAATGTTCCCCCGTACGGCAACATAAAACTGGATGTAATATCAAAAGCTTTGCAATAACTTTGTCTAATGTTGACACAGTAATGGGATTTTATCAACTATCGCACACCTAAAACATATGGTTCCCAGGCGACTGCACTTGTTACCCATCAAATCAAACTTTGCAATAATTGTTTACCGTCAACAGGCAGTTAATTGCTCTCTCTGAATTCGGTCTGAAGGCTGTAATTGTATTTGAACCACTCACGCTAGAGTATTATAAATGCATTGATATTATCCCCTACCAACGCTGATCGATGCCTTTGTAATTTAGAAGGTTAATTAATCACGATTGGTATCACATTGCGTATTATACTTCGTAGAATCAATTCAGATTTGTAGAATAGGCAGTCATGAACCAAACTGTTTTCAGTTATAAGTTGAGATACTTTCATGAATGTCATAGACTACATATATTTAGGAAATGTAATTGACAGTTCCCCCTGTAGCCTATTATATACACTATTTCCACCATGTTGCGTCACTAAGCAATTAGTTTATTTTCGCCCAATCGCTTTTATCCATTGGCTATTCTTAAATGTGATATCTAAATTGAATCCTGGAATGGCAGTTGGTGGGATAAAGACTCAAGGAATGTGAATGGTATGGTAGGGGCAAACCAATAAAGAAAGGTCCCTTCGAGGGGTACATATACATTATTGCTGATAGATATGAGGCTAGGTGTACGAGATGGAATTATCACAAGAGGGCTTATATACTTACACTATGAGATTATTTGATAAATCATATCTAAGGTCCCTGTAGTGCTGTGATAGGTTCCAATTGGTATTGTAATACTAATACTGCAATATTCATCCCATTGTGTGCATGTATGTACATTTATTCTTCGCTAATCAGAGGACCATAACAAAGAAAAATCTGTGGAATCGTTTTGAATAGTTACTGATACGTTATTGCATGTCATTCTGCATACATAAGTATACTGGTCGTCAAACGAGATTGTTCCAAGTCTTGGTCACTGTGTCCTAAACTCTGTACAATACCAACTGATGAAGTCATTTTATGTTTAAACATTGCTGCACTACTGTTGCCTACCTGCCCTCTGTATTTCCGCCATGTAATATTATGTTATTGTTTCATTATAGTATTCTATTCATTTTCTCTTTATTTCTGAACTTGTCAGCAATGAAAAGCCTACGCTACCGTGTTCAACTCAAACTCAAGAATAGTTGACCACCACATGCAACAATAGATAGATATATACACATAGTGGACGATTCGCCACTGGCCCAGACCTGTCCCCCACCTCCTATCAGTCATATTTGAATATTCCTTGGAGGCATTCTAAACCATATTACATATAGTAGAACTCATGGACATCACATGAAAGAAAGATGACACTTCTATAAAAAGAAGTGACAGCTATTAACAACTCCCTTTTTCCACTTCCCATGCAACCTGCCCGGGGGAATCCACCACCTCCATGGCGGTCACAGGGCCTTTATGGCGATCACAGGGCGGTCGTCCGTCAAACCGGCCATAGCCACTGCCCACCTTCTGGCCGGTTAAGTGCACATTACCGCCATATTAGATGACCAGCAGTGACCGGTGTCTGCAGAACGGCAATCTGTCAATGGTTCTCCAGGGTACAGCAATTGATCAGTAGAGGCCACATAGACCACCCGATGACCGTTAGCTGACCGTTAACTATACGGCCATACCCCGATAAGGGTGCAGGCAATTAGGGCGTCATGGCACCAAGGAAACTGCCAATTTGACCCATGCTGGAATCGATATCATATTCATGCTTTCTGCGGCTACTGACAATGGTGGGAGGAGGTGGGTAGAATGAGAGATGGGCCATACATCTAAACATGAGGAGGCCGAGTGACCCAGAAGGGGAGAACATGGAGTAGAGGGCGTGGGAGAAGTCGTGGGCTGCAGCTGGGATGAAAAACATCATTGGTTGTAAATTCACTGGGGATTTCCCCTAAAGAATGCCTGCCAGAGGACTGAGAAGGGGCTTATGAAAAACAGAATGGCAATGAGGGATCATTACACAGATCATTCAAGGCTTTGCAGCGGTAGAAACAAAAATCAAACATGAAATGAGAGGCGTTGATTTGAAAAACAAGATTTAGATTTGGGAGGCGGACGGGTGTAGATGCCTTTCATTGTTATACAGAAACATTGAATGCATTATAAATGATGTTGAGGTTTTCCATTGGGTTTTTTCTAAGAGCTTCTCGAAAAAACAAGAAGTTTCAGATTTAGATCTTGCATGTCAGCTTCCTGTATAAAAAAGGCATCTACATTGGCATAGTCAAAACCTTCGGGGGAAAAGATTACCTCAAAGAGAATAAAGAATTTAGTGGTGGTTCCCATGTAAGACCCAACTGGTGAAACCGTTGTCTCATATATAAATCACATAAATCACTTCCCCCAGACTGACTGATGCACTGGTGCGAGCACTTTCGTTGAGGTTTTGTCTCGTAGTTCCATTTCAAGAGTGAGCTGCAGGGTAACATCGGAAAGGTAGTACACAACTATGACAAATGGGAGCCTTCGACTCATATAGAAAATGTCATATTTTAACAGTAACACAACAATATGAAGGTGCTTGGAATGATTAAGAATGTAAAGGTGCTTATGACCACCCTCACACGGACTCGTTTCCCCTATAAAGGAACTGCTTCTCAATATCCGTACTGCTTGGCTTATGATTGCTTATAAATACAGACTCTCTGACAACCAAATAGTACCAACGCTGGAAATGTATTTCTCTTTATAGAGTTAGAGAGATGACCTAGTTAACTCTCTTTCTTTCTATCCAAGCTTATTGAATATAACTACCTTATTAAGGGATATAAGTCAAGAGAGGAGAAAAACATGCATAGTGGTCAAATGTCTATGAAAAACATTTATACATTTGTTAATGTTTATAACATTTATAACTTAAATAATATCTAAATTAAACTCAAAAGCTCAAGTTCAAACAAGAGGTCCGTCTTATAAGGGGTGGAGTTGGAATTTTCGCCGCTAGTAGATCAAAGCACAGTACAGAAATAAGGAAATATATATATATTGTTAAGTGAAATTCTAGGAATTATTCCAGGAAGACGTATACCTCTGTTTCTACGACAGAGCACCTTTGTATCCTCTCCACTAGACCCCCTACAAAAATATAATGCGCCCAATCCCTGCTCGTGTTGCCAACTTCATAGATCCACATCATCCTCTAGACACTTGCCCCACCCTAACTCCGCCCATTTACAATCGTGTAAGGCCCATGTGGTCCACATCCCATATACTAGTAACCCACCTATTTACGCCTGCTGTGAGACAGCATAGGAGGACTTCTGAAATGTTATCTTCAACCACCCACTGACGCTTAGAATTAACCATGTCATACAATGAATAGGCCTACTGTTATCAACTTCTTTTAGTCTCTTTATGAGCACAATCATGCAGCACTTTTCTGCCCCCAGGATGGAGAGGATACGAATGTAAGATCTGACCGACTACATAATATATACCCCAATAATTTCTCACTGCCCATTTGCCACATTCATTGAGTCTGCCTGACGTAAACATAGTCGTGAGTTCCTCTAATACATGCTGCATTTCCAGTTCCTTGTGCTTGTACCCTCTGCTAGTCACAAAGGCTTCTTTCAAGCTATGGCCATCCAATAATATACTTCCGTAGAGGGAAGTTGAAAGGATGCAAGAGACAATGGCGGAAATGTAGGCAAAGGGAAGTTTAAATCAGAGTGACATTTACATAAAGCTATGGTATCGACACAGACGTATAGTCCAGGAAGTGGGTGTTTTTAACTATTGTCACTTTCAATAGTAGGGTGAAGAGGCTAGTGTCTGAGCGCATCATGTTGGGCAAGCCTCGCTTCAATACTAATACTATAAACATCACTCTTAACAGCCATTTTAGTCATGTGGTCAGATATCACAGCCATAAATCATGCATAAATACACTCTCCAGCACCTGAGGAGTGGGGACGTGATGAAATGTTCAACAACATGAAATTGCTTTACATGTCTGAATCTATTTTGCATAGATTGTCATATATACGTATATTATTCATCCACAACTCAAAGTCTATTTATTGGTAGGTTTCAGAGCCTGAAGAGAGACTAGACTGGTAACTATAGGATTCAGAGCAAAGGTCAGCTCGATGCAATTCTCATGTTTCCCTTCCCCCTAACCGGAAAGGCCAAAGTGGCCTAACAACCTATCTCCATAGCTTCATATAACATCCCAACGAGCCCTCCCCATAGCTCCTTATTACAGGCCATGGCAGTGAGGCCGTAGATAATACTTGAGCTGCTCTGTAACACCAGCCATCCTGCAGCAAACTGTGAGCAACTCCAGTGTAACTGCTCATCTCAATGCTGCTCACTGCCTCTTACAGGGCCTCCCTGCCGGGGCACCACCCACCGTCTAAACATGGCAACACCTAGGGCAATACGCACCAACATTACACCACCAGAATAACCCAATAAGTAAGGCTCCTTCCAGGGCTAAAGTAGAGTGGCTAGGTTGGGCTTTGAAGCTGGGCATCTCTACCGATAGATGATGCTAATAACACTGAGCACAATACGATGCTCTTGATCATGAAAGTTACTCTAACGTGGAATGACTGAATGTGTATAGAAATACATTGCTCTAAATTGCCTATTAGCTGTTACTCGATCAGACCCAATTTTCCTAGAGACAGTGTACTATCATTTCGACCAATAATTGCATTCCAGTTCTCAACCCCATCATCTTTTGAGTTCAAACATATATATGTTGACTATTTTTTCAGTTTTTACGTCCATATTCTCAGATCTATCTAGAGAGTAATAGAATGAAAAACATCAGACTAATTAAAGGGCGAAACTTTGTTGTTATAAACCATCTAATGGTGGAGTATCATAAGGATTGTCATTGAGGTTGTCCAGCAGCCTATTGTATGGATCAAAGGCGTTTTCTGTCCATGTATAGACACGTCTGGGTGAGGACTGTCTGTCTGGAGGAAACATACACTGGCTCCTTTGTATGTCCAGAGTAAACAGTCTACAGACATGTGGCGCCGGATGGATAACCGTTCAACAGGTGTAATATGGTATGACTAGGGGTCGTGGTGGCCAGCAGGGGTCTTGGTGGGTGATTTGTAGTCAGGCATATCCTACTGCCAGACAACATATGAGTCCAACAAATGGCACTGGAGCCAACAGAGAGCTGCTGTAGCAGTTCCCTACGCGTCATAGTGTCAGTGTCCGAAGTTGTTCATCTTTGACAGCTCAATTCAACTCCCCTTGGTACTTTCCTTTTCAAGTATTTCTTTCCTTTCAAATTTGCATAGTGACGGCAAGAAAAAGAATATAATATCTTATCCCATATATTGTTCGGCGACTGTTTGAGTGATTATATGCTGTCTTTGCTAGAGAGCTTTGGGCCATATATCATTATATTGTAACAGAGCGACAAGGGTGGTACAAACAGTTGTAGCAACATATAGTGGTTGTGTCAAGTGCCACATCAACATGAAATTGAAGTTCTCAATATCAAATCATGCATTTAAATATGCATAGTCCAGTTATCGTGTTCCTGAATGTTCCTGACTATTGTCAGATACAATTATGTATTTCTGCAAGGCTCTGTGTCCTGACATGCATATTATAATTTTGAATTGCAGCCATGATGAAATACGTGTCTCTTCTCATATCATCAACTACATACATTGAGTCGACTGTGAATGCAGCTGTGTGCACATGCATTTCTTTATTTGTAGCTTCGTATTTTAATCAATTTTAGAATGGCGAGACCATGCATGTAAATTCCAATAATGATTCTAAATGGATAGTAATACATTTTTTTAAAACAATAATGCGGAAAATTCCCTGGACATATTTGCCTAGCATTCACAGGGATGATTTATAACTGATATTATTCTGGGGGGAACAGTACTTTCCTTTTAGCATCAAAGCCAATACGCAGGTAATGCTGGGTATCCATTTAGCTAACAATGTTTACTATGACAGAGATCTAGCCTAACTGTATTGGCCCCCGCCTTGCTGTGTCTATAGTAAATCTAGATTGCATATGAGTAAATTGTGCTGCTCAGACAACTGTGTACCAATTGTTTATTGATGTGGGGTGGATGTTGTGACAGCCATAGTAAAGGTACTAAGGGGAAGGCGCTGGGTAGGAGTCCAATGGCTGCTACCCTTCGTGGAATGCCTCATCTCTACTGAGAGTGGCATTGTTGATTTTAAAAGAGAAGCCATGATCACGTACGTGAGATCAAATAAGAGTCCCTTTCTAATCATGTGTATCCTACTCAATAAGATTCAAACGTAGAAAATCATCAGTATGAGTCTTATGGAGTTATAGGGAGATGCAGCTCGTGACTCGGCATACTGCTGGCTACTGAGGTCTAAGGACATTATGCTCCATCTATGTGTAGGCATAGATTGTACTTGTATAGGTAAGTACTGACTATCTGGACGATCCATAGAGCAGAGTACCCAATTTCCTGACAGTCCATGATTATCTTCAAATTGTGTCCTCGTGGATTGTCTGTTTAACCCAAGATCTCGACATATAAAGTGTCTTCTTACATGTATGTGGATACATGTTTTAGAGACATGAACGCCATCAATTATACTACGCTATTGTGATGCCGGCTCCCCATGCAGTCTTAATAGTTGCACCTACCATCTTTCACTTGCAATTTTCTATAATATAGTTTCTGTAATTAGAAATATATTTATTTCTAATGGCTAGGGTCATAGACACATGTTGACTTCATTTGATGTTTATATTCAGAGTGAGCAGTCAACAGGTAGGTACGTGGTACCTGTCAAGATGGAAAAACAACCAGCTAGTATGACATAACATGACCGGAGGTATGGGCAGCAAGCAGGGTGTTGGTGGATGCTTTGAGGTCAGGCATATTCTGATACCAGACAATAGTGTGCCTAGGCACTCTGACCACCATATGAGTCTTAACAGATGGCGTCCAGGCAACCAGGAGCTACTCCGACTATTTCCTCCGTATTTAAAAATCATGGCATCTAGCTGCTCATCTTGGGCATCATGTATTGCAGGTGATTTGGTAAATGCGATGGGTACAAAAGGAACATGATATGTATTTATACTGTAGCCCATATATTGTTTGAATACTCTCTGAATATTCATGTTGTACATGCAACGCTGCCTTAGATCATGTAACATTGACAAAACCTTGAAAGCAATTCAAATTGGATACACAAAGACCATTAGGCACCTAGATACGAAGAAACAACATTCTAGCAGAATTAAATCATGTGCATTTATGCAGTCTAGTTATATCTTTGATAAGACAGCTTTAGTACAAGTATCGTCTAAAATAATTATGTGTATTTGAATTATGTCTCTGTAACAGGCTTTGTGTCCTGAAATGTAAAGTGAGTGCATCTCATTCATTGTGTATTGCAGTTATGATGAGACACGAATACATCTGGATCTCCTTTCATTGCATTACGGTGGCTGGCTACGATGGTCTAAAAGTAGCTAGAATTTTTTTTTCAGGTTCTCGAAATAAGAGCAGAACACTATTTCCTTTCCAATGATGGGGGTCCCGGGTTAGATCTGCGATATTCAAGCTTTAAGTTGCATGTGTGTTTGTTCATAAATCTTTTTTTTTTTGGGGGGGGGGGGGGGAGGGCAGTCTTAGCTGTTCATGTATGTAGTGAGATTAGTAATGTGCCTCGTATAAAAGGTTGATGAATGTAGCTACAACTGTTTGAGAAATGTAGATAAAGATAGGTTTTATTGATAAGTCATGAAAAAGCCAACATGGCCGACAAGATGGCCGCCAGTAAACCTAATGGGACATCATTTCACCCTGGGTACAAAGAAATTTGGTTACTAGAGATATTAAGGATTCCAAAAGGGTAAGTTAGAAAAAAGTATAGTATTCAATGCATAGGATCCTCTCTTGCTACCCAACTATAGAGTGGTCAGACTTCTCTACAAATTGTTCCTGTCACATGCTAATCTAAGACTGATTCTCCCTGGTGTTTTGTGGTTGAACTACAAAGGTAGCTAGCCACCTAAAATACATGCGCTGAGTCGAATTGTGAATCCTGCAGCTAGTCTAGACATTTTTCTTTATTTGTGGTTTCATGTTTTAATCCAAGTCAGAATGAGGTTTCAAGGTCATGTAAATTTGCATAATGATACTGAATGGATAGGAAAACATGTGATCAAACGTTGAAATAAAATAAAACAGTTAATTCAAATGCAGGAGGTGCCCAGAAACGCTGTAATGACTCCCTGTGGGATAGACCTCCCATTCAGAGGGGCTATTTTTGATTGATGCACTAGCATTCTGTGACAGTAATTTGTTTATGGTATCGACATCAATACACAGATAAGGATAGGTGCATGTTCTGTGCACCAACCAGGGTTGCCTTGACAAAGATCGAGGACATACCTCTATTGAATCCTCATTTGCTGTTTCTACAACAAACCTTGAGTTAGATTGCATGTGAATAAAGTGTTTGCTGCTCAGACAGCCATGCTGTGTCGTGTGGCCATGTATATCGATGGTTTATCGATGTGGGCCGGTTGTTGTGGCAACCATAAAAAAAGGGACTACGTTGCAGGAGCTGGTAGGAGTCTGATAGCTGACCTGCTACCCTGACTGGAATGCCTCTTCTCTGCTGAGAGATAAATTATTAATTAAACTGCCCGTCCTGATCATGTGAGAACAGATCAGAAGCTCTTTTTTGTGTTGCCTACCATGCAAACACGAACGAGGAAAGGTAACATGTTCAGAAGTAAGGGGCAAAATGGAGGACTCTGAGCTGCTGCTGAAGTCTTATGCTAGAGATGAGCCAGCTCGGGACTCGTCACTGGAAACGCTCACTCTGTATGCACTAAATGACCCTGACAAACAGGGCCTGGGGACACCTGCAGTGTTAGGGTGGCGAGTGGGTTGGTTGCTGGTTTGTATGCAGAATGTCACAGGGACGAACGGGACACTGTTAAGGTCGAATAAGGGTCAGAGACTCTAATGAATGGAAAGACTATGTTCTGAAGGAATGCATATTGGTACAGGCATATATCATTTGCTGCTATCTCCATTTATCATGCGCCAAACCTAAATTCACACTTCACTCCCGAGGGGCCAGTTATCAGTTCTTTACATATATATGCAGATCTCGTCGTATTAGCATATCATTATGTCTTAATCGACAGTATATCAGTACGGATATATATGTGCTTGGTTTGTTTCTATATCAATGAAAGTAGATAGTACCGCTTTTGTGGATGGTATTAAATCAGCACAGCCGGTTGTTGTGCTCGTGGGACCCTCTTAAGGTACGGCACTGGTAGTTACTGTGCATATGATTGGAATATTAGTGTTCTATGAAAGCATCTTGCAGCCAACTATAGGAGGATAAACCCAAATGCTTCTCCATTCGAAAGAAGAGGAGTTTCAGACCGCTCTCAAACACTTTTAAAATCTGAATATAGGTCCTCTAAAAGTGCTGTGCAATGAATTGAAAAATGGGAATTTGGTTATGGGAGAAGAAAGGTTTGCACTGGGCTGTACTCTGTGTTCTGGTGGCATGGTGAAATAGTGATGAGAGCAGTGTTGCTGCAGTACTCAACTGGTGACTGTGGGCTGTGACATTTACCATGATGAAATATGAATTGACACCATTTGGTGTGCTGATGCAATTCTAGTGATGCATGATACAGGCACGTCAAACGGTGCCTGCAGGCATTACTGATCAGGAGCTAAATGTTTAGCGTGTGCATCAAGAAGAACTGCCTTTTATTTTGTAGGAAACCTACATGGACCAACACCAATGTTTTAGCTTTGTAATTCGTATATGAATAAGGGAAAGGCATTAAACATCGTTGGTGCCACATGCACACTATTACTGAGATAGGACAGGTCTTCGGTCAATTCAGTTCGATGAACTATAGATCCATGGTGTTTACATGTACCTAATTATGAAGACTGACAGGTCTATACTTAGAGTTTGTACTGATGGCGTCACTGTAATGTCACTTTTAGTAAAGTATGGTAAATTTGAGGTTAAAAGTCCACAGTGAAAATTGTCTAAAAGTATCATATTTGCTTTAAACTTCTGAGAATTCTTTATTGAAACAGTAGAGAAATGTGTTATCGACAGACACGTGGTAGATCCAAAAATAACAGTTTCTACTATAAAGGCATACTTCTAACTACTTGTGGAGGCCTCTGGTCATTTCTATGCATGGCAGGCTTGTCATATTTGTGGGGAGTGGGAGACAAACCGAGATGAAAACGATAGCCCCACTCCCTAGGTGTTTAGCAGACGGATAATGGGTCCCTAATAGTTGCTATGTGCAACATGCTGGCTCCTAGTTCACCTCAACCCCTCCCTAACAGCCTCCACCCCTCTCTCACCATGTACTGCCTGCCCAATGGCTTCCAGTTAACACATGCCCACTGCGCAGGCGCGAACAGCTTAGTTCTTGGTCTGCGCGCGCATGTATGGGTGGGAGTCAGAATGACACAGTAAAAATGACAAAATAACCCAGTCCAGGCCGAATTGAAGGACTGAGGTAGGGTAAATTCACAGACACAACATGGCGGCGGAATATTACCCAGCATCCTCGGCCGTGGCATTATGGTTAGAAATACCAAAGCGTGATGGATAGGACAACCCTACATACACGCCTAGTGTGACTCGCCCACCATCTCTCCAACCACCACCTCACCCATCAACCATTCAGTCCTTTTTTTGTACGAATCATTCTCTAAAAAATGCCATCGGTAAAAAAATCGATCTATTTGTGAACCTAGTGAAAGGATTCTGTCCAGAAATAGAAAGGTGGCCAGTCAATTAAGGCTTCGTATGTAGAACACTAGTTTAACTGCCGCTCAAGATAATATTGTAAAACAATAACCATGCAGAGGCCGTAATGACATAAAGCACGTTATCATAAACCCCTATATTATAGTATTAAGTAGTTCACCACTTTGGGTAGAATATATGGCACGCGGAGGACATAGACGAGTTACGGAAGCCAATAAAGTGGGGCCAATCTAGAAGGATCACATCAAGAAGGCACCAGATGTTATCAGACATGGTAAGTGGATGGCTTCAGGTCAGTGCTGATAAATAACATATATTCCCTGAGAGCAGTTATAATAGATGAAGTTTCTTATCTTCTGATACGTTTTATGTAAATCTTTTATACCCAGAATCCTCTATGAGGTGATTGCTTTAATAGCGGCAATTGCCATGTGGATATGTGCCGAATTATTAACATATATATACATAGATTAACCCATAGAAATAGACACTCCTGAATGAGTACTGAAAGAGAAGTGGCAGAGAGAACCGAAGTTCTCTGACTATCTACCATACATATGTTTGTTCCGACAAAGTCATTTTTGTCCGAACCAAATGTGATTTAAACACATGGTTTAGACGACTGATGTGAGCAGGTTGTTGACTGCAATTCTGGAATTGCTCAATAGTTAGTCTGGCCTTTCAGAGTAACAAATGTGAGCAGAACCACTGGGGAACATTTGTGGTGCAGCTGCAGTGACAGCATTATGGACGGGCCCATTTCACATAGTAGCACCTAGGAACAGGACGTTTCCCTATTAAAAAAGAAAAACACATGAAACAAAATGAAATGAAAACCATCTATATAGCCAGTCGCCCATGAGGAGGTCCTTTGGTGTATTTTCTGCCCTAAACTGCTGGGGTCTCATGTATTGGGATGGTGTTTTATGACGTCACCAAGCCGGATGCGTAGAAACAAATCAGAACATTTATCTCGCTGGTGTCGGACACGCTGACAGCTGTTATAATAGAGGGCACGAGGTGCCCATGGGGAACCAGCCAAAGCCTTATAGTTTCCGCCGCCAGGCTGGTACCCGATGCATCCGCCAGGGGTCAGGAAAGACTGTTAGAAGTCAAAAGCTAGAATGAGGAAGCCGTTAATGATGGATGGTTGGTGTATCATATCAGCCGGCACTCTCATCTTTGAATTTGACTACTAGCATTTGGTAAGAAACGCATCACGAGTATTAAAGATGCACTCGAAGACTGCTATGGTTCAGGATAGAAAACATCGGTGTTAGACCTTTTTACCCCATTATTTGGAGGACTATATGAGCATCTGGTAGGAGACCACTGAAGGCAGCAGGGGAAGATAAGGTAACCCCCGATAAGGTAGTACCCTACCACTGACAACAGCACCTTTGCAAACCTTAATTACCCTGTCCAAGGACATCAGGGCAGATAACTCTGTCTCCTCTCGCATCACCAAACTAGACAATGGGGACGTCGGTTTGCCTTTGGCACTGAAACATAAGAACACCAGGTCCATTTGTTTTATCTAATTTAATAAGCATGGACCTCCAGGCAGTTAGTCATCCACCTTTTCCGTGGGATCCTTTTTTCTTCTAAGTTGTAGAAGTTGATTATACATGACATATCCAGACAGTATCAGGCTGGTCTCTGCTAGCATTTTGTAGCTCTGATTTCACAGATCCTCTGGGGTTTGACCTTAGGGACCTTGGTATCCACCCGGCGAGACATGACAGATTCCCTGCCTGACATTATGAGACAGGTTCCAGACGACTGGGGCGGTCCTTCAGTCGCCCCCTGACCCACTGGGCAGCAGATGGTCACTGGTCAGACGTTTCCTCAAGTCTGTAAGCCCCAAATTCTGTCATGGGAATATATGCTGACACAGCACAATCAGAACACCGTGTGCAATAAGGATGAAATCGGAATTGATGTATTGAAAAGAGTGCTTAATAATTGCTGGTGGACCAGCTACTGTTGTAAATCAAAATTCGAAGGTCTACTAGCTTGACCCGAACGGAAAAGTATCAGATAACTATCAAGGGGGCCTATTAGAGTCAGAGATTCGACAATAAGACACCTGCCTTTTCCTATATCAGTATATATGTATAGACATTGTTCCAACATCTTACAGTAATTAGCTAATTGGGACAGGCGGATGAGGATAACGGTTCACGGTAGAGAAAAAAAGAGAAGGTAGATTGGGGTACAGGTAGGTAGGCTTGCAGTGGGTCCTCTGTGTATATTTAACCGGCCCTATCATATAGCCACCCAGTCGAATAATCAATACCTCCACCGTGTTTCCTGCTGGAGGAAGCAGGGGGCCTTGTAGAGTAGAAGATCCGAATAAGTATAGGTGACAGGGTAAGGGTATTTAGCTAAGGCTTTAACACTCTAAATTGTCTATATAGTTTAAACCATTTGAAGGTGTAGCACTGTACTGATACATTATACCTTAAAGGTCAGAGAGTAACTCAGGAATGGCGTTGACACAATCGGACAACCGACTAATAGGTCTAACGTACCTACCAAGCTCTTTGAGTCCAATCAAGCACACAACTCTATAACACCAGTGGACATGATGTACATTTAAATCAGGGTTTGAGTATAGATGTTATTTCTTGATGTTTACTCTCTAAGTATTTTTAATAGATAGGGGTACTGGTGACAGAAAGGCAAGGCACCTTAAACGGCTAGGTTTGGTTGTGAGATCAATCAGACCTAAGCAGTATATAGCGAGTAACATTTACCAATGGCTATGAACAAGAAGTACACAGCACGTCTGATTTGACACAGGATCCGCAGACAACTTAGGAAGTACACTTATATGACCCTTTCTGAAATGTCCACTTTGTTTTCTCAGAATTCCAACTTCGAAATCAGCCTCCCTGACCTCTCAAGTCTTATGAAACCCAGTCGCACATTGTTCTGCTCATGTCATTCTAAATCACTGCACATGCTTGATCCCACGTCTAATCCTCTGGCGCATTAACCGGACAGTTCGCAGCTTCCTCAGACCTAGGCATAATTAGTTGCTCAGCATACAGGGTAATATAGTGCTTGCCTGTATACTAACATACTGAAGGTACTGGTTAACCCTGACATAAATGAGGGGTTTAGGGGTAGGGAGTCTTATCTGGTTTCGCTCGGGCTGGGAGGGGGGATTAGTCTGAGTATTACTGTAAGATTTGCGAGGTGATTGAATTGAACCCTTGTAAGTCCAATCAACGCATGGACTTAAGGCAATGTACCATGGCATCTCCCTGGGATTCCAATATCACTGGCTGAGGAATCTTTGTGAACTGGTATTTGGCTAATTATGGAGGAGTGTGGGTTTGGCCTTAGGGTTGTAGGGCACTTGTAGTTAGGCATGTGATGCATTGGCAAATGGGGGGCTTTATATCATGTTCGCGTGTCGGCACCATTGATATGGGGTATTGGATCTATGATATGTATGAGGATTTTAGGTTATTTATGGGAGGCTTTAGGTGGGAAGAGAACATGTATGCATAAGCACTGCTCGGTCAGCCTATGGTGTATGTATAAGGTAGCGTATACAATCTGGAATGTTGAAAGCACAGATATATATTAGGGTTGGCAGTAATACAGTCTTGACGAGGTGAAAGTGTCCATAGCAAGCGGTATTTATCATAGCGATTGAATAGTGAAAATAATGTGTGTGAAGCATAGAAAAATAGTCAAGTAGTTTGGCCTGGGATCTCCCTTAGGGTTGTACTGAAGGATGTGTGCTTATGTTGATAGATATGAAGTCTCTCAGGGACAACTTTGGTATGAAGGCATTCGCCCCTCAAACCACGCACAAAGACTAATAAAGGCGTGGGGCGAACGTCTCAGAGGGCAAGCGGAATCCCCATTGGAATCTATGGGACGAAAGTGTGGCGCCTGACAAAGTGATTCATGGCCAAAGGGATCCGCTTCTGGTAGCAATAAATATTTGTGTTGCAGGTTTCTTATGTATTTCACACAGGCATGCAAAGGGAAAGTCCATTCTGACGGCTATGTGAGTGGGTGGTCCATACATACACAGCTTTTCATACTTTCCCAACTCTGCCGTCAGTGTTTGGTGGAGACATACCAACCAGTAACGTGTACATATCGATGTAGATTTTGTACACACTAGGAATCGAACACTTCAGGCATCTAGATAGGAACTATTTATTAGAGAATCCCTGTAATGCACTCTTGGTTTTATATCGGCAGTCTATTGTGTTGAACAATATTATATATTCAGTAGCAGGCAATCGTCTCAAATTACCCTCTTGCCAGCTAATCCAACATATATGCTAAGTGAATAATATTCAATCTCACAGGTACATAAGCCATGCAACATAATATTTCCGAGCCTAGAATTACGATTATATCTATATTTTTATGTCAAGATGTACATTCTACTTGATGAATTTGGATATCAACGTGGTGTTGTGTAAACCATACAACAGTAGTTCGCGATATTTCATGCATGTCGATGCCTGCAGCTGCTTTCACCTGGGATAGAAAGGTGTTAGACATTGGCTTTGCAGGTACACCAGCTGACATCAACCTTGTATATCTTTACTTGACCTCAATGCCTGCTAACCCCCACAAGGTTAGGGAGTGGTTATTTTTTAACAAGGGGGGGGGTCGGTGGATTTTCGCGTGAGCGAGTCTAAATTCTTTCGGTTCCCCCCCATCGGAGGGGTCGACATTCTTTTGGTCTCCCCCCCCTCAGGCAAGTTGAAATTGAGCGTGGCCAACCCCTTTGAGCTATAGTAACACGCAGGCTTTTTCACTAAAAAGGGGTGCAATTTTTTTGGTCCCCCCTTCAAGGAGTCCACATTTTTTTGCCCCCCCCCAATCCACCCCCCCTGTTGTTAAAAAATGACCTTAACCCTCAGGAGGCACCAGGGGGCAGGTAAGGGCGGCCTCAGGACCGGTCATTGTGCTGCAGCTGTTCTTGGTTATTAAGACACTGTCTCTTAACCCTTTCAGTGGTTCCATGCACTTTGCCATTTTATGGGTTTTGGCTCACTCCCTCAGGGTCAGCATGGTGTACTGTGATGGCAAGTTACTTGCTGGGTCTACGTTGGTGAATTGTGACGGCAACGGAGCATGAGGTGCTGAAGCATCTTACCTTCATGAAAGGGTTTTATAGACAATGCAACCAGGGGGAACAGCACACCGAGGCCATCAACATTGACCATGTGGGGGTATATTTAACTATCTTTGACTCGAGGAAATTAGGTGAGGTTCTCAGGTAAGCCCGATCATTGTTTAAGTATGTCTTTCATTCTGTGATTTTCTCAAGTACACAACTAGTGATTTAGTTGGTAGAATTCAGGATGAAATTTGGACTTAACCCGAGATCTGAGGGTATGGTGCTCAGAATCGGGTCATAGTGTGGGTAATGGGGTTGGGATCTCTCAATCAGTAAACTGGATTAACGTTCTGGCTTTGGTAAATGTCTTTGTTCCTTGTGCAGAGAAAGTTTCTCCGGACAAAACCCTCATCAATGAATAATAATTTAGTTCCTTGCAGAATGGAATGGTGCCACACTAGTGTAAGATAGCAATAATTCATGATGACAAATGCCTCATCGTTCTCTGCTTCCTTGGGATCTTTGTTCTTACTGCTCTGTCTCAGACAATGCATCGGAAATGCGTTTCCTTTTACCCAGCGTCTTTCTTGTCCTCTCCATTCAGAACGTATCAAGTGCCATAACCTACCCAAGTCTACCTATTTATTCTGATCAACGTCTCCCACCAGTCATCAAAACTGCAGGAAAGTCATCTCTGGCAGATTTGAATTCTAAATAATGTAGAGATCTTGGGAACTGATGATGCTTATAAGGATACCTTTAAGGTTAAAAATATCAGGTTGTTTCAGCGATGGCCATCACATCATAATCTCGACTTTCAGATGAAATTCATGATTACAAATCCCCGACAAAGTTATTGTCAGTTACTTCAATAAATCAATTCAGTAAATTTCCCTCACAGCAACCACATACAGCCAACCCAGCATATTCATTCAATGAGACTATACTATAAGGCCCCATCTTGCACACCTTCCCTTGGCTCATGGCTTTAGTTTGTTAGACCTGTCATTGGAATGACCACCAGTGTCAGACCTCTTGAATTTATCTTTACGATGCCCTGAAGAACCTTAGTTACGGACAGCAATCAGAGGGCAGGGAGGGCTGTCGCCAGTACATTTCATGCTAAACGTTTCAGCATTCCTCTGACGCATACTTACTCTTCTCTCTCTGAGAGTTGCGTTCCTGGTGAAATCCTCCAAATAGCTAACCAGCACACAAGCCCTTCATTCAAACTCTAAACTCAGTTGCAAAGGACGCATTCCACCTCGTATATGACAGGGTTATGTATTTTCACCCTACTGTCTTTGGTAGCTACACTCTACCTTGCAACAAAATATATATCCCCAGCAACTAAAGTCCCAGAGATACTTCATGAATTAGCCTTGTATTGGCCAGAGATACAAGTAACATCAACCAACGACATGCAGCCAAACCTGCATATTCATTCAATGAGACTGTACTAAGAGCCCATTTCTCACACCTTCACACAGCTCATTGATGTAGCTTGCAGGCTTGAGAGACCAGCTAGTGATGACCCGCGGTCTCTAATCCCTTGTATTTCTCTCTAAGACCCCCTAAGGACCTCAGCTGCCTAGTGACACACAGCAGCGAGGGAGGTCCTGTCGCCAGTCAATTTATGCTAATCATTCTGCATTCCTCTGGTGCAGGCTTCTTTTTCTAAAAATCCCCTTTCCGGTGAAATCCTCCAAATAGCTAACCATGCAAGCTCTGCATTCAGACTACCAACCCAAAGGACACATTCCACCTGGTATGTGACAGGACATTTATATTTTTACCCAACCCTCACCCTACTCCCTTAAGTGGCAGCTTTCCAGCATACAACAACGTATATATCCCCGGCGACTGAAATCCCAAAGACACTTCATGAATTTGTCTCGGTCAGACAGGGCCTCATCCGTCATGCCTTAACAAGCGCACAAAGACCTGGAGGAGGCTTTCCATGGCGGGTAACATGGATATAAAGGCGGGTGCTGCTAGGGTGGACACCAGGGGACGATACTGGAGTGGTAGGTGTGGAGAGGGGGCAATGATGTATGCAGGGCTGAGGTTCAGTTGCCGCCATGTGAAATTCGTTCTGCCCCTCAGGGGTCAGCCTGGAGGTCCAAGGGCCACCCTGCCCGGTGCAGGGAATCTATTATACTGGACTTTTATAGCCAGGCCCTTTTATCCTTGTGCAAGTACTTCGGTCCCTGACTGGTGGGTAACATATATTACCACCTTAACCATCGTTTTTTTTTATAAATCGAGAACAAAATAATGGAGACAAATGAGAAGAGAGAAAATCGATAGGGCTAGTTTCAGTATCAAGATGACCAATGGGTACCATTAGATATATTCAGTATGCAATATACATGAAAGAAAACGTTCCTATAAACGGAATATACCATGCGCTGTATATCCTTAGCACAACCATAACGTTGTGATGCGGGGTGTAAAAACGGCCCTCTAAACGCCAGGGATTTATGTCAGAGGACTCCCAGAACGTACTGATGTGGGGAGTAAAAATGGCCCCCTAAACGCCAGTGCTTTCTGTCAGAAGACTCCCAGAACGTACTGATGTGGGGAGTAAAAAGGGCCGTCCAAATGCCAGGTTTCTGGGGATTAGATGGCCCTAAACGCCAAGGATTTTAGCACTTTTTATAATTTTCAACACTTCATATTTGCATGTTAAGATAACTTACAATATATGGCTTTATCATAACGACATGTAGCTTATATTGCCATTATATCTTACAAATAATAGGGTACAATATCTAAATGCATCTTGGTATCAATTGGTTATGTAATATGTTGATTTGCTAATTATTTCAAGATATGGAAAAACATGTACTTTTCATCACCATGTGACATGATGTTTTATTCAATTAATCACTTTGTTCAAGGGTCGATTGCATAGTAAAACACATCAAGTATTATGTCTAAGCTCAACTTAGTTCATTATAACATTATTTAAGGAAATAATTAAGCTAATTGCTAATTTAATCAAAAACGTTTTAGAACGTTTTGGCAGGAGTCCCTTTACAATTATTCTATGCCAAAACGTATCAGAACGTTTTGGCAGCTTTAGGAGCTTCTATGCAGCTGCTCTTGCTAGAACGTAATAGAACGTTCTATAGCAAAGGATTCTTGATAGAATACGTTTTGGAACGTTTTGGCAGCTAGATATCTAAGCTCCTATGCTCATGGTGAAGTGTATCAAAACGTTCTGTAGAAAATGATTCTCTATAAGAATACGTTTTAGAAAGTTTTGGCAGCTGCATATCTTAGACCTCCCATGTAGCTACTCATGCCAAAACGTATTAGAACGTTTTGTAGAAAAGATTTTCCTGATAGGACTACGTTTTAGAACGTTATGGCTGCTTGAGCTCATATAGAGCTGCTCATGCCAGAACGTAATAGAACGTTCTACAGAAAATAATTCTTGATAGGAATACATTAAATTCAGAACGCTTTGTCAGATGATGTGTCATACATGAACAGCCCCTACCAGACCTATACCATACCATGTGCTATAAGGGTATATGGTATCAAACCTGGTACCAGATGATGTAATGTAGGGTTACAAAATGACTATAACAGGGATGCCAAGTGTTGCGATTTTTTCGTAATTTTACGATTTTTTACCCCAATTACGACCATTACGATTTCTGCTTGCAAATTACGATTTTTTTGAATTTTAGAAGTGTATATACTAAAGCTAGCTGCTACCTATCACAACAAGGTGGGGGAATATTTATAACCAGAGCTAGAAACCTCCTTTATCCCCTTATTTTCAAAGTACTTGACCTACCCCTGCATACAAACTCGCCTGCTATGAGTAGGCATTAATTATTACATTACATACATAGAGTATAAAACCATCAATTACCTATTTGCAAATATATTCTAAAGGACATGCTATTATTACGATTTTTGTTACGACTTCCAACAAAGAATATTACGATTTTGGGGTTCAAAGATCGTAACAAATACGATTTTGGGGTATTGTTACTTGGCATCCCTGCTATAAAAGTCTATCATTCATCTTGTAATGTGATCTAGGTCCATGTGGCGTGATCTACCAGACCATGTGACATAGGGTCACATTGAACCAAACAATGTGACATCGGGCAATAGGTACCTATATGGTACCACACCACGTGACATAGGTGCACATCTCATCAGACCATGTGGAATTGGAGTACAAAAGGGCCCAGACCATGTGGCATAGATGTTTGTAGTACCAAAAAATGTGGTATAGGGCCATATGTTACCTTCTATGTAGTCTAGTACTATGTGAGTTGAGCTACCAGGATCCCTCCAATGTGATGTTATCTAGTACCATGTAACATTATCTAGTACCATACATTGTGATGTTATCCCATACTATGTGACGTTATCTTGTACCATGTGACATTACCTAGTAATATGTGACATTATCTAAAATCATGTGACATTATAAAGTGCTATATGACGTTATCTGGTGCCATGTGACAGTATCTAGTACCATGTGACTTTACAGGGATACATCTAGTATCATGTGACGTTATATAGTACCATGTGACGCTGTGTAGAACCATGTGACGTTATCTAGTATTATGTAACGTTATCTAGTACCATGTGACAAAAGGTACCAGACCACGTAATATGGGGCTACAATGTGACATAGCTTAACACTAACATGGTACTAGACAAAGTGACATAGCTTAACATGGTACTAGACAAAGTGGCATAGCTTAACATGGTTCTAGACAAAGTGACATAGCTTAACATTGTACTAGACAATGTGACATAGCTTAACATGGTACTAGACAACCATTAACATGGTACTAGACAATGTGACATAGCTTAACATTAACATGGTACTAGACAATGTGACATAGCTTAACATGGTACTAGACAATGTGACATAGCTTAACACTAACATGGTACTAGACAATGTGACATAGCTTAACATGGTACTAGACAAAGTGACATAGCTTAACATGGTACTAGACAATGTGACATAGCTTAACACTAACATTGTACTTGACAAAGTGACATAGCTTAAGGTGGGTCGCTACCCGTTGATCAAAGTTAACAGAATCTCTCTATTTTTTTCCTACATGCAGTCTAGATCATATAGAATCGGAAAATGAAAAGAAAAATGGGGGGTCGCAAGCTACTTTTCAAGTTACAGAATTTTGAAAAATGAAAGTATTTTAATTTTTCACAAAAAAATAGAAAAAGATGTGAAAACTTCCATGATTTTTTTTCATATCAACAATTATGCACAGAAATGTAAAACTTCATATGTGAAACGCCTTTATGTTCCACTTTACTGCAAAAATAATTTTACAGTTGTATGCAATGGCATTCTTGGTAAAAACATGATGTTTCCGAAAAAAATAGGAACAAATTTCCATAATTTTGTAGCGTTATTAGCTAAAAATAGTATTCAAAGTTAACAGAACTCTTTCAAAAAATAGTTAAGATCATTTGCTAACATAAAGAAGTGCTTTTGATAGGGGGTCCCGGGCATATTTTTTAGCTTTTTTGGCCTTTGAAGTTAAAAAATAGTGCAAAAATCGTCAAAATCTTATATTTAATGCCTAAGATGATGGGTAAAATGGCAAGAATCAGGGTATAAAATGGTTGTTCTTCATACCTTTGGTTACTTCAAGCAATGTAATGGCATTCATATCAATCTAGATAATGATGTATTGATTAATAATTCCAATTTTTTAGCTTATGTCAAGAATACCAAATATTATCGGCTACAAATATATCAAATATTCAAAGTCCAATATAAAGCTCAATTTTTCTCAAAATCGTCTAATTTTTCGGATATTGCTTAGTCAGCATATATATGTACCCAGTGATTAAATATCAGCTCATTCTAAGTCATTAAAGCTATATGCGCAGATACCTGCGCAGTGCGTCCATATTCAAGAGGTAGCGACCCACCTTAACATGGTACTAGACAATGTGACATATAGCCTAACACTAACATGGTACTAGACAAAGTGACATAGCTTAACATGGTACTAGACAATGTGACATAGCTTAACATTGTACTAGACAAAATGACACAGCCTAACATGGTATTAGACAAAGTGACATAGCCTAACATGGTATTAGACAAAGCGACATAGCCTTACATGGTATTAGACAAAGTCACAAAGGGTTACATGGTACTAGATCATATGACATGTGAGATAGGGGCAGATGGTACTAGACGATACAAAATGGGGATACATAGTCACATCATATGACATAGGTAGGGAGCAGTCGAAAACTGAAAAACTACTATTACATAATATTTAAAATATATATTTGATAGAGAATACCTATACTACCGCAAAACCTTGCATATAAGCCTAACTCGTGCATAAGCCACCCCCTAACCTAGGAGAATCATATGAGCCTATCAGAGCATCTGATTATGGTGACTCTAGTACTGTTGTATATATCTAAAAATCTCTCCTATAAGCAGCACTGGCGATCTGACTCACGCACTAGCCACGGCTTATAGGCAAGGTTTTATAGTAACCCAATGTAAAAAACAGAATGATGAAACATATAAAAGTAAATGCTTGGGAGCCATTGGAAGTTGGAAAAGTCTCAAATCCTTTACCCCACCAGCTGCCTGCTGTAACTACCAGACCCAGGGCACCTGTACTGCATGTAGCACACTGAGTAATCACCCTGCGTGCAGCCACAGGGTCTGGTGATGGGAAATACATGAAGTTTATCTGTCAATAGATTCACAACTATATGTGATGCATACCTCATTATTTTACCATTATAGAATATGATTCAAGATCCTTCAGAGGCAATATATTTTATTATTGTCAGTTACTTTATTGCGACGTTTATTAGGCTTGACATCCAGGAGAAATGGTAATACTTAGGTCAGTTTTTAATTCTGCATTCAGTTTTCATATATCTAGTCTATAAGAGGGCCATACTCCTGTCTTTCATTTTATTGTTCTGTCTAAATTATACAGCAATATTTAATTATGTTTTAACCATGATTTATTAACCAAACATGACACATGATAATACAGGGAGATGTGCCACAGCCGCCCTGTACTCGCAGTAGGGGCTAGTAGGATCAGTGGAGACACATTCTGCTGACTCAGGATATTCATTGCTGCCAGAACGTTTTAAAACGTATTCATATCAAGATATTCAGTATACAGAACGTTCTGATACACTATGGCAGGGAAGGACAGCTATACTTTAACCTTCCAGAACGTATCAAAACGTATTTCAAACGTTTTCATTTAACAGCTAGACATACCATAGTGTGTCTATGTGTATTAGACATCAGGAAATGTGTATTTGATATATGTTATAACAAAACTGCCAGAACGTTATAAAACGTTTTACTTCTGGAGCTAGACCTACCAAAGTGGGCTTATGTGTATTGGCAATGACAATTTATATTGAATAAAGAGAGAAATCTGTCCTTGATTACACATAATTACGTTATGGGAGCCAAAAACTTGAAAAATCCACTACACATATTACGTTCTGGGGGTCCCCTGACAGAAAGCACTGGCATTTGGAGGGCCCTTTTTACTCCCCACATCAGTACGTTCTGGGGGTCCCCTGACATAAAACACTGGCATTTGGAGGGCCATTTTTACTCCCCACATCAGAACGTTCTGGGGGTCCCCTGACATAAAGCACTGGCGCTCCTAAGGATATATATATATATATGTGAGCAGCCTCACGGGAATGCAGCACCGATGAGCTCCTTACCAGGACTGCATGAATGCACCATGGTGATACAGGGCATAGTGAATTAAAGGAACGCACTATGCGTTAGATGGTTATAGTCTATTGTAGTAAAAGGAAATACGAACATTCTTTAAACATTTGAAAAATAGAGCCACCAAGCAGAGAAGATGATCCCTGAACCCTCAGGTAGAGCATCCTTTTTGCATTGCTAGTCACAAATTGTAGCGTCCTAAATTCTGAATTCCAGCGTAGGTGGTTTTGGCATCTCATAGCCATTATTGTGAAGGGAAATGTAAAGATCGATGACCCTTGAGGGGCATTGGTCATTAAAAGAGCACTTATAATGACTTTCATCTTTTGCTTTGCCTCATAATGTCAATTCAATTCAATTTCAACTTAAAAGTTTATTATATTGAACAATCTAAACTACAAATGAATGTAGTTTTAAACCATCTGCGCATGCTCTGTGGGATACAGGAAGACACTGAGTATAATCCTTGATATTAACAGTCATTGGTTTGACTCATGTGATATGTTTTAGCTAGGCCTATATATAATGATAAAATGATTTAATAATTCTTACTGATATTATAGTGATATTACTTGGGTGGGGATGAATAGCATAACGACTTCACAATCGAAACATGAAGATTTAATTACCTTTGTCATAATTAAACACTCTATGTCACCATCAATGCCTAATTTAGTCCTAATTTAGTACACATTAATGATTACCCGCCAAATAGGGGATAACACCATGCCAATGGTGGGGGAGGGGGGTGAATAGCGTGACGACTTCGCAATCGAAACATTCAGATTTAATTAGCTTTGTCATATTTCAAACGGTCTGTATCCTGGTATCACCATCAATGCATAATTCAATACAGAATAACGAATACCCGTCAAATAGGAAATACACGCTAATTTGAGATATCTGATAATACGACACAATTGTATTCGTAAGTGTGTAATCTAGCCAGCTAATAAATTCATACTTTTATCACAAAGGTAATCACACAGATATCTCCCTACACCCTAAGGCAAGCCCAACCTATTACAGATGTGTATGCGGGCCTGGTCCATCCCGCTTCCCTCTCCACCCTTTGGGAAATTGAACTTGCGGCCAGATAATTTGAATTCCGATATCAGCACGAGGTAGAACTAATGTCTTAATTGGACTCATCCTCCGTGGCAGCTTTTAAATGGGGCGATAAGCTCAGAATTAATGCCCGACACAAGACCGCGGGGTCCAAACTCAGCGTCTGGGGTGGGTTTTTGCTGAATTCGATATCAGTTCAGGACCTGCTGCGCCATTGTCAAATCCCGCTGTGAAATCCACGAAAACAATTTAGATATTTCTCTCTGTTCGTTTATCAGGGCAGAGTACCAAATGAGAGAGCCACTTCTGCTACTATATAATAGGATGGGGAAATCTTTTATCTCTATTTTTTCTCCTATAAATAAACGAAGAAACTTTAGTGACAGTTGGCGCAATGATGGAGAGCCGAACAAGAGAACTTTATGAAAAGCAGGGGTATTATGCATGCCCCATCATCATGCCTTCTGGTTAGCTCTTGGTCTCAGCACAAGGAAGCTACAGGAGAATGGCTTATAGGGCGAGGAAGTAGATATATTCTACAGGGGTGGTGTGTTGCAGATACGTGCACTTGGCAATTCTCTACTACTCCCCACCTCCCCCTTCTTACAAAGGCACTGCGCTCCGCTGTTTGGCCGATGACTTTATCGAGCTATTGCTATGCCGGAACCATAGCAAAGCCAGACATCATGAGAAGGGAGGGCTGGGTGCTTCAGATGGACATTGACCACCCAATCCTCGTCCAACAATGACGTCTCCCTGCCAGGCATGGATATAAGCCATTTGGCATGCTGTCCAACATTTCCCCCCTGACCCTAGCAGCGGCTTCATTGCTACCCACCACTCCTCCTACCCCCTCGTACAGTGCCTAGTGGGCATTGTGTATGGGAGAGGGCTATACATGGAGAGAAGGAAGAGTCTCTACCATCCAGAAGCTCCCTCTATTCAACTCCCACTACTCCCTACCTTATCCACCCCTGTTAACACAGGGGGTAACTGAGATGAGATGAGGCTATGGTACAACAGCAGACAGTAATGAAGCCAGTTTGGTAGCCAGCCTTGAACAATGGCCTCTTCTAATGTGAACAGTTTTCTGCCCGACAATAACTCAAGGCTTTCTTTTACTCGTTTGCTAGTCCAGCCACGCTTGTAGTAGAGATGGATAATGCTTGTAAGGAACTAGGCTGTGAAAAATACATTCAGATAAAGTGGTCTCCTTGCAGACCGTGGGTAGGAGTCTTGGCCCTGGTTGAAGGGAAACAACTGGGGTCATTAGATGGGTTCTATCAGCGTCGCACGTGACCGGTTAGGTGGATATTATGGCCTGTTGTAATCAATGAGGGGTGGACACCTCTGAGTGGTATACATGGGAAGGGTACGGGGTAATACACCTCTTCCTTTAGATGAAAGCCACGTGTATAGTTATTGTAAAATGTGTGTTGATCATCTATGGGTTCTCTATAGTATATATAATACGCGGGAGGCATGTAATTAAGGCAAATGAAATAGCCTTGTCACATCATCATTGACATGCCTTCGTAATCCCCTCCTTATGTGCGGCTTACTGTCTGCTAAACATGTTCCTGTGAACCCTCTGTTTGGGTATGCCTGGTGCAGGGCTTCTGTCACGAGCCTGTCCTGGCTGCAGATAAGCTATTGTCGGCTGTTGTACAAGGAGGGTGAGTGTATGGGGAGTTTTGGGCGGGAAAGGGAAGCCGTATGACAAGGTATGTGTGTCAGTGTCGTCTGCTCGTTGTTTGACCAGTACTGACCAAACACGCCACACGTGCGCCTCCATCAGACCGCACAATGACCACACGCCCACATTCCTACGCCTGTCGTCTGCTGGCTACGTTTTCCCGCCAAAACGTCTTGTCGACAAAAGGTGACACGACACCATCACCAGACCATGCCCCCCAACTCAAACTGAAAATAATTCCGAGAGAAGTTCTTAAGTGGCCCTGACTAACGTGTCGGGCAGGTCTGATGCTTAATTGAGCACCCGATGGTGCATGGGTAAATGCGTCATGGAAGGGGATCCAAACCCCAGAGCCTACTGCACAAAAAGGGTTATTTCCAAGGACAGAAGAGACATTTACCTTTAAGGCATCATTGAGTCTCGGGTGACGCAAGCGTTATGATGTGTGCGTGCAGACGATCGGAAAGGGGAGTGACGGTAATCGCGCGTCACTTCCGGTCGTAAGGCGCCGCTGGCGTCTCCCTTTCTGAGGGCTTTAATCCAGGCAGGCTCCCAGAGATCAGCCCAGATAAGGTGTCATTTGCCGGGGGTAAATGATTTTTGGATCGTCTTTCGGGATCGTCTGTTAGCTCATCAGGCGGTGGGAAATAGCCTCGTGGGTGCCACCAGTCTAATGGTAGGAGACTTCCCGCCCACTAAATACACCCTGCCCATTGAGTTACCGCACATAACCCATGCACTAGACGATTAGAATAAACTAGAACATGGCAGCCTACTTTTACCCAAGCAAACCAGTTCCTGATGAATGGGGAAAAAAACACGATATAGTGTAGGACAAGAATCGATTATACCAACGGCGAGTAGATGAAATCATGTTACAATGATAAGAGTGAAATCTGCGCTGCTCTCATCATATTTATCTATCCTGACTGAAATGGACTTCTCAGTTGGCAGTATGATCTACATTTCAGACATGGCACGCACAGTAAGAACGAATTAAGTTGCAAGAAGAACAGCTCATGATCTGAATTTGAGTCTATGGTGTAGACAATCAGAGCTGTTCTGTTAGACAGGGATTCTCTGAATTCGTTGGATGTTTTTTTTTCTGTGGCCATATTTCAAAAGAAAAAGCCAGGTGAACTGGGACCCGAGGCCCAGTAATTGAAAAAGAACATGTATTGTTTAACGGATTGAGGGCATCTCGGGGTTCTGCACGTGTCTTCATGTAATATGGATTATGATTGACAATGTTTATTAGAAATGAACTCACAATGAGGTTTAAAAACTCCCTTGGTCGTCCTTGGGCAGGACGTCGTTGATTGTGATACAATGTTCCAGGATAAATAAAGGAAAATATTGGTAGTGACTGTCGTTTCAACTATAAAACCATGAGTTAATCCTAGCTATGATTCCACCTTAGACAATCTTATGTTCCACATACTTCAGACCCAACATTTATGTATCTTCATACATTAATATCACACCAATGGTTTGCAATTGGTCAGTGTATAATCTGTATTGACTTACCAGAAGAGTAAGTTAAATAAGATTGAGCGTGTGAGTGGCCTCACAGATGACTCAGGGTAAGCTGGAGCTGGAGCTTATCATGTACTTAGATACAGTACTCCCTTATAATCATTCATTGGTCAATTCTGGCATTAGAAATGAATTCCTTGTTAACAAGTACCCTCAAGTCATAGTCATACATGTATGTTATTCCAATTTAGGCCAGCAGGTGGGTGTAGGTGAGCAGGTGGGTGTGGGAGAGCAGGTGGGTGTGGGTGTGCAGGTGGGTGTGGGCGACAGTTGCAGGCTGCGGGCATGTACCGCCTTTTGTCCCTGTCAAAAAGGAGATACGGGTGGCACAATTTCGCTCTGCACTCCTTTTATCCTGACGTTGTCGCTGGGAACTCTTGTGTTTTCTTGCTGAGTTCTTGAGGTAGGCGAGAAACGACTATGGCGCCACCATGTAGAAGACGGGTGGTACAGGAACTAAAAGTGATCCTTGTGTTTGGTATGCACAGGGTATTATATGAAGTTCATTTAAGTAATTTAAAAAATAGGAGGAGGGGGGGAGGGGGGTGTGGGGGGTTGATATTTTCCCTTATACTGTGTTTGGACTGTGTTATTGTAAAATTTGGAAGTGATCTGTGATGCCCTTGTTTGTGATATCATAGTTATATTGATTCTCTGCATCTCACATTTTGCATGTCCCACTTTTTCTGTTGTGTGTTTTAGACTGGTGGTAGAATGTGCCCAGTTTTTGCCCAGTTTGGAGGTAGAAAGAGAGAAATACGGGCAAATTCACTGAAAATGTCATTTCTGTCTTCTGTTGAAAACGCTTAAGCCTTGAAGTCTATGGGTGTCCGAAGCGGGTGATAGATTTGGTTTAGTACATTTCCATAATAGCGAAAGAGAGAAATAAATTGGCGAAGATCGCAGTTAAATATCTTGAAGACAAATTGAGTTTTTTAGAATTTTTTTTGAGGAAAATGCTGTCCCCCGATCTTGCCTATGTCATAGAATTTTCCACATGTCTCCATGTCGAATGATAACCGAAATATAAAAATTCTCCTATGTAACAAAATTGTCTTAAAATGCAAAATTGGTAGGTGTATAATACTCAGGGTTAATTAAACCCTGAGTCAATGACAGAGGGGCAAAGATTGCACTTTTGGTGAAAATCAAATTCTCACTAGTCATGAATCTGTTACGAAAGACCCTCCTGTTCGCTTAGGGTAATGGTGACTGTAAGTAGTATAAAGAGTTTTACCATAACTTAGATCTAGACTAACACAGTAGTCCTAATCGAGTGTGACTGACGAGAGAGCCATCCTAAATTAGATTCAAAATATACCTTAACACAACCCAGACTTCTGATCTAATATGAACGAAGCATTCATCAAGGGGGTGGTTGGGGTGAGCCACATGGAAGGAAACACGATATGCTCTCATCAGTTTGGAGCCAAACGGCTCCCCATACAAAGCTGCGGTGGTCGTCGGATTGTGGCGGACACGCTGTCCATACAAATGGTGTCATTTCACACCCAGACACCCCTCCGACCCCCATAACTCTACTACCCAGCATTTGGCTGTGGATGGAATAGAGCTTAAGATCTAGAAATAGCACTGCATATTTGAACTGCTCACTATATATATAGGGTCTGGAGGCAGCTGCATGGCATGAAATAGCTGTTCATCTTGGCAGGACTCTCTCTTGCTCAGTACATACATATGATGTAGATGGTGACCTCGAATACCCTGGGTGTCAGAGGGGCTTGTTTGGAAATAAAAGAATCACTCCTGTTTTCCTTTTAACAGGCAGAAGGCAATCCTTACACCCATGCAGCTGCGACCTCCTGTAGTGAGATGTCATCTTGGCACAGGGGAAAGGGGTGACGGAGAGGCTAATACCAAGCCTGCATGTCACGGCACGCATTCCCAGTGTCAGCATAAAGTTGAATACTTGATTTTCCAATTGGATGAAAAGCAAATAGTCCATGAATAGTCCATGAATAGCAACCCTTGCCTGGAAATTATTGTCTATGTCATGCCGGCTATAGCATAAAATCCTGCAGCTGAAAGGTAAGAAAGGTATACATTCTTAAGACCATTCTGCACGACTGATGCTATCCTGAACTACCAATCTGTACCTAATTATTCCCTAATGCCAGGAATCCCTTCACAACTCTTGGTATTATTGTGCTAAATCCACAACCATTCAACTTTGGCCGATTCCCAGCAACCACAACTGAGGGCAAGGACAAGGGCTAATTAGAGCGACCAGTGAGCAGCTCTGAGCAGAATATCGTCTGTGGATTAGATTGGTACCATTAGATAGCAACTGGTTCTGACTAGTATGAGCACTACATGGGATACAGCATTTCGGAAGGCAGTGTTAACGTATAAAGTTTAATTCCTTATGTAACAAAAAGATTTGTATTGGACAATTTGTAAACAAAGAGTTCATACATTGAGGAGATTATGAGCTCATCTTCTATTACCCATACATGAAGATAGAAATGTCTAGTAAGTGGATAAGATGCAATACATCTAGATTCTGAAGACTAATGATTATTTTATCTGCAAATAGACAAATATCTCTTATCGCCCTCTCCTTTCTATTGCAATAACGTGAGTACGATTAGTTGTACGCAATACTCTGCCTCTGGGGTTACATATACGCAATACTATGTCCTGGGTGTTACATATATTTGGTGTCTGGTTTCACAATTGGTTGTAATTACACAGGTAGTCAATCAGTCTGGCTGTCAGGTTCACACTGAGGTGACCTGCATGTCAGTACCAATAGGTATCACTCTGTATGCTGATGACTGATGACTGAAGATGTAAGGTGTTGACAGCATTCTTAACCGCATCTTAAACCCCCTCTTCCTCTATACTGAAGTATCGGTCTTCGCTCCACTCCCACTCTTTCTGGAGGGACAGTAATCAGTTGCTGCAATTGATAACTTTGCTGCCTTTCACTCATATTTATATACCAGAACTTCCATTTATTCTTCATTGCTTGATTGATATGCCATCAGAGGAAAAATTACTTTGAAGTACGATGTGTCTCAAACGTTGGGTGATATGTCATGTTTGAATAAACAAACTTGATTCTTATTAAGATAAATCTAAACAAAGTCCCTTGGTATCCTAGTTTGTTGGCTTACAATACATTTGCATATTGATGAACAAAAAAGGCTTTCCCTTTGTTAATCGTCAGACAGAAATATATAGAAACTTCAAAAGAAAAAGAGGTTTGTGGACAGGAGACTGTCACGCCAGGCCATCTACATCACACCAACACAAAACGAGTCCGAGTGAATCGCTCAGAATGAGTGAAAATGTCATCCACAATGGAGAACTCTCTCAATAGTGGCATGGGTAGGCAGTTCCTTTGACATAATGAGAGTTGACAATGCGATGCCTGACTCTGTTGACAGGCGGGTTACTGTGGCACATGATACGATGGATTAGGATAAGAGGTGGCGAATGCCATCTAAAGGTCTCTTCTGCAAGCAATCACAATCAGGCGTTGATATCCATCATGATATCAAATTGATGCATATATATATATAGTTCGGGTAAGCGTTGGCATATGCTGTATCTCTACAAAGATATATCGTTTAATTATGTCTTCTGATCTCAATGAGATCAATTTGGGCATTCTTAGTTTCAGAAGCATATCCAAAACCCTATGTGTCTTCCATCACATATATCGTTCGTTGTGTATAAACCCCTCAAAAGTGAAATCATCCTCTTTGTAACCAGACATTTAATTTAACCTTTTAAAGAATCACCAATCTTAAGAAATATGAGTTCTGCTTATAAAGCCATATAGGTTTGGGGGAGGTCACTTTCCTTTGGTATAGATGCTATTAGCAGGCTGTTCAATCCTCTGGCTGCTCCCACATACTCCCAGGTGGCCACACGGTATAGTCTCTTATCATATAGCATGGGTAATAGATAGGCTGGCATGGCGGTTTGGGGAGGTTAGGGTACGCTGGTCAGTGTCCAGCCGTGATAAGGGTGCGCTGACCACTAGACAGGCGTTGTACACGACCCTTCATCATGAGCACTGGTCCTCGTGGGTTTAGTCCCTAAATTCTAGCCGTTAGAATGCTTTCAGACCATTGACCCAAATGCTCAATATGTTCCCAGGGTGTTATCTACACTGCTAGGTGCGCTTCCAGGCCTCAATCCTCTTGGTCAGGAGGTAGACCATCGTCCAGTGCTTTTACCTCATTTCAAGGTCTTACCCAAGGGGCCAAAAGCCCATATTGGAGGTTTAGGGTGTTGGCTCTGCTGTAAAAGGTTGGTGCATTTTTTCAATGACTTGGACCCATGGGGAGTTGATTCCACCTGGCCAACCTTTTTGGAAATCCACACAGGGCATACGGCGGCCATTTTGAATATTCGGGATGGTGAGAATATAGATAATCTATAAATATGGATATCTCTGCTTCTAACTAACATAGAAATACAAATTTTGATTCAAAATATACATTTTTGAGGTAAGGGAATGCAATGGAGAAGTTTCCAAGTAGGTCAGTGGCGGCCATTTTGAATTATTAAGGATATTTACGATAAAACATGCCTGAAATCTGTAAATATGGCTATCTCTGCATCTAATTATCATAGAGACTCAAACTTAAGTTAAAAATGTACATTTGTGAGGCCAAGGAATGCAATGGAGTAGCTCAGTGGTGCCCATTTTGAATTATTAATGAGGTTTTCATTGAAATGTGTCTCAATTATCAATAATCAGATAATCTTGCACATAATATGTCGCAATTGATCATCTTAGAGATACATCCTGAAGCTAAAACTATACATTCATGGGTCAATGGATTCATTGGTGTCATTGTTTAGAAAATAGTAAGCAGCCTTTTTGGATTCAAAAGAGGTGAGTGATGAAACAGTGCCCAGTAATTTGTTGTGCATGGGAATCAGGGGTAGTGGTTCCACCCTAATAGCCACACTCGGTGATTTTAGTTAACATTAACCCTTTAAGGGCCGCTGCTGCCCCTGGGCAGCATCTAAAATACCCTTGAAAAACCGCTGCTGCCATAGGGCAGCAATAGTGCTGCCCTATGGCAGCAGTACCACTGAATTAAAGCTCCTGTTATGAAGCAAAGAATAGAAATTTTTTAATCAATCCAAAAATATTTAACATGTATACAACATCCCCTTGTCAGAAAGGTGTAAATTATGTCTCCAAAATAATTTATTCTACTCCTTAGCCACTATCCCAGGGAGCACATACTTGCAAAGTTGTATATTCTCATGAGCTAGGGCCGGTGGTTAAGGACCACATTACATTTTTCAAGGCCAGCAGTGAAAGGGTTAAGAAACACACTTAGATCAAAAATAAATGTTTTTGATATCAAGGCATCCAATGATTCCATTTCCCAGTATACTAGGGACAAAACTTCCAACATCCTCTGTTAATGGTATGATTGGAGCATTAATATAGTTCTTGGATACACAATGTCAGAGAGATTGGCTGGATATCAGAAGCAGACAACATGGTGCCATATATTATCACAAGAGGGGACCACAAATATGGACTCTTCCTACCCTGGTGATAATAAATACATTACCATTTTTACCACACCTTTCGAAAGATTTGTTCAATATAGACTTCACTGTCAGGGGCACTCACAGACAGCACAATGGCCTGTCACATGATATGCTGTTAGAAGCTTTATGTGTACAAGACAAATCCTCTGGCTTGAGTGGCCAGCACCAAGTAGTTATAAACAATGCAGGATTAAGTACATTAAGGATGCTAATTCAGCAGTAGAGCAGTACTAGATCAACCTTTCATTGATAAAGCATGATCAGTGGTCAAAAATCACATGAGTGATCCTTTCAGATAAAGGTCTCTGATCTTCTAAACATTGATTCTGCTAAAACAATTACCTTAGAACTTTCTGCATGCCTGACATAGGTTAAATAACTTTAAACAGGACTGAAGAATTGTTCCTGAAATGGCTGGAACTATCCTGACTTCCTCAGCTATCCATTTATGACACCTATGCAGAGGTCCAATCTTACCTGGGGCTTGCAAGTCAGCTACCTGCCAAAATGTACCATGTTCCCAAGAGGTTCTCCTCTAGGTGGCACCCCATTTCACTTATATTTAATGATGAGGGACCTATTGGCTCTGGGCAGTCCTACTCCAAAGACTATAGAGTGAGAACATATGGCTCTTCCTATTGGGTACTTAGATCATTTCCCAATAACCTATTATACTTTGCATGAACTAAAAACTAGTGGTGAAGTACCACAATTGTCTATGATAGTTGTTCTTTCAGGCTGTAATCAGTCTCAGATATAGCCATAAAGCCATACTCAATGCAGCGATAAGGACCGAATGCAAAATAAAATTTGGTCCAGATACAATTAGATAATATCAGACTAACTGCTATGATATTCAAATGATATGAAGATGTTTAAACCCTTGATGTAACAGGTCAATTATATTCTGTATCCAAGATATCAATAGTACATCATACAAAGCCCACCTATTACAGGTAGTAACCTGGTCAGCTATTGCTACCTATGCCTGAACAGGGCAACATCCTACTTAGCCTTGACCAGTAAACCCCCAAGGAGGATCCTGTCTTTAAAGATTGGTTAGGAGCAGACTCAGTGTCAATTTTCTATTTTCCAGTTATTTGTGTCCCTAATGCCTATACAAAGGCACACATCACTTTTTAAAGCATTCTGATAATTATGAATGCATCAAATTAAGAGAAAACCATGGTCTGAGGATCTCAGGGGACCCATTACTAATCCCTCTGCAGCCCAGATTGTGTTATACAATGGTATAGCCTATGGAGATTTCTGATAGTGGCTCTGTCATGCCACCAATGGCAACAATAGGAACTCTCTTATGTATCATTATTTTATGCTTTTCTGTGTGTATTTATGTTATGGAAAATTGTAAAATACATAAGGGATGATTTTTGAATGTGCTATAAGTAGTTATAGACCATTTAGAGTGAGAATTATGCCTCAGAGATGCAGCTCCTAACCCAACTTTAAGAAATGAACTTCAGACACCCAGGCCCATTGAGGGAGAAGGCTTGGGGTGGTTGGAAAGTCAGGGTCAGGTCACAAAGTCACTTTTTTGGCCCTTTATCCTACTCTCAATTTTCTCCACAACCAGGTCCCTTAAATTTTGCCCCAGAATGAAAGTTGTCTTATAAACAGCTAATGTTGCAAGGTCGCTTTTAATCAATCTCCATGCACAAGAAGTGCCAGCTCTTCCACCACTATGCAGTTTTCCATCTTCAAGTCCTCTAGTAGGCTACAGAGACCAAAATCTTTGAGTAATCCTCCTCAAATTGAAGATGCTTTTGAGCATAACTGAAAAGGGTGTGATTAGCAGCCATTATTTTTCCAATTAAAGCAACTGTAATCCAATGTCTAGCACCTTTCAGATGGTGACTGTAAATGAACAAAGATATGATCAAGGAATTGTTCCTGTCATAAAAAGGCGACCCATTCTCCATTGCTTCTCACTGTCTCAAAATAATGGAGACATCAAGTGGATTAGTTGTTTATTGATGGAAGTAGATCCTCACCAGAATTATTGAATATTGTCAGCAGCATTTATCAGGAACAACTTCAATCAGTCTTCTTTTATTTCAAGATGTGCTTGGATATGTGAAATAGTTTTAAAGATATCTTTATGCACATGGTCAAATAAGTATTTAAGCACAGCTATGTTTGAGTTATTTTATATAGTATCCGCTGCTGAGGAAAAGAGCAGATACCTTATACCAAAATTAGTTGGTGGGCTTGACCCATCTGGACTGGTAGTCCTGGGCAATAATGACCCTTTCCCAGATATGGGCAAGCCTAGCTTGCCCAAGTAAAATACAATAACATGTGCCCCATTAACCAATATTGACTAGAACATTAGCTACTAATTTCTTAATAGTCTCACTGAAGTGATTAATCGCTATGGATTGACCTAACATAGCTAAAACCTATAACTGTGTCATCATGATGATTGATAATTGATACACATGTCAATGAAAACCTCATTAATAATTCAAAATTGGCACCACTGAGCTCCTTGACAAGTACTCCATTGCGATCCTTGGTCTCACCAATGTATATTTTAAACTTAAGTTTGAGTCTCTATGTTAATTAGATGCAGAGATAGCCATATTTATAGATTTCGGGCTATTTTTTTATCATAAATATTATTAATAATTCAAAATGGCCACCACTGACCTATTTGGAAATACTCCATTGCATTCCTTGGCCTCACAAATGTATATTTTAAACTTAAGTTTGAATCCCTATGCTAGTTAGATGCAAAGATAGCCATATTTTCAGATTTCAGGCACCGTTTAATCGTAAATATCCTTAACAATTAAAAATGGCCGCCACTGACTTACTTGGAAACTTCTCCATTGCATTCCCTAACCTCAAAAATGTATATTTTGAATCAAAATTTGTATTTCTATGTTAGTTAGAAGCAGAGATATCCATATTTATAGATTATCTATATTCTCACCATCCCAAATATTCAAAATGGCCGCCGTATGCCCTGTGTGGATTTCCAAAAAGGTTGGCCAGGTGGAATCAACTCTCCATGGGTCCCAGTTATTGAAAAAATACACCAACCTTTTACAGCAGAGCCAACACCCTAAACCTCCTCTGGCCCCCTGGGTATCTAGTATCATATGCTATAGTATGTGCCGAGCCCATACTTCCCTATGTGTTTTCAGTGCCGTGTCCATACGGCTGCTCATTTTATTTTCAGTATATTGGTGATACTGTTCAATTCACTGTTTAATGTGCTACAGGACATTTCATAGCCATGCGTCCCATTGTGCTCATAGGACCTTGTCCATACTGCTCACCCTGGACTGCCCAGAGCAGCTCTCCGTATGCAGGAGCTGCTCGTGTGGCTGACAAGGGTTCACCGGAGTGTTAAAAACCAATTTCACAATAAAGGCTGTAATGAATAATGGACAGGTCATGGCATCGCCTCAGGGGCGGCCAGTGTGGTTGAGAGTGTGGCCAGTGTTTTAGGGCACTGACAAATTACCCGGCCTGAAATGTCAGTAATGAAATTGAGTAGTTAGCAAATGGAAAATGAACGGGAACACGCTAGAATAACTTGGGTGGATAATATAGACTGATTTTGACAAAGGCCGTTATATCTCTGACGGCACCAATCAATAATCCAATGACATAACTGAAATAAAACTCACCTTTTTAGAATGCATAGTCTATTTATCATATTAACAAAGGGTTTCCCCCATGCCACAATGGTACTGTGTATGTTTAAACCATGCAGCATTTAATCCTGAGGTTCTACTAATAAACTGTGTAAACCAAGAAGCTACACCAGCAACAGGAGAGAAATGTGTGTCAAGCTGACATCTACTAACGATAAATGGTTTTGTATTGGCCATATTCATTTCATCATGCATCTTCATTTTTGATTTGGCGTCAGGGCCTAGTGATGTGTCGTACCTGCACGCAACATATCTATGTACCTGTACCCTTATGCTTTACGACACAGATCCAGCTATGTACATTATACCTGATACCCATACTTTATGACAACCCCCTATCCCTACTTTACTACCAGGCAGCTTTGCCTATACTTTATGACAGAGTGGCTATATCTGAGCACTGCAGCTCTATCTGTGGGCCAGCAGAGGTGACTGTGGACCGTCATCAGCCCCGTGCTTAGTGCCCGCCACAGACTCTATTAAATCACGGTTACCGCCAGGCGGCCCCTGATCCTGCCTGACCACAGCCGGGCCGGACAAATCCGCTGTGTCCGGGCCTGGCCAATACCCCATAGTGATGGCCAATACCCCATAGTGCCGGTAGTATATATAAAGTGTCAGCCACACCCCACCATTCAAACACTGCATGAATCAAGGTGGCGTAAGATACCCTCCACTTATGCACTCACCATTAAACGGGGACATCCATTTACATATACCCTCTTGGCGAAGACCATTTGAATACAGTAACACAATATGAGCAATAACGGTTGCTGGGAGAGTGGAGCATTTGCATGGTACAATATCATGTGAGTGTAACATGAACTGCTGTAACGGAAAACAGGTCCGATTTTAGTGCGGGAGATGAGCATTACATCGTGTGGATACAGCCAAGAGCAATAAGCTGTTATTGCTGACAAACAACCTGTTGTCAAAGTTAACCCAACTATATATACATATTACATGGTTGTGATATAAAGTGAGGTGCAGATCCAGCGTTGTAACTGAAATACTGTCAATCTGTGCCAGTATAGTGATGGCTGCGATAGGGACTCGGGAAGTTATTTGCCATCAAAATCAAACATGAACTAAATCACTAGAAAATTAGGAGTAAGACTCTATTACCGATGATGCATATATGGTTAAAAGGGGACTGCAGCTTCCTTTACATACATCCCCTTCTTAACAAAGTATACAGTGACAGTCCATGGGTTAAAACGTGGTGGTGTATTGAGACAGATTGCAGCATTAACTGTGCAGGGTGCTGCCCTTAAGCCAATAGTATCAGTCAGCGCCAGACAAACTCCCCTACAGACACTTTGGTCTCCTCTATCAAATTAAATGATAAAACCAACCTCAAGATGGCAAAACATAAAAGAAAAAGATATTGCAATGAGCAATGGGATGAGGACAATATTACATCACAAACTTCAACATAAAAGGAGAGTTTTATAAGAGAAAGTCTATATCTCTACGTTCGAGAAGGTCCTTGGTAGGACAGTATAGACAGGGGTTAGATATGGGAAGGTATGATGTTTTCCTAGGAATTACATTGTAATATAGACATAACAACGATTATCATGCTTATGGGATGGCATCCAATTGGTGGTAGGGGATATGTAGAGCAGAGAAATAAAGAGTTATGCAGTATATAACAGACCAAAGAGGGGAAGGTGCCTACAAAAGAGCCACTTGCAGCTTTGGCAACAAGGGGATGGATGAAATTACACAGAGGCCTGGGAAGGAAAGCTTGTCAGTGTTGAAGGGTCTGAAACATGGTAGATATATTGACAGATAGGGGGGATACATCGAGGTGGGAATCATGGGACCATATTATGCGAGGGTCAAGACAGGTTCCAGAGCTATAAAGGGAGGGCATACAGGGGTGTGGGCCATTATTGAATGATTGTAGTGACATTAGGCCAAAAAAAAAAAGGTGTGTTTCAGGCAACCCGACCCTAGTTTCAAAAAGGGCCGACCCTAGCATTTTTTTCCGATTTTGGAGATTTTTTTTTTTTTTTTGCAAATATTCATATTTTTCTGGAAATTTTAGCAATTTTTTGGTCAAGAAGAACAGATCACATATATATATTGCCTAATTAACTGTCCAGCCTCAGGAAATTGCTTATTAACAAGAATGTCCAATAATTTCATGATATTCCTAGTTATAGTAAGAATTGGTGAGTCGTCTTGATGACCTGCGAGTCGATATGACAGTCCGCGACTCATTCAAGGTACCTCCAACATTCAAAAAAAAAAAGAAAAAAAAAATCCGACCTACCTACCCTAAATTTTTGGACCATGTTGCCTGAAACACACCTTCTTTTTTTTTTGGCCTTATAAAGAAATCTTACAACACTGGTGCCTCTAACATTCATGCTGTCTATTACCCAGTGTGGGGCAGCATCTGGTCGGATCATGGTATGGTAGTGCCTCTTACATAACAGGGCTGGGCAGTGTGTGATGGGAGATCAGAGAGTAGTGGGTTGTATTAACACTCTGGGTGTGGAGTACTCATTCTTCATATCTCTGGGTATGCTTAATTACATAATCGCTGAATGCCCTTGGGTACACATGTGGAGTATTTCCCACTAAATGGTGGAAGGGCAGTAATCCTGTTTGTACTTGTGTATGGGAGATGTAGCCAGATTTATGCCTTCCATGAAATACAATTGCTGCAGCAATTTTGAAACAAGAATGGTCAGCGATTGGGCCAAAAAATAAAAGGTTTGTTTCAGGTCACCCAACCGACCCTATCAAAACAGGGCCGTGCCTACGTTTTTTATGCACTTTTGAAATTTTCATATCTTTACCCATTTTTGGTCAATTTTAGGGTCTTCTACTTTCATGTTAAATTTTTTTTTTAATCCGACCTACCGACCCTACATTTTCTTTCCATGTTACCTGAAACATACCTTTTTTTTTGGCCTGAGTATTGTCATGTGATCTCTCAGACCAACTAAATGTGGCATGCATCAAAATAGGAAGGGAGTTGAACTTTTTCCGCCATTTTCCTGTAGAGCCATATTCAAAACAATCATTACTCAAAGACCAATGCGCAATAACTACAACAAACACAAAGAAATCTATCTACATACATATGTGAAGTTAACCGATGAAAGATACATTCCAGAAAGTAGAGTCGGAGTAAATAGATAAGTATGATACTCTACTGTGCCCAAAGGAAATGAAGCACGTTAGATAGCAATTTCCCTTGGCATATAACCATGAGGCTGTATGACTAGCACAGGATTGGGGAGTCCATCCATGTCAATCAACATGAAAGAAAGCTAACAAGACTGAAACATTTGTCCTCAGATATGAAACAAAAATGGTGTTACAGGTTATCTGGACAGGAGGCCTATGGGTAGGAAAGAAATTCTAGGATTTACTGACTCAAGGCTAGCATCAAACCCTAGCAGACTGCTAGCCTTGTCTTTTTGTTGATAATTGGGATTCTAATGAAATGTTTAAGCTCAAGGCTCAAATCCTCTTGTGTCATTGTGTGCACATGTACATATTGTATATACTTATTATAACTGATTGTAACAACAGTCTTTTGATATAAAATGGAACATACTTAAATGGAATATTTTGATGAATGCCAATGCCCATTGATACCGTATCTGACGTATTCACGATTAGGGGCTGGGGCATATCCCATGAAGCCGCAGGCTGACTGGGAAATGCCCCAGCCTCCACAAGCTGTAGTTGGCATTTGTGTTTATTTTTTATTTGAGGCCATTTAATGAAGGAAAGATAACCTTTTCTGAGCCCATTGATAACGGCCACATTGTATTCAATTGGGGGCATTGAATACAGCACTTCCTATACTTATGCAAAGTAAGTCTTGAATTGAAAAAAGACAAAAACAGGCTTCTCCTCTCTGATACCGCTAAATGTCATAAAAGCAAACAAAAGTCTTGTCCTCAATGCATCTACGACTTATGATGCCGCTTGTAAAGTAACCTCTCAATCAGCCTGTCGCTCGTAAAGACACCTTTATATAACCATGTCATGGAAGAATGGCCACTCCTCTCACCAATAACAAAGGCTTGCAAAGGCTTATCTAAACAAATTTCAGGGCTCCCAATAAAAGTTTGCCTCCTATACACCAGTTAGAAATTAACTTAATCAGGGTAATAGTATAAAACACATGAACTAAATCCCTGTGGCTCTGTCAGGACACATACTTTTAAAATTGCGTATACATATAAAGCTTATACTTATTGATTGTGTATATGGTTGCCCTAACATGTGGTGATCTAAGGAGTGTTTTATTGCGTAGTTGAACAGTATTGTTCTTTCTGCTTGGCAGGAGAGCTTTTTTTCAATATGCTAATGAATCAGATATGATGTTCTGATAATGAAGACCAATAGACTTTAAATTCAACCACTCAGAGCTATTTATCCTTGAGTGGTTGAATTTAAAGGCTAAGAATAATACTGTCAGGTTTCCATTAATTTCAGTTTGTAGTCTCTGTCACATACAAGTCAGATTGTCAAAAAGAACTGAGGGTTAATGGCCTTTTAGCTCAGTCCCTTTATATTCTCCTTTTAACCAATTCTAAACAATATATAATATCCTTAAATAAAAGCCTGGACCTCTTAAAAGCCAAGCAACATGTTGTAGAATAACACCATAGGTATCCATAAAATCATTATGCTGAACATTATAGAACTGCATGACCCTGCTAAGTACACACACCACCACCTGAGACAACTTGCTGTCCGACAACCTTTACATCAGCTTACAAGGAGAAACCAATACGGTGTTATCCTCTTATGTAGACCCTGATGCTTTTTGGCTGCCCTCCAGGCTATTAGTAAAGCTCTGGAAAACACCTGTGTCCTACAAGAACTGAGCACAGTGCCACCTACAAGTGTGTACACATTCAAAATAAATACCCTTTGTCAGGCCCTGTGGACCAATCAGCCACACCCAGCCCTGCTTTAATCAATTAACCCCCAAGCACCATTCAGCCACACATGGTTGGATTGCGCCAGCTTCTGCTAATTAAGTTATAAGGGGTAAGGATGGTTGGGGTGCCCCATCGCCCTAATGGTCCCTCCATGGTGAGGGCAAGTTTACCTCAAGAGGCCAACAGTTGTTGGCACTGGGCACCGAGCAGTGACCAGTATTTGCAGATCCAGAGCCTCACCCCTGGAGGCTCTGCCAAATGTCAATGGCAAAACGACGGAGGCCTTAAGCTGTTTCTGTACACCATGGTACTAGGTAGTTATTGCTGTAAGCTGCCCACATTTATTCTTATTTTCCTGAACCAATTTCTATCACAGATCATACAATTAGGCATTATGATATTTGAATGTAGAGTGATAAAACACATGATTGACTTTCAATTATTCATACACGTTCTATATAGACAATGCAAAATGCATGTGCTATGAAAGACATTAGTGTCTATACCAGAAATTGGATTGATTAATGGCTGGCGAAGTCCTGCACATGGAACATCTAAAGCTAGAATCTAGCCCTGCTTGCAGTTAAGCAAACTTATTGTCTGGGCCAAGATTAGATCCCTGCCAAGTCTCTACCGTGATCTATCATCTGTGACCTACAATGGTAGTCTTCTAGGCAGCAAGGATGGAAGGGCTGCACTTCTTGTAATGAGTAGCTATTGATATCTGGCCAGTCTCGCTCTTCTGGCATCACCATCCATTGTCTGACTAACATGGTAGAGAGACACTGGCCTCTATCACCAGCAGAGATTACAACCAGGCATTATTCTGTATGAGCGGTGCAAATGGTCCCGGTTATAAGGTCCAAAATTAACTTAAAGATGGTACAGAGAACGTAATTCTTTTTTAGGTTGTATCAAACTTTTGGCCACGCCTTGCATTAAACTAAGGCATCCACATACTGTATGGTCAACAAACATGTTCTTTTTTGTTGACCTATTGGTATGCTACACAACTAAATTCTGGTATAGGATTTGAAGGCCTACTCTGTCCACTCACTGGCAAGTCGACCTAGGGTAGTTTCACCCCAAGTTGGCCACATACCTCAATACGGCCACCCCTCCAGGGCAGTTAAAAGTTGATATGATGATTAACTAACATTACCAACTAGTTGAATCAATGTTGTTCAACCAGGTATAAATATTCATTCAGCATCATACTGATGTCTCTCTTACCTGGAGGGGTGGCCGACCTGAGACCCTAACAGAATGTCTAAAGACGGAGACCCTGAGTCAAATTTACCTTTCTGGCGCTGTGCGTTTAAAAAAGTTTAAAAAGTTAATAATAGTGCAAACACCAAGGCTCTGTCTGGCTTGGATTTCTTCCTATATTCCTATTCGTAAAAAGGACATAGGTTTATGTATATATATACATATCCGCCGCTTTGCAGCAGTTGAATACAGTAGCACTATTTGAGCAGTAACAGTTGCTGGGCCAGTGGGCTATATTTGCATGGCGCGACATCATGCGAATGCAAACTGACCTGGTGAAATGGGACACGTCCCCTTTTAGTAAGGGACCTGAGTATCGTGTGGACACAATCCAAAGACCAATGGACATTATGGACGTTGGACCATTAGCCTTTTTTTTGTGGAGCACAAAACTAATTTTATCACTTATTGTAGAATATGATTCTCGGTAATCAAATGTAATCATTTGAATAGCTTTCAGTTTGTATCTTCCATGAAGTCAGAGGAAAACATTGATGTACATCAGATTTTGTAGAACGAATCCTTAATAGCATTGGCCCTGTTACACTAAAGCCATAACTCAATCTAAATGTTACATTAGACCAATTACATCAGGTGTGAAATAATCAGATGATATTGGCCTATGTCACTATTTTATTTCTTGATAGGGAGCAACATATTATAGTCTATTTACCAAGATTATTGCCAAGCTGATACCAACTGCATATACTTTTTGTATGGTTGTGATACGATATCAGCTGCAGAGCAAATATTACCCTGTTCCTAAGAGACTGGCAACTCGCATCAATAGAGTTTTAAAAACACTGTTGGTTGTGGCAGAGTCAAGGAAAGTTACTTGCCACTAACATTAACCAGAATAGGAGTAACTGCAAAGCTGTATATTGGGCCCCATTGCAGTGGATGTATGCATGAGGAGAGTTTAGTTATTATCTTAGAGCTTTCTTTATGGAAATAGCCTTCCCAACAAAGTCTACAGTGACAATCTATGGCTTAAAATGTGCCGGTGTATTGAGACAGATTGCTGCATTAACCTGCAGGATGCTGCCGGTAAAGCCAATAGTATCCGTCAGCGCCAAACAAACTCCCCTACAGACACTTCCGTCTCCTCCGTCAAATTAGAATATAAAACCAATTTACAGGATGGCAAAACCTAAGGAAAAAGCAAGGAACAAAGGGATGAGGACATTGTTACATTATAATGTGGAGGGAAAGATTCATCAGATAATGGGTATGTGTATCGCTTCAAGAAGGATCTCAGGAGGCCTGGAGAGCAAGAAGGGGGTCAGAGAGGGGACGATATGATTACTTTTGGAGAAATTTCATATAGATCACACATTAAGTCTGATGAAATGCCACCCAAATGATGGGAGAGGATATTATATCAGTGCAATGTAAACCCTAGATCTTACCAATGTAGTGTAGGCCCTAATTCTGATATAATGTATGAGGTCAAACATCTGAAAAAAAACATTAGAGGAAAGGAGAACCACTCCAACACATTGCAGCATATGACAGAGACTGATACACATTAATGGCAGTTGGTGATAACATGTGATGAGCTTTTAAGCATAGACCCTACCCAAGATGGGAAGGTGCTAAGCAAAGAGCCATGCAGGCGGATCTTCAGGGAATGACACTAAGAATGGATAAAATTATGCAGGGTCTGGGAAGGTAAGGTTGTCAGTGTTGAAAGGTCTGCAACAGAGTAGATAGCCGGGCCAATGAGAGGTAACACAGTGACGTGGGCATATTGTGGGACCATATGCAGGGGGTCAGACAGGGTTTAGAGCTAAACGAGGGTATAAATGGGTCTGTATTGCATGATTGTAGGGAGGCTAGAAAGAGATCTAACAACACTGGTGCCTCTAACACTCATGTTGCTTGTTACTAGGCCAGTGTGGGACAGCATTTAAGAGGATCATGGGAAGGTAGTGCCTCTTCCATAACAGGGCTGGGAAGTGTGTGATGGAATATCAGAGAGAAGTAGGGTGTATTAACACTCCGGGCGTGGAGTACTCATTATTCATATCTCTGGGTATGCTTAATTATATAATCACTGAATGCCCTTGGGTAATCATATGGGATATTTGCCACTAAATGATGGACGGGCAGTAATCATCCTTGTCCTTGAGAGTGAGAGATGTAGGTAGAGGATAACACCAACACATATGTATTTACGAAGTCAAAGAACTCATTGTGAACCTAACACAACATGAAAGCATTTCATGTGTTTTTCTATTCAAAATATGTTAAATTGTATTTAAATGGGCATAGAAGGCTCACTCAGTAAGAATAAAGAGTCTCAGCTACTAGTTTCTTAAATGAGACATGGAATTGATAAGTAAAAACTGTACAAACAGAACTACAAAGTATATGAACTTCTAATTTCATCACTCTAAATCTTTGTGTTATGCAAATAGTACCAACTTAGTAGATTATTATATTATAGAGCTATCTAACCTACACGCTGCATGTACCCACTCAGCACACACAGCAGCACCTGAGACACCTCATCTTCAGACAACTAGTATACCCTTCAGATACTTCTGATGAGAAATGAATGCGATTTACTGCCTCTATGTGAAACCTGATGATCTCTGACCGCCTTTGAGATTTTTAATGATGCTGCATGAAATACCTGAATCCTACAAAGCTGAGCTAGCATCACATACAGGTGTAAACATAAAATGATTCCTCTTTTGTCAGAGACAGGCCCTGTGGACCAATCAGCCATGCCCAGCCCTCCTTTAATCAATTAGCCTTCAAGCAGGGCTTGTTTAATGTTTACCCCCCGGCTTTCTGTTGTGCATGGTTGGATTGCTCCAGCTTCTGCTAATTAACTTATAAGGGGTTAAAAGGAAGGATGTAGGGAACCCCTCATTGTCTTAATGGCCCCCTCCATTGTAGGTGGGGGAGGTGGTTCCCATGCCAACAGCAGTTGGCATAGGGGTACAGCAGTGACCACTGTTTGTCGATCCACAGCCTAACCCCTGGGAGGTCTGCGAAATGCCAATAGCAAAACAATGATAGTCTTAAGCTGCTCCTGCACGCTATGTTCCTCACTACTATTGTAAGCTATTCACACATTTACCCACATTCTCAGTTTCCTCAAGTAACCTGAAACGATTCCATGATGACAGATGATACACAAGTTCACTGGTTATGATAGTCAAATTGGACTATGATAAAGTGATCAAGGCACACAAGGAACCTTCAAATTGTACTCATTCTAATTCGATATGGTAAGGCAGATATGCTATGAGAGCGCATGGCTACATGGGATTAGATTAATTAATTTGATTAAAACATACATATTTCAGTAATTATATGTCCTGTCCGATTATAAGTCTTATTTTATAAAGTATTGTGAAGATCCATATTTTAAATCCAAGCATGTTTTAGCTTTTGGAGAACAATCTCCAGTTGAAATAGTATCCCATACCGTAAAGATAGATATACATGTTTGCCATTTGCTAAACAACTAAATGGTTGAACCTTGCCCTGCTTGTACGTGAATAACCGTACCGTCTGGTCCTAGATCAGGGCCCTGACAAATCCCAGGGACCAGGGAGCAGTGCATAGTCCTGTGTACTGACAACGCTAGTATAGTACATTTTGTGTAACAGTTATAGACAGCACAATGGTGGGGCACACCTCCTGTAATGAGTAGTTATTGATATGTGGCCAGTATCCTCTCATATCGAGAACAATTGCTGGTCAATATGATAGAACAGGACCGCGGTCCTCTACTACCACCAGGTTTTACAACGCGGTTTCACATTCTGTATCCTCACAACATAAACTGTACAAATATTTGAGCTGCATTACGAGACCCAACATAGGCTCGAGGATGGTATAGGTAATGCAATACCTTGTCAGGTTGCATCATATATTTTGCCATCCCTTGGCAGTTGCATGGCATGACGGCCGCCAGATGTCTATATGGCAACAAGAGGCGGAAGGGAGCTCGTAGGCAAGCGTTATGAGGTGTGTTATCTCAAATGATTTAAGACCAGATAGCCAGTCTGTAATAAAGCTTGCATGGTATTTTGATTGGATGTTGTTTAAATCACAAGTGTACAGTTTTAGGCGTAAGTTATTGAGAGTAGGATATTATACAGTTGTAGCAGAAATCATACCCCTCACATTGTCCTATATAGTCCTTACAGTTGTTACTTTTTAATGGTGTTTTTCTATGTTCCTTGTAAAATGGAACAGAATACCATAGTCCACGTGAATACTAGCGACCCGCACAGCCATGTTCTCTGAGATAATTAGAGTATGGGATATTGCTGTAATTGCCTTGGTGGTTCGGCACATCTGGAAGCCCTGGTATTGCTGTGTGTGTAGGGTGGACAGCCTCAACCATGAGCTAGCTGCTATCATGGATGCCATCTCTGGGTTGATGTATGTACTCCGCTGCCACAGTACTATCTGATGTTACAGTCTACAATAGGCTCCCCTACACTGAGGACCTATGTATTGATATACACAGAGACTGCCTGCAAATGAGTTCATTATAATGATTACAGTTATAGGTATACACACACAGATGTAGGACCCATTACCAAAGTACTACCAAAATACGCACACTCCAGATTGTTTAATGGGATTCATCCTCAATGCTAGCCAGTCTATTCTACGGACTAGATAAACTAGTATAGATGATTTTGTCTTTAATGGAGTAAAACAAGGAAGTAGGCAGTGAGTAGCCATCTGTAGGACTACAATATGGTGCTACTTCCTACTACAAGTTGTCAAGATATGGGCAATAAACTGAATGTATAATCGTACGGACCCTGGTAAAATGCAACGCCCGGATATCTCCTGGGATATTTACATAAATCCATCAATTTGTAGGTATAAGCTAACATGCTATGTGACTGAACGTGGGCAAAATGAAGATTATAATTTAATGCATATCCCAGCAGCCTTGCTTAAACCATATTCCCTGAGGGTCGGGCACGGCGCTGCACTCCATGCAATACAACAACCCCTAAACTTCAATTAGAAACTCTAGAAAGGCTTAGACTTATCTGAAATTAAACTAGGGGATAGTCTGATAAAGCATTGATGAATTTCAAGATTCCTTGCAAACCGTCAAACACGCTATTGTATAAAAATTGTATAAATCAAAGTTAGCCACATATCCAATGAGGAGAAAACTGTTCCATCTAACTTGTGCTATTTTTATTCTCTCGGGCATGGGTAGGTCCCTGGACGTACGTAAATGGATGCTGTAAAATGGTCCATCGAATTGCCAAATTAGAGGACTAGGGACGAACAATGGGGCAAGGGGAACCCAACACTAGAGTGTTGCTGGCCACATCAGCCAGTCGCCCAAACACCTTAATTGGAGGCTGCAGGGAGGGAGGCAGCTAATGGAAATTGAACGCATGCAACATCTTTGGTGTAGTGTGTTGTAGTTCTCTAATTACACTGGGAGGATAGCTTCCTCCCTTTTACACTGATATTGACTGTTGGGTGGACACTACTACACACGTGGGGTAGATTGATATTAAACTAGGTCAAACCTGAAACAATTGTGATGTTAATGTTTAGGACGATATTAGAGGATTGGTCACGGCGTCTATACAGTAAACAATACCTGTACAGTTACCGCTGCCACACCCTAATCAGTATTGTTCAGGCAGCTTTATCTACTAGGCACCTTGCCTCAGAAACCTCCATTGATTGTATTTTCCTCCTGCTACTGTTCCATCCCCCCAATCACTAAGTACACCATGCTGTGTTCTCCTTGGTGACGCCGCTACCCTGCTGCTTCACTTCTTAACCACATCAATACCTCCTACCCTCGCTCACCCCCATGTTAGGAGGTGGTCATGTATTAAGAACATGGAAGGGATGTGGACCTCTGTGGGTGTACACAGGTGCCCCAGCCACCCTTTGGGGGGGGGGGGAGGGGTATGCCTTTCCTCACCCCCTACCATGTATAGAAACACGGGTGCTCTCGCTGAAAAAATGGTAACTCTTTAATAGAGACGTAATCACTCTTTCTCAGTGTTTTCTTTTACCCCACCACCACACCATGAGTGGCCCGGAGTAAAAAGAGGAAGACTTAAATCGCCCAACATCTTTCTTTCGAAAATTGACCATTCCCTTCGAATTCTTTACGACCACTTCTGCCACTCGTTTCCCTGAAACCAGTGGTACCTTCAGGAGAAGGGAAGTCGTGTTTCTTTTCAGTCTAAGCAGTTTTTGCATATTTCATGGCTCATTAACAAGTCCTTACTGGGAGAAAACATGGTAATCACTACCAGAGAAAAGAAAGATTGCGTGATGTAGCCCTCACTTCATTGTTCCAATTCAAAAGAAGATCAGGCTTGCACATGTATATACTCTGTGCTTTAATGCAGTCATGGAACTTTTTAGGCCAAATCCAGTGAGTCAAGTAGCGGGCACTGAGTAGGCATAACATGTGGCCGGCAGTTTCAGTGGTGTATTCAGTATCGATATAAGTAATTGGGAGTACTAATAGGGTAACCTACCATCTAGTAGTCTATACACACATATGTAGTTAAGGGGCTACTCTAAATACGGCCCAAGAAAATAATTTCTACTCTCTGATTGAGCATACCTATTCTTGCCTCCTTTTCCATCACCAAATGGAAATAGCATTTTAGTACCCCATGCACAGAGCATTGGCTTTACTGGAACTAATGGACTTCCTGAAATGCAGGTGTATTACCCACCTGCTACATGTACTGAGAGCACTCAGTGGAATGTACTTGTCAAAATAGCTATGGTATTGGTTCATGTAACTGAGAAAACAGACTAACAACCGAGTTCATAACCTCAGATGTACAAATATATGCACGAGGATGGTCGAATTCCTGGCATAGCCAGAGAGGTCCAGATAAACCCCATTGGCATAACGCTACATTCTAGAGCCACAAGCTAATTAACGCGTAAGATGGTTGATAATCAGATTATAGTAAAGGACCCATACAGAAAAAGGTCTGACCACTTGATATCGAATCTAATTTGATAAAAGGTATCTAGTTTTAATGGCTGATTAGATTGCATGATATTGAAAAAACGTCTCTAAAGCTAAGAATGGAAGGGGTATCATCAAGAATAGAAAGTTAACTCAGTGTATTTTACCTTCTTTTGATGTTCCCAGTAACTAAAATCAGTCTGTCACATAATAGGATTTATGGGATTACCAAGCACCTTGAATTATAACACGAAATAATGTTAATTCACACTGCAGATAGAAGCCAGAACCCCACATCTTTAGAGAACCTGGAGGGTGTAACATCCTCCTGCTAATCCGTGATGGGTGACTCAGGTTTACGTGACACCCCTGACGATGATCTCCCCTAGCAATCCACCCCTGAGGCCTCCATCAATAATGGCCTAACCTGATTGGCTGCTGCTGATCACATGACGCCATCACATCTTAGACCCATCACGTGGTGGGAGAATGGGGGCCATGGGCAGGACCAGGGTGAAGTGAAGTGAACAAACTAAGGAATGGTAGTCGGAGGGTGAGATGTAGGCTGGTCAATGGTGACTGAGTAAGTCAGATCCAACCCCTCTGTATTCCACATTGATAGTGAGATGAATGTGTATGTCTAGGAAACCCTCATAAAATCCTATGATATGTGTGCCCAGCATATATATCAAGTCAGTTGGGGGTTCACCATCTTCCTACTTCCATAGAAGGGTTCTACAGTTGGAGATTGGTCCCAAGCCCTAATCAAGCAATAATCTACTTACAGACCCCATTCTTAATGCCCCCCCCCCCCTTAAAGTGAGAGTTGGAGTGCTGGGAGGACCGCTTGTCTCGGCCTTTTAATATCTGATTAAAGGGGAAATAGGGGTTCAAAGAAAAATAAGGATATGGCCTTCATGATACTAGGTATATCCTGTATATATAGCATATTTATTGTACATATTATAATGTTTGAGGTGTGTGATGAAATTTCTAGCTATGCCTCGTGTACTAGAATTGCCTGTATGGATTATTTTCGCCATAATTATCATGATTATAGTTGCAGCCCCCCATCTCCTAGACAAGCTGGGCGAGACTGATAAAGGATAAAAGGTGATGAAGCGATTTAGATTAAGAAACTTGCGATGGAATAATCTTTCCATCATTTCGTATCCCTGGGTATTTAGACCCCATCAGAATTCAAATTTGCAATATTTCACACAAATGATAGAACAACAGCGTTCTATTATTTGTCTTGAACGTATAAGGGTACGTGTGCACATTAGTAAGGGGGCCAACAAAGCCAAATATCAATATTTAAATTTAGGTTGGACTGGAATGCTATAGTTAGTTTGAAGGTTGATTAGACTAATTTGGGTATGCTGATGTACATAGAGCTCCTCCAAACCTTTCTCTATTTGTCCACTACCTTCCAAACAATTAAAGTGGCATTCTCACCGAGCGTTTCCCCCACACAATTCTAGTAGTACTGTTCTAGTATGCTATGTGGTAAGTCCAAGTGGTGAGAATGCCCCTTTAACTTGTAGATGTGTTATCCCTATCTGCACTAGCTCTGGCACAGGACCTATCAGATAACATAAGATAGAGCACCTTCCAGTTATTCTGCTCACTAGATGCCTTCAAGTAACTGCTCTAATCTACATACGGCCAGCCAGGGTGGAGCTCATGCATGTTTTATAGACAAGGCTGGGAATGGCAAGAGATCATTAGGCACACCCAAGATGAGAAAACATAGGGTGTTTGCATTTATAGAAGCTTTAACATCCCAATTCTGTATGTGCATTATTCCTGACGGTTGGTATATATTTGATTCCTCCCAACACATAAACTTTTAGGAGGATGACAGTTTGAAGCTCTATTGCTGTGGCTATGGAGATTCATTCGGGAGATTCATTCCACGGATGAAAAAGGCATTTATAAACTTGAGTAATGAAGTTGTTGTGCTGATACAGGCCGATTATTCCGTCCCCTTTTGTGGACACGCAGAAAGTTCATAATTGATCGATCGCTAATTAGTGGTACAAACGACAGTATTTCACACGACAGCTTCAATTTCTAGCTCTGAATGTATTGATAACATGGCAACAGAGTCTTTTGAAATGGCTGATGCTAGATCTATGTGTGCATAGTTAGGTTACATTGTCCTGTCAGTGGTTGTTCACACAATGTCAGACTGCGGCAATGAGGGATGGGACTACAGGGGTGGTATTCCACTCTGTTTTCACTTGCTCTACCAGTGGTTGAGCTACTCCGAGCTGCTCTAGGTACCATCCTTCCTCAGTGCCACCCCACCCCCGCAGAAGCTGATGCAATCTTAATGCCCTCAATATGGATGCTTCCGAAATCAATTAACTTCTTACAGGACAGACGACACATGGATGCTGAAAGTTGTGGTAGTTTTTAAATCTCTATACCAGCCTCAACTACCCCCAAACAATTTGTCAGCTAGCAGAGATACGTGGGTGACACTGATAGCGTCGCTGACTGTGGTTGAACGGGTAAAGGGTAAGGGGAACAGGGCTGCATATGAACAACAGTAATATGTGGAAAAGTAACTGGATGATTAGATAGTTGCAAATCTTTGTTTGACAATTTATTGCATTAACATGGAATACAGCACTGATTATGTAACTCGCTTATAATGGTTATATATTTCATCAGTTGCACACACCAATGTGCGTATAGATGAGCATGCCGTGATGTTGAGAGAGATGTTTATTTGTACTTGTAAGTTTTGTATTTTACAGTACAGAAATAATTGTGGTATGGTGAGGAAACGAATTGAACTCAACTAAGCGAAATGCTTGGCGCCACAACTAATGTGGGCAGAGCTCGATACGAGACCTTCTTACTTATGATTAGTAGGGACTGGAGTAGTTTTGTGTGGCATGGGCTGCCGGATACTACATTGAATGTGGTAATGAAGCCCTACTCTCACAGCAAAAACTATCATAAAGAAACAAGAACTGATGCAGCTGCAGGCCGTTAATATCCACCACACACGTTATGGCAGAGTAAAACTCAAAGAGGCTGAGCCAGAAGCCGTAAATGGTCTGCGTCGTAAGACATCTGGGGATGACAAGTTGGAACCAGCTACCACTTCCTATAGTATGTGGGCCTCGCCCACGTAAAATTGTGGTTCAGGTTCATATTTGGGAGGGGGAATAAGGTGGTTTCGGGAAGGAACGCTTTTGCAACATAGCAATTGGAGATAATTCAAATTTCCTGTAGGTTCCACAGCAGTCTGGAGGAGACTCATATTTCTGATCATGAAGGAGGTCTAATATAGGGTCATAGTATTTTTCTAGGATTACACTTGAAGCACATCTGTTTTTGGCCTAGGCTCTAGCATCCATAAAATCTTAATGTTTACACAGGTAGGTATGATGTTCATATCAGCTTTCCCACTATAGCTCTACTCGAGAAGCAGTTTTGCCTCATCTTTTCCAGGAGTATCATACCACTGGTTCTACAATTATCCAGTATAACCGAAACAGTTGGAGCAACATAATTGAATCAGCAGATCTATATCAAACAGTCAACAGTGTGAACATCTCAATACCTGCATATTTATAACACCGTAACTGGATAAACTGGTTCCCACATTGAATCACGTGCAATGGCATATAAGCTCGTATATTTGTATACGCTCATCTTGCGAGAAATTGGCTCCGGTCCCCCCCTTGGGGGGGGGGGGGCACTCCCTATATTTTCTATAGTAACTATGTGTTAAGGTGGGTCAATCCCTTGGTGTAAAATAGCTAGATTTTTATCAGGTTTTTGCCATAAGACCATAATAGCATACACTTTCCAACAAAGCTGAGAAAATAAGAGGGTCCTGAGCTGTTTTCTGAGATATTCAAGCCTTAAGTCAATGTTTCATATAACAGGAGTATATAGTGTTTTGCCACATATGTACATAAAATAGTATTGAAAAGTAGCTAAATGTCTATATAACTTTCTCAGAATATAGGTTTTAATGTTCTCTCTCTAGAGAATCCCTTTTGAACATATGGTCCCGGGCATATTTCTAAAAAAGTTGAAAGGAAATACAAATATACTAAGGGTTGGTTATGTATGACTTCTGAATGAGAGCCGCCATCACAGACTCCATTGTACAGTGGCAGAATGGATGCCTTCATATCCAAAGGTTGGTGGTTCTCGCCCCGGTCAGGCAATACCTTTGTCCATTTTAGGACAATTTGATAAAATTGTTCAAATATGAGACAGAGGTCCCCTGGTGTTTTATGGTCAAACTAGAGAATGTATCTGCGCAGAAAACGGCGCAATAGACGAAAATGTCATCATATTGACCCACCATAACATCATCTCTGATTTGGTACCCTTATCACAGAGAAATCAACCAAATTGCACCATTTTCACAGGAAATTGAGCTAGAAAAGTACACTAATCAAGGGAGACCAAGAAAGTTATAGAAAAAAACCCATTAAAATGAGGCCTAAAATTCACCTTGGGGTTTCCTCTTTTGCATTACAATGATAAAATGTTCATATTAAATGTTGAGTTTCTTTTTGTGTCAGTAGACCTGAAAATGTATGTGCCCCTTTTCCTCCAAAATGGACTAAAACCCATCTCTTCCAAAGGGCCCTCACAGCCCCTTGCTTAGGGTCCAAGGCTTCGGTCTCGTACTTGTGATGCTGATCTCGCGAAATTAGGGCCAGTATCCTGATATCAGGATCGAAAAGGCGGCGGGTACCCATCAACCAGTTTTACCCGAATCCAGCTCCTCTCTAAAGATGATTCGTGAATACTTTACTACAATATTGTGTTGAATCACTAATTCTCTCACAAGAGTGTTGGCGTCTGTCGTGTTCTGGGTGGGTTCATCCCAAAAGAATACTTTTGTCCGTATCATGTTTTGCATTTTAAGTGTTGTAAATCGAGGAGGCGATAATATCCATTTGTGGTGTAGCCTACCACCCAGAGAGATAATATTTACGACTGTTGAAAAGAGGCAACATGTGGTGAAAGGCTACCTTAACTCTATAAGGACGGCATGTCGCTAAAAAAAGGCAAATTTGTTGACATTGGTGCATCGTGCCGACACTTCGGGAGTGTGTCAGCCCCGTAGGGTTGGCGTGATGCTTGGATGCAGCACTGGTCAGCAACTGAAAAGGGCTACATTCATGCATCACGTCGACAAAGCATCAAAACACATGGTGTCCTTAAATGGTTAATAATGCTGATACCATCCCCTCTGATTAAAACCTGGCTGGTGAGCAGCTCTGTGAACTGGAAGACGGGCACAGGCGCTTCTTCCTCTGTTTGTCATTAACGCCGAGAAACCTATCCATGAAGAATGAGCCAGCAAAAAACGCAGATATCAGTTCCACTGGATGCGGGTGCTTTTTTATCGGAGGAATCTGATAGAGGCCCCAACTAGAATAAGATTAGATAGAATCTGAGGTGATATAGCCGCACACAATGGCATTTCTAGAGTCAAGGAATGAGTCAATAAACAAAATAAACGTCAGCCGCCGGCTTATCTATTCACGGTGTTCAGATAGCAAAATAACTAGTGAAACAGCGGAGTGCAGGATGAAGATAACAGGGAGACCACCTGCCCTATTGAATATATAAATTAGAGCACAATACTTTGTTGTAAATTCGAGCCTTTATGGCAGAAGGGAGTAGCATCAATGTGTGTTAATCTAAAGGGTAATTCTTGCCCGACATTTACACCCGATGGAATAAGATTGGCAATGAAGTTCTATGAAATGATGCAGATTGGCATCTCATCCATGCCGGTGGAATAAAAGTGCATTTTAATTAAACTGCACCTTCACAAGCTTATTTGGCGGAGAGTGTCTGAGTGCATGGATTATGCAGTAGCTTACTGGGATACACTTTGGCACTTCAGTTGCAACATTTCCCAAACTGATGAATCATGCATGTATTCGGTGTTGTTAAAGATCCTTCTAATTCTTTCAAATTCAGATCTCTCAATTTAGACATTTTCAGTCTACAGATGCTACTGATTTAGTGATATTATTCACGATTACTAGCTTATGAATACCTTTATGATCAGTCAGGGCTGCTTGAAGTGTCCATACTGCTTAGTGTGTTACTGAGCAGGTGCAGTCTGTCTACTACGTAACCGCAGTAGAAACCGAAATGCAATTACAGGTCAGGTGGATCACGGACCCCTTGTCCAGCAATGTATGTGCCACTAACGAGGGTTGACAGATAGCCGTCAGGTGTAGGGCAAGCCTCATTGTTAGCCTCATCCATACCTATTATCATCCCGCTCCTTATCCATTATTCTCCGCATGTGGCCACTACCATTCACTCCACCACGACTTCCCCATAATCTCTCAATCCGTGGGAACAATCGACGTTTTGAATCTAACTATTACGATTTATACCTGTTCTATGTCACAGAAACGGTTTTTTATGTTGTATTGTATTTCAATAACCCTTTGTTCAATTTCTACTTTTACTTGCCTACTTTGGCATTCATATGATATTGTATGCCTGTGTACATGTGATGGATACACTAAGGACTGGTAGCTACATATCATGCCAACAAAGGCAGTGGTCATTCAACAACAGGGAGCGGCGAGGGGGGACCCAAAGGTAGAAATAAGCCAGCATTCATTCCTTCGGAGGATATCGTTCTGGCTAAAAACTAGCAAACGCCAGATAAGGTTGAGTCACATTGTTATTTTTATGTAAGCCTTTAAAAAGGACCATACCTGAGATATAAACTCAATGCCATGAAACCACGACCTGCATAAAATAAATACCACGAATAGCCTACTACCAGCTATTTGTACAACGAAAAGGCCGATTAACATTTGTACGGACATCCACAAACAAGGTGGTTCGTGATATTGGACTTCATATAGTGTTGTAAAAACTATTATCAAAGATAAACTTCTATGATGCCAAGCCAACCTCTGACATTCAACTGAAATCACAACTGCTTTATGTTGTTAGATTTAATTTGGAAGGTCAGCTTTTAGAGTGTGTGGGAAGAAAGCTGTTTCAATTGCCCAGTAAACAACTTAAGTGCATCTGCAAGTTCCTAAGTCTACTATCAATCAAAGTTTGGTGTTTTCATTAGATGACGTCAGAATAGGCATTCAAAACAGATATCACAGCTGCGTTCATCAACAAGTTACGTAACTAATCTCACTACAGTTTTCTCCACATTCCTCCATGTGTATAAGCGTTGTATTGATAATATATACTACTACACTACTATCTGTAGTTGGTCTAGTACTACTAGTGTGACTTCATGAGAACACAGCATGAACACAGCATATTATATTACCATAGTTGATGCTAAAACATGATATTTTGCAATAGCTGGTGACCTACCATGACATATCAGTATAAACTTGTAGTTACATGAGATGGTATGTTACTAGGACCATAGGTGGTGAGCTAACATGCATATATTACTATAACTGGTGATATAGCATGGTATAGATGATGGCTGGTGACCGTAAAAATACTATATATGTATAGCTGTGGCGCTAACATGACAGAACGATGTTGGTGGGCTACGAAAATCGGTATTCTGACCGGAAGTAATGATTTGACAATTGAGAGAGGATTAACTATGCCTAATACATCTCTACTAATGAGATGGTCTGATGAAAGATGAGAGCTCCATCAGAGTATGACTCATATCAAAGCTTAAAACAGCAATTTGGGAAGTAGTGCATTAGAATAATGCCTTTCTTCTCTAGTTGGACCCTGGACATCTCTATCAATTTCTTAAGATGTCATCCAATTACTCTTTAATGCTAATAGAAAGCTCGTGATTAAGTAGCTTGATTCTAGGAAGAAAAAGAGGTGGCTTCTAATAAGTTATTTCTAATAATCCAAAAACTAAATCTCATTAACGAAGCGACATGAGTGTGCCAATTTTGAAATTCAAAAAGTCTTGAAATACTATCAAATTGACTCATGCGAATCTTAAAACAGTTTGTCGCATTTTATTCTGTTTGTCGTACGAGACAATCCATTATTTATATGTGTTAAGCCATCAAATGAAAGATGATCCTGTTCATAAATGGCTCACACATATGCACTAATAGGGGCAGTATCATGTGGATGTACTTGCACAGTTCCTCATCTCATGTTATTCGCTTTGACTTAAGTGCAACGGGTCAAGCTTACCGAGAAACAATAAGGCTACTATAGTATGTGATTCTTGAAGCTAAATGGAATATATGTATAGAACATCTTACACCAGCAAGTAAAACGTCGCGTATAAGCCCCACCCCTAACTTTGACAATTCCTATAAACCTCAGAGAGGGTCTGAACATCTGCTAAGCTAGTACTGTAGTATACATCTAAAAGCTCATGTATAAGCCGCACCTTGACTTTGTCCTGATCCTATACGCGGTAGTGGCGATCTGCCTTGCGTACTAGCCACGGCCTATACGTGAGGGTTTAGGGTAATCCTGGATTCCATCAAATGCAATTTGCATACATCGCCGCTCATCAACTATGGCTAAGTCTCATGAAATCGTTACAATTGGATAGTCTTTGACCGGATGACGTCTTTGATCGGGTGACGTCTTTGACCAATGCACAGTGATCTGATCTTTTACAGGGGGAAAGGGGGGGGGACGTTTTGCGGGATGATTATGAGGTATAAGCATACTAAAACATAATGAAGAAATGAACCATTGAATATATTTTTTACTATGATAAAATAACATTTTACTAAATGTTCAAAGACTTCACAATAAAATAATGGTAAATGAACATATATTATGTGTTACTATACCTAATTGGAACAGCCTATAATTATAACCAAATCGAAATAAAATTAGTAATATATATAGTGTCAAACTATTGTTTAACTTTTTCCTAGCATTTCTGTCTACATAGCCCCCATTTTGGCCGTTTAACCTTTGCCGGGCAAAGATGTCACCCGATCAAAGACTATCCAATTGTATCGATTTCATGAGACTTAGCCCTATTTAATTCAAAATATTTATTCAACTAAACAAGCAGTATCAAAAGGAATTTTGACATCCATGCAAAGTAAAAAGAATGTAGGCATTGATGGAGTCGGCTTAAAATTATAGGTGTTGGTGGAGGGCTAGAAGAGGGGAAAAAATGTAAAAGGGGAGGTCCTACCTGTCCATGGTTGTCACGTCCCATCCCGAGCTGCTTGTTGAGGGTGGACTGGGAGTAGCTGTCCGGCTGGACCTGCTCCGACACGAACTTCCTCTCGGCCGGCCTCTCAAACCTGACACACAAATAGGGGGAGGTTAGTCAAATATATCCATAGAGATTGCCAGATATGTAGGCTGGATATGTAAAGGCCTGGTGTCCCCTGTTGAATCGCATGTATTATGGTCAACGCTTAGTGATTGGTTTACTAAAGATCAGAGGAGGAATAACACAGAGCGATATATACAAAGGCATATGGCAAAGTATTAAAGTATGACCTTAATTGTGATTGTACACTAGTCTGCTTCCGTGACACGTCCATATATGCATGATGATAAAGGTTGCATAAATGTAAGATATATTGATTGGTGACGAAAATAAAAAGTATATAAGTAAAACACACACTTTATAGATGCTAAGAGCTAAATATAGGATAAAAAGCCATTATTGGGTGAGATTGGGGAGTCTTAAATAACATGGGACAAAAGCCCATTAAGGCCATGAATTAACACTAATAACAAATCATTGATACAAAAGACAGTGATGAACTTAAAGACCACTTTCTTCAAACCTTGTTTAATGATTGCCTATTATGCAAATGAGAACACTAATTACCCCTCGCTGGTGAAACTGATTAGGTATTACACGATGTTCTGAGCAGGCAATATTATCAACGATGAATATTCATTCCAATTTAAACTACCAAAAAACAGTGTTATTTGACAATTTGATGATATGGCACACTTAATCTGAGCTTGTGGAATTGTCTAGCCCTTTAAATGCCGAAATCTCGGTACCCCTACAGCGACAGTCGGAGTGGAGTTGGGATAGATATTCAGCCCTATACATAAGGGCGGTGGGGGTTTAAGGGCAACTGACTAGCATGATGCACCATCGCAGCCCCAGTGACTTGCCCATAGGCGTTGATATGAAGCCTTGAGGCATCATGTCATTCTTAAGTATAAAGATATACCACTTCAGATAGCGCTCATCTACATACAGGTCACGTCTCGCCAGCATGCAAAAATTGTGCCAGAATAAGACCCAATATTTTTCATATCAAAACTGAGAAATGGCCATTGCAATCTACTATTGTGACAAATCAGCCCAGTCCAGGTCTTCCCTGGTGGAAGGCATGTTTTAGACGGGTACGCCTCACTCTAATATAGATGCATTGAGAATATCACAAGCTCATTTCCTAGTCCTCTTTATATTATATGCTGCATCTTCTAATGTTAGAAAATAGAACATAAATAGTGTCCAAAGGTTGCAGGACGATACGATGCTAACACCCCCTCCGGTTGCCGTTTGATCGAAGGAAGATGCGGAAATAGACCTCACATTCTGGTCTAGCTAGCAACCCCGCCCCTCCTTTCTCTCCAGTTGCTTCATAATCTCCCCAAAGACAACAGAGCACCAAGTAAATTGAATGCCATGGTGTGAGTGGCGTGTATGTTGGCATCACCGACACGTTTACAGACATACCCGGCCTCACCAGGGCCTGGAGGTCTGCATCAGGCCAGCCAGGCCACCCATCCACTGGAGGATCCGTCTCCTCTAGGCAGGCCCAAAGGACCCACCAGCCATTTGTTTCAATTAGGAGAGGTTGGGGTTTTTGATGGTGGTTGGGGGGGACAGGAGGGGACATAAGTGCCTGTAGTCGTGGCTGGGGACGCGGCTGGAGTGGTTGGGAGATGATCCACAGACTGGTCATGGTAAAGGTGTTTCAGCCCTCCAGCACTGTGTGCAACATCAAGTGCAAGTGGTGGATTATTTTGATAATGTATGCGTTACCAAGTTAGTTCAGTATAAAAACACTACTGTCTTAACAAGTTAATTATGTAATAGATCGTCCGAAACAGATGAAAGAGCGTTACTAAATTCGGCAGCAATTCACCAGAGAAGCAGCATTTCAAGTTAGTGGTTATATTTTCTTTCAATGATTGAGTCTGACGTTGTGCTTTATTTTTCTATGTAAAGAATCTCTTTTTGGTATCCTGTGAGAGCCGTGTTTTGATATGAGACTCAGATTTGCACATCTTTTCATCTGATGGTCACCGTTCAAACTTGTATTTGCCCGTTTTTGACTCTAGGCTTATATCTTCCATACTAATAATATCCATATGTTATATGCTTATGTAGGCTGAACCAACTGTTAACACACCAACCAGGGAAGCCCCTGGAGGATTCCTCTAGAGACTGGTTCTAATCAGGCTGCTGTCACCGCCTACAGGAGGGGTAGTGACCCTCGGGTTGAGCGCCGTCAGGAGTTAACAAAGCATCCTTCAGGCTGAAGACGTGTGTCAGCCACCTCTGTGTACACCCAGGTTTGGTCATGTAAACCCCAAAATAGGGAGACATGTGTTCTACTCTGATAGAGAAGCATGCGTGTTACCCTCTGTATAAATGCAATTCCAGAGACAAGTTGTGTATCCTATGTGCACAGAACACCCCATCGGTGGAGACTATGAAATTGTGTCTGAAAACAATTCCAATTGCCTGCATGGCGTTAAACGTTAATTAATATCTGTTCAAAGTAGATGGGATCTAATTCATATCAGTTATTGCAAGGTCTGCTGGATGTCAAGAGAAACAACGTGGGTCTATTTGAATGAAGAGCATTAATGCATCTACGATAATTATTCATCATTGTATTATTGTCAGATCAATGGTTTGTGAGAACCTGGAGAATAATCATGACAAGAAGACAGATTGATCTTGAATATTAATAAACCTCAGACTGAATACCATATCCAGATTCCCTATAGACTAATCAACATTGGGGGAGTGGGTAGGCATTCTGACATAACTCCAACGATTGTTCACATGTGGGGAACTTCTAATACCCAAGATGATGACCATCAGTTAACCTCTTGTGAATATTGAAGGTGGTCGAAAGGCAGCATGAGGATAATTTAATGCATCTGCATTCTCATCAACAATAGCTACCAATTTTAATGAGATCACTGCAGTAAGAAGTAAAGTTGAAACCTGAAGCTGACAAGGTTGCTGTCGAAAGTATTCACTGGCCGTGACCAGTACTGTGCAAATATATATGTATCATCACCTTTCCCAGCTTTGTTACCATGAAGACATTGTTGGCCCCTCAACACCACCACTTGTGTGTTCTTTTGTGTGGCAATTGATCCGTCGGCCAATGAAGTAGAGGTTTGTTTCATGTCACCCAGGCCTGATCTAAAAAGAAATACCACTTTTTGCTGTTTTTCATAATTCGTAGACAAAGCTGTGGCCAATGTAAAGATCCAAGAATTGTTACTGACTAGCAAATTTTTTTTCCAATAGTAGTGGAAAAAAGTTAAGTCCAGATTATCTGTCCAAAGGACCTGAAACACACCATGTGTTTTCTCCCATATCAGACTATCTGCTGCGAATTACCCCTAATCAGGGCTGGGTGTGTATGAATAATGCATGCACAGACGCAGATCCCCCGCGGCCACCACCACAAGCCAACCAGATCTGGGACAGAGATTTGAAATTGGAGCGCAGCGGAGGAAAATTGGCACTCTCCTATAAAAACGGAACTTGCCACTTTAAGGCAGTGAAGAAATTCCCAAGAAATGTGCTCACTTCAAAAAGACTGAGGGAATTAAGAAATCATTTTTGTAATCAGATAGGGAAGATTGATTGATTATGTGACACTGCATGGTGGTTGCAGTCTTTTAACATTTTAGATATGGCAAATGCTGATCATGTATACTTTGACTTCTTATTCGAAGTTATTAGTACTAACAACACGTCGCTACACTGGAGGTTCCCTCTGCTTATCGACGAGCATCCAATATGTGGACACTGGGTAGTGACGACTGTACCCGACCTGGTGATTAGAAAACAATAAATCCAAGAAAGAAAAAAATAAAAGACTTTTCTAAATGGGAATTTGTCTATGTCCAGCGGCTAAAAGCCGACCCTCTGGCCGCTCCTGCGCTGGGTCGAGAATCGATAAGATAATTTCGCGGCTGTTGACTTTTTGGCGCTGGTCTGTATTACGCCGACTGTCGGCGCCACCTGATGTGTGCACCAGGCACTCAGCTTGATAAGCCCTGACTGGGACCCCTCCCACCTCCTCTCCTCCTGCAGACAGATACCATGGAGGGATGGGAGGTGCTGCTGTCTGTGTGGGGTAAGATTGTGGTCATACAGGTTGGCAAACACGTGGATGACGTGCAGGGGGCAGCTTGTAGTCCACTCTCCTGGTCCCAACAGAGACGTACAAAGGCTAAACCTGTGTGTCCACATGTAAGGAACAGCCAGCAGAATGGCACGAAGAAAGCCATGCGTCAATATTTGGTGTTGATATTAAGTCGTGGTTAGACCTATGTAGTCATCTCAGTATACATATTCCTATCTGATTAATGTGTATGACTGTGTAGTTGAGCAACGATCCCAGTACTTTACACGTCGGGATCGATAGAATAAGTATACATTGGATATGATAATTATGCCAGATGCAGAAGCACTATGAAAGATTCATTTATCTACCCCACTAGATATTGAGAAGAATACTCCAAGTCGGATCAGTGCGTTCTATAGGCGATGAAGGCTGGAGAAGGTGTCACTGAAAGCACTTGCAGTAGAGGCACCTGCTAACAATGAACTTTCAGTACAGACGATGTCCCCGTAAAGTGCAACCAGCGCCTTGAGCTGGACCTCTGAACTTGCCATTCAGTGAGAATGGTCCTTATGGCCAGAATGCCTGGGCAACTTGACAAGATTTCCCCGAGGCCCGGAGAGAGGAAGCACACAATCAGGTGCGGCTGTTGGTCCCGATTGGCGGACAAACTGTTTTAGGCCCCGGAATGGTGCAGAAAATACACCAATACCATTCCCTCGGCGCAGTGGTGCACTCAGCACCCCTGGTACATCTTCAGTTGGTTAGGATGTATGTACAGATTACAAAACCCTTCATCTGACCTTGGCATATGTCTTCTATGTAAATTATTCTGTATTCAGCACTTAAGAAACTGATTTAATTGTCCTTGCACTCATGATAGCTTGATGGGTTTGTGATAATATACTTTATGCAACTATCTAAGGGCCTTTAGCTTACAGCTATATAGATTCTATGGCAAGAGTTGTCTATTCTCTACTAAGGTCTATAGCAGAGACATTTCATCAGCCACACCTCAATGCTTGATAATAAAAGGCAGAGGATACACTCGTATTGAAAAAAGTGTAATTAATATCATATTGGTTTATATATTTGCCAAGGCTTTCCATAAGTAGTTTCAACAACTTGGTTAGGTCTTTCAATTATTTAGAAGACTTTCATTGCCATTAGGAGTAGCAATCACTTAATTCTGATTGAAATGAAATGCGTCTACTATAGGACACCGCTTGTACATATTTGATGGAGAGTAAGGTTTAAGATTCGAAATTGTAGAATGCAAGACTTGTGGTCTGTCGCTACTAATTCTCAGGCTATGGTCCTGCTTGGCCTATTGCAGTCAAAGTGAATCCTGGAGACCATCGATACCATGGCAACCCTCGAGTCCCTGGTATAGAATGAAAATTGTCCTCCTTTGCCATGTCTATCCGGTATACTTGCAATAAGATCTGTTTCAGGTTGAATACATGGTTAGAGTACCTTGGCAACATGAAAGTACAGGGAAACCGTTGTTAATAGCCTATGCACTTTCGTATCATAGACTGTCAGAAAATGTCTAAATTTGTCATAATGATTGGCTAAGTACTGCTTGAAGACTTCTATCATCTGCTATTCCTAGGTGACATGTAACACACATATCTCCGTTTGGCCTAAGCCCTCCCATTTGCTCAACAAGTGACATTGGTAGTCACCAGTGTAACTGTCAAGACACCTCCTCAGATGCAGCTGTGGGTGCCGAGTCAGGTTTTGTAATGCTGATGTAATTATTGGTATTCATGGCAGTATGTGCAAGCGGAGATTGGAATTGTATATCAACACGGCAATTGCCAATAAAAACCTGCCTGTCTGCAATATTGCTCACATTTCTCATTGTTGTTGCAGGTGGTGTAGAGGAGGAGGTGCTGAATTAATTGTTACTTCTGCATTGCTTTTCATGAATCATTGTTAGCATTCTTCTCACAGTCATGACTTTGTAAGATATGTTTATATTAGACCAATGGCAGATCAAATATCACCTGCCGTCAATACCATTCCATACGTACCCATATTGATGATCATATAATCCCTATTCTTTATTTGAGAAATAATAAAAAATACCATTCCCTTTTATCTAAACTGGAGATACAGAAAAGAGCTTATTCAGCTAGGAAATGATTCCGCTCCAGTCTTACACTGTTACAGACACATTTGCTGAAGTTAGGGCGCTATAGGAAATGATGATAAAATGTACAAATACAATATCAACGCTAACAATAAATGCTGTTCTATGTTGGAATAAATGGTTTTGTGGCAAATGCACTTAACACCAATTCGACTAGACCTCGTTTTATCATTTTCTCGAGTTTTCATGTCTGATAAATGTTAACAATTATGTTTTATCTAAGGTTGATATAGTTGGAACTGTGAAAGGACATGCACCCTTGGACATTGACTGTTGTGATTGAAAATCCCCGATGACCAGCATAAAGTATTCATGTACCCTGGGCATCTTTGGCTCCAGACAGGAGTACTCCTCTGATAAATACATGATCTTTTCATGTCCTTACACAGAAAATCGCTAATATCCGATTTCTACCTCAGGGCAAGATACAAAGTAAATCAGGCTGGTTATTTGCCACACTCCTTTTATCATAGAGGGTAGGTCATTAGAAGAAAGGTACACGGCGAACATCCCTTTGGGTCAGTCCAGCCCACATTAAATAGCATCATGGAATAATGACATTGTTAACTCATAGTACGGAGGACACGTTTTTGTTATTCTTCCCACTGAATAAACATAATACCAATATATTGATAGTGCCGTTAAAATGTGGACATACCCTTGATATTTAATATTGATGACAGTCTATGCTCTAGATCTTATTAAACTGTGAAACTGATCTATGAACATATTATCTTTCACCCCTTCCCCCTTCTTACGTTTGTTTGTCAACCCATGTGAAATATCAGAACATTACAATAGATGACTCCAGTTAAAACAGATGTATATGTTTGAAAACTCTGATCAAAAAAGCTATATATCCTACATTAATGCAATGTACACCAGATGTAGGATTGTATATTCATGCTGAGATGTGAGCTGGCTTCTTTGTGCAGTTTTGGCAGGCTGTCGAATACCAATGGCAGGACATGCTAGGGTAGTTGATGCCTGGTTTCATATCTGATGTGAATCATATCAGTCTCAGTGTCTCCCCCTTCCCTGTACTCTAACCCACTACCCCGTCATCTTTGCCCATTCCCTCGACATTCACCTCTGTTCCGCCGGTGTCCCGTCATCTTGCAATGAGTCACAAGGGACCCCATCCCGTCCTCAGTGAGAAAGGAACTTCTAATACCCAAGATGATGACCATCAGTCAACCTCTTGTGAATATTGAAGGTGGTCGAAAGGCAGCATGAGGATAGTTTAATGCATCTGCATTCTCATCAACAATAGCTACCAATTTTAATGAGATCACTACAGTAAGAAGTAAAGTTGAAACCTGAAGCTGACAAGGTTGCTGTCGAAAGTATTCACTGGCCGTGACCAGTACTGTGCAAATATATATGTATCATCACCTTTCCCAGCTTTGTTACCATGAAGACATTGTTGGCCCCTCAACACCACCACTTGTGTGTTCTTTTGTGTGGCAATTGATCTGTCGGCCAATGAATATATTTACATGGGCCTCCTTTTCATTGTGATCGGTCACGTTACAGGGGGTAGCCTATGTATTGGCCAATCCCGTTGGCCTACTTGCTGGATTCATACATTGTAAAATAACTTTTGTTTTGTAACTTTAGCTGATTTATAGTAGGTCAGTAGAGAGCAGAGTAGCTCACAATATAGCCATTGAATAACTCAAAACATGAAAGGAAGAATGTGTAGCACAAATATGTATCACTGCAACCGGAAGACTTCCAGGAAATGTGTATATAACAATAAAGTACGGGGTGCATGGAAAGGTATCAGAGAGTAGAGAATTGAAAAAGTCAGTAGAAAATATCTCAGTGCAGTAAACGCCCACACAGAAACTGTAAGGCAATACCAACTCATTGACGAGGGAGATTAGCCTGAGGTAAAAGCGGGTAACACGGTATGTGAGAGAGCAGCTCACCATGGACTCAGAGTCAACACTTGGGCTTTGCGCGGCATGGTAAGCAGGCCATTTGGCTCGCCCCTGTGTGGCCAGTCAACCCTTTAGAGCCACTCTAGCAGTCAGCGTTGGTCAGAGGTCGCCGGGTGCATTTGCCCTATGTGTGTATAGCCCAATCGATAAAGTCAAAGTTGGCTTTTGTAAGCATCCATCTATGAAAGATATTGGTCACGATTTAAGCAAAGGACATTTGATATGCATGACCTTGAACTAAGACGTGATATACATATATATAGTGGCCTACCAACGCCAGAATACAAAATCTGAAAATCCCTTCATAGTTATACTTCCCTCCATACCTTTCCTCACGAGTGGTGGTGGATGGGGAGACAGTGTAGACTGCTGGGTACAGATCATTTGTAAGGCCATGTCTAGGGCTGCCTAAGGCGGAGGTCAGCAGCCTGATTTGCTATGCAGGGCATGTCCATCGGGTTTGTTCTTGTGGCAGATGCTTTAGCAACACCCTCTCCTCGGAGGCTAGCATTTCAGGAAGAGCTTAAGACGAGGAGACCAGCAGGTCACTGTTCTGAATTGAGCTAGGCCCTAGGCATGAAGAGTAATTGCCGTGCAAAGTACCTAATAGTCAGACAGTTATTTCGGAACAGAGTCAGGGTGCCAAAAAGTTCAGATGGATATTCCCTGACATTCCCTGGCCATATTTACCTATGTCGCAATGACGCTGCACGCTCTGCGTTTTGGTTGGAGCTCTGTATACCCTTGAACTACTACAAGTGTATTTTGTGATGTTAATTTGAATTTTTCTAGCATGCAAAATGATTCAAATACATGTTGTACACATTGAAATAAAGAGATCCAGTACAAAACAATGAACATATATCCCGGCTTTCACAGAAGGTTTGTGTTGAGTAGGCAATTTGGGAGAGAATAGGCGCATGTCCATCGGGCAGGGAGAGGGGGAAGTGGCCAGAGAATTTCTTACGGTGGGTCCGCCCACTGCAGCTAAAACAAATTGTTTGTTCAGGCAGTTGGGGCGGGCACCTCCAAGGTGTGCTTGACCACTGACTGACTGCCCCTTGAGTGTGAGAAAACTCACACTGGTAGAAGATAGAACAGACTACAGCTAGTGTCAACGGTGTAGAATAAGAGAGCAAGAAATGATCATGGTCGAAACTCAGAGCGCAACTTGCTATGTAGGGGAAGGCCGGGTTGGTAATATATAAGATAGAACAGCTGTAGTCAAGCAAATAGATTTACCATGTGCAACTAGTTCAGCTACAGTATATCAGTGTCCGCGACCAACCTCATTCGGGTACGGTACTGCGGACATTCGGGCAGACAAGATAAACACGTTATTGTGCATGCATAAAAGCGTTACACGACCTTAAAAAGTGTTCTTCACAGATGAACTGCACATTTTTCTATGTTCACCACTTTACTAGCATACTTTAATCTTAATATTCTAACCATCTAGTCTTCTAGTGTTATACCTTATAGAACACCCGGCCACCTCTCCATAGCTGAAACATGTCTCCTTGGTAATTTGGTTGTCTGTTATTTTGCTCTAAATCGTGCAGTTATACTAAACCAAGTTCGGTCTGAACCCAGTGAGAAATCTACAATGATTCATAAATAAGAAATATCGCAAAATGAAAACAGAATTAACAGTTGATTGGACACTGCCACACCAAGAACTGTGAGCAATATTGCAGGCAGACATGGTTCTATTGGTAATTTGTAGTGTTGATATACAACTCCAATCTCCGGTTGTGCGCTCTGCCATGAATACCAATAATTACATCAGCATTACAAAACATGACTCCGGACACCCAGCTACTAAACATAAACGCTGCCAAACAAATATGGCACTTGTGATAGCTAATCTGGGGGCTTAGGCCGCACATTAAAGAAAAAGTTTGTATCAAGCTATTCCACATAGCCTAGCAAAACAGGCTAAACCCTAGAAATCTTTAGGCATCTATTTCTCTAAGATCCAAGATTTATCAGTTGTCAACAAGCATTTCACAGTAGTACTTTCCAGCAACAAAAAGAAGATTATCTCACCAAGATTATCTAGATGTTTCTCTAACCTGAAACACCCCTCTTATTTTACATAAGGGTGCATAGATTGCCAATGCCAGAGAAACATTTTCGATGCTGACAATGCTCCATTCATAGCAGTAGGTGTGGGTCTCTTGGGTGCTCTTCGACTGCTATAGGTGAAGTAGGACCACAATTTGGATATGAGTGCATCAGCCCCATACAATAAGTACGGCTGCCCACTGCAATCATTAATCTTAATAGTCCAGCTTCCGGCGGTTTAGATTAGGTTAATTTCCTTCCAAGCAGCGGTAAGTGCATACCTTTCTTGTTGACAATAAAGCCATGGAATGTGGCTTTAATAACTGAAAGCTCCGGGGAAAAGACGAAATGAGCATATGTTCATGTCTCCCTCTATTTATTTATACCATATGTAGTAACCAATTTAATTTGATTCAAATTTCAAATATTGTCTTTAGTGTATACTTTTCATTATGTCAATTATTCTTTTATCCATGATTGATAATTTCTTATACCGGTAACAGCATTTTCCAAAAGGCATTTTCCAAACATACTTTGACCCATCACCATCAGATACATATTACGATTGAAATCCGCTGATAATAATTATGTGTTCCTTTCCCAATGGAAAGAATACACCACTGCAGAGTAGCGGGTACAAACGCTAACGTCTGGTACAAGCTTAGGGCAGGAGCAAGGTAAATCAGGCTGATAAATGGCCAAATATATGCCATACTGCCTTTTATCATGGATGGCAGGTCATAGGAAGATAAGTGCATAGGGACCTGGCCTTTGGGTCCAGCTAGTCCACATGGAATATTATCATGGAATGACAGACAGCAGTTCATGGCAACAAAGAACACACATCTCCCTTTGCTACTGTGCCAACTGAACGTATCCACATAAAAGGGGAATCATATGCAGTCAGTCTTGTGGGATATCAGAGCACTCAAATAGAAGATCCCAATTTAGAATATTGTTTAACCAAAGAAACTCCATCATTAGTAGTTAGACAATACATACTAGACCTTTTCTTTTTCATTCTGACATGTAAGCTATCTACCTATTTACCCTATCGTTGACAGACTGATGAGCGTATTTGCCACCTGGGTCACTACAGATGAGTATCATATCATTCTCAATGTCCTCCCTCTTCACCTTTTACCCTCAGCCACTCCCCAGTCATCATTGCCCGTTCCTGTGACCCTTGTCTCTGCTCCCCCTGGTGCCTCTGTCATCTTGGGATGAGTCCCAGCGGACCCTCTCCCTTTCGTCCTCTGTGAATGATGGCGAGTTTCGGCCCAACCCTCCTTCTCATTGCGATTGGTCACGTGACATGGGACACTGCCATTATAGGAGGCACTGTGAGTCTATGGTGCAGGGATAGCCTAGCCTATTCGTCTATTGGCCAGACTAGGGCCTCCTATAACCCAACCCAGAACTGCCCAAGAGGTTGTGCTGTGGGTTTCAGTAGGGAGTAGCTCACAGTATAGTAGACGCCGGTTGCATGAGATATGGTTTCGTTTACCTAAGGAAAGCTCATATCTTATAAATATGGGTAGCCATATGTATATGCAGTTTAACGGTCAGATAAGGATGGCATATATATATATGTGTGTAAATATCATTATATAAATTCCTATATGGCAGACGTACTTGGTCATGTATAGTATTTGAACAGCTGAGCTATGTGTACATCAAGTGGAAAAACTCATTTAAGACATACCAGATAGGTCACTGAAAGAGTACTAGGGAGTAGAGAATGGTAACATTGGGGAAGACTGTTTCACTGAAGCCCACCAACGTTTGAGAGTCAACAGATAAGCTTTGCGCAGTATTGTCAGCAGAACATTGGGCCTGTCTTTATGGCATTGGAGCAGCCAGTCAACAGACTCACCCCAGCTGTCAGTGTTGGTTAAAGGTCTCGGTGTGTTGGCCTTTATATGTGTCCATACATATCTATAAGGTTGAGGTTGATTACTGTAAGCATTCATCTGTATAAACTATTTCTCTAGGCAAATGTCATAAAAGTTAGCCATAGTTGTGCTGACTGAAATGCACTATAGGCAACAGCACTGCACTCTTAAACATAGGATTTAGTAAAGGCATCTGATCATTCCCGAGAGAACATTTTGACCTATTGATTAGGCTGTTCAAGTTGGGGTAGCCTGTAGGTGGCCCTATATCTTACATGGTCAATTCAAGCCTTTGGATGGTGTGCATACACAGGTCCAGTACAGGTCCGTCTCACTGCCACTGAACACTGGTAAGCTCGTGAGTATTCTGTGCGGGCGGCTTGTGCTCAGTTCCCAGTGTAGGTGACCCTATAGCACTTTTCATAGTGAAATGTAGAGCTATCGATCCATGCACAATACCAGAAGACTCACAAATAAAATTTATTTTATCAGAGAAGTGTATGTACGGTGTATTGTCAGATGAGCCCGCACAACGAGGCTGATAATTTATCAATTCTAAATGTGTCAAACAGTTGTTTTTGGAACAAGTGTATCCTATTTTGGCTGCAATTTGATCTCCTTTTGGTGGTACAGGAGACAGGTTGAACACAACTACTTTTATCACCAGTCAGATTTAGCATTCTAAGAAATGATGAAATGTCAAACATGCCACGTCAATGCTATACCAACCTCAAACGGAGTCTTTTCCTAAATCCCCATCATTTCTACTCTCCAGAAAGACCCCCGCCTTCATAGTGATTCTGGCTGGGAAGAACAGGCCAGTTGTGGGGACCTGGTTGGGGCCACGCAAGTCTTAGGTCAGGAGCCTGGTTGCTCATGCAGGACACGTCCATCGTGTTTGTTCCCGTGGCAGATGCTATTGCAACACCCTCTCCCCAGGGGGCTAGTGTCTCAGAAGTGGGGGTTTTACTAACAGAAGAAGTAACTTCCAAAGTTAAACTCACGGACAAAGTACACAATGATCATACAAAGTACAACCCAATAAGCACAGAGGAACCTCCACAAGGTACAGCCACACTACTAAAAGCGAACTTATATTCAATTTATTTACATACAAACGGCTTACATATGTACAGAAGTCCTGGAGTAACACCGCAAAAGGTAGCCTATACAAAGTATAATCCCACATGTACACAACACACCTAACGCAGAACACAACGAGAATTTATATCGGAAATTCCACAGACCACCTCAAACCGAAGAACCTGTTGCTACAGACACAAACCAGCTCCCAACCATGTAGCCTTATTTTGACCTCATATACAAAAGTGGAACTACTTCTTACACCAATCATGAGTGCACGCTTCTCACAGGGTTTGAGTGGAATAAGAAATATATCATTTTAGTCAGTGAACTTGTAACCTCCAGTTGTGGTGAGAGGTCTCAGAATCTGGTGCGATGTTAGGAGGGGTTAAGCCGAGCTACATCAGTGTAAGGGAGGGAGTGGGGAAAGTGGTCAGAGAGTTTCTCAGTACGGTGAGCCCGTCCTATGCAGCTGAACAATGTTTGCGCCCAAGGGGGACCACCAAACAGACTGACAGTACTCACTGCCACTTGGGTGTGAGAAAACTCACACTGATGGCAATCTATAGCTAGTCTATAGGATATGATATGGGGGAATTAAGGTGATTGTGGTAGTCCATCCACCAACTAGCACCCATCTTAATCTATTACGACACGACAGAGGTAACTATAGTCCAGTCATGTCCTATGATATGCAGATAACCTTTGACCTCATTAGGGTGCATTACCGCAGACTATTGAGACAGACAATTTAAAGCGGACAAAAGATCTACTTGTTAGGCTGCTGTGATGAGGGCCGTGAAAGAGGACCACAATTGGTTACATTGGGGAGGACACAGGGGCTCGATGGGAGGGATAGAATAGGTTCGTTAGCAGGCAATGCGTGGCCAGTGTCCAACTTATTTTAGTTACATGACCACTCTCAGCTGGATCAGCATACCAAGCATATAGTGCACTGGTGTGTGAATATATATATGCCTTAGTAGTATTTGATGCGCATACAACGAGCTGACATGAAATCAACCAGAATGATTGCCTTCAATTTTCAACTACATAATGAAGTGAACAAGGACCCAACTTGTCCAGAATGTGTAAGGCAACTCTTCATTAACATCATTGTAAACCTCAACTCTTCCAAGTGAAATGAAGATAAATCTGTTCTAAGAAACGTCATTGAAATTACGGTGCACACGGTTATTGAAATAATTCTGCATATAGCCTATATTGCACCAATGTACATTGATATAGTTTGTTTTGGAAAGGAATCCACAACCAATGCAATGTTTGTGTCCGTGGTTCTATGTATTCATTGAGAGCATGATGTATGACTTCAATATTTACGGTTTACTGGCAATCCTCTGGGGATTGATGCACGAGTTCAGACCATGTTTTCTCGCTATAGTGTAGAAAAAACGATCTCTTTTTTGTTGCCATTGTGAAATAAATGAAGGTGCGACAACCATAAATCCACGATACCAAGGCCAAAGGATAATATAACAGGTAATACGATTTAATATCGTCTACCATTCCAGCAGAAACCGAAATGTAATATCCACAGGAACTTATATATCAAAGGTCAAAGGCAGGAGGAGTGTATTCATGGTGTTCATTCTGACCACAAAGAAAGTCCTATACAGTAAGTTATAGGAACCGAGCACAAGGGCACTCAATAACCGCCCTCAGAGAATAACTATTGATGGCCAAATATCTACCTTACAGAACATCCAATATCAACACGTAAGTGCGGGGGTTAACATAGACATGGTTGCATCTCCTTGCACATAGGTTGTGTCGATGCTGCCATAGACTAGTTATTAAAATCAAATCACATGCTTTAATGACTCAATGTATAAATATATATATATATATATATATATATATATATATATATATATATATATATATATATATATATATATATATATATATATACATACATACATACCCAATTCACTAAGTGGCCCTATTAGTACTATTACATTCATAGCAAAACAGGACTAGTCAATGATATAACTTACTCAGCAAACATTCCACCAACACAAATATTGCAAGCACTCAGCAACCCATGTGTGTTGCGATACCAATCAGGGGTGCTACTGGCCTGCTAATTGTATCTTATTGCTAGGACGGCCTGGATCATATCAAAATAAGCATACACTTGGGTAGCCAAGGAAGTGAGCCATATGTATACACATCCAATATCTTAAGGCGCAAGAGAGACCCACTGATGCCCAAGGGAAGCCTCATATATAGTATTGATCGATGGCCTACTGTACTGATTCTGCCATGCTGACTAAATCTGTTTCCCAATTTACATCATATCCCAGAGCCTACTGCTCTGATATATACCTAATCAGTAAGTAACCCACCGAGCAGACTGAGCAACTTGTAGGAGTGGCTTTTGACTGAGAAAATAGCATTCTGCCAGAGGAATTATGTTTCCTAACGTTGATATTTCATAGCCTAGGCGCTGCTGATGTTAAAGATCCAACTGTTGCTATTCCTATATTTCGTATTTAAGAAGTGAAGTAGGGCTAGGAGCAGTGTCTTACTCCTTTTATACCCCAGGTGCAGCTATTATAACCGCGATAACCGTAATGGTTGCCAGTTCAGGCGGTGCAGAAAACTTAAAACTTAAACATCTGAAAAATGTGTAACACATTAAATCCCAGAAATGAGTAGGGCTAGAGGTAGCAGATGTCACCTGCGGTACACTTTTTTTGAACACACGCACCGCTGATAGTATTCTGGACCTTATATATGTATATACATTTGATTAAAAGTTTTGTGTAGTCAAACTGTATCCCAAGGATGTATTCAACTAACGTGAAGCAGCCGCGGTTCCATCGTCGGATGAAAGTTCACACTGTGAAAACCTACGGACGAATCTCATCCAACAACAGAATTACAGCCAATTCACGTCAGTGGAACACACCCTAAAAGAGGACGCCATGCTAATAAAAGTTAACTATTACTCTTTGGTCTGTGATACTATCTACATTGCATTGCATTGGACCAGATGATATATGACCAACAAGAGGGTCCATCAGAGTCAACCTTTAGAAAGTCACTGATCAGATGCATGCCCATACTGCACTGAGTCTCTGTTGCCAGTACTGGAGGCAACCCCTTAAAGGGTTCTAATAACAACTATAATTAGCCAATTACTCGGCAGTCGTGTCACGTTTGGGCTCTGGGCCTTATGATTTGTAACCTAGAAGTAGGCTGGATAATGGCCCTTGATTTGGCATTATGGGGCTTTTACAGTCCCAGCCACCATCTGCCTCCCCTTCCATACCGCACCTCATTGCGTTCTACCAGACCAGCCTAGTGTGATGTAGTTTACACCAGAGGCCTCCACATGACTGCCCCCCCCCCCCACGCCAGATACGCTCATGCATGTATACAGGTTAATTTGCATTGAATAGGTTCAAGGTGTGGGTAGAGAATACCTGAGGTGGATGAGTAATCTGTCAATGGGTGTGGGTTTGGAGGCAAGTATAAGAGCTGCCACATTGTCGATAAAGGGTTTAGCTTATCACTTCATTTTGGGGGTTTAACTATATTGTCGGTAAATCAAAACTGAAATAATTCTAGCATGAAGCATGTTTATCTTGACCCTGGTACAATGTCCACCATTCCTATAATACTGGTATTGTGCTAGTCCTGGGTCAATACTCTCTCCCCTATACTATTACTTGTACAACATAATGCCCCTCTCTAGACCTACTACAACAGCTGCTATTCTGGGACTGACACAATACCCATTCTTCCAATACTATCCCGACCCTGATACAGAACTCACTTTCCCTATGCTACTAGTGCTACTATTCTGGACCTGATAAATTTTCAGCGTCCGTATGCTACTACTGTTATTACCTGGTGCAATTTCCACTTTCCCTATACTACTACCCTAACCCTGCGGCAATGTTATATTCGTTTGACTATCCTGACCCTGATGCAATGCCCATTTTTCATATACTACTACCTAGACTTTGCCATAATGCCTACTTTTAGGGACGTCCAACAGGCGCCTCTCAGAGGACCCACTACTCACACACCTCAGAGGGGCACTCACTGGCCCCAGCAGTGGTAGTATATGTGTACTAAGGGCTCTGTATATGAAGTAATTTCCTTCAAAATCATGGGTCTGCCCATCAATATTTAGACCATAGGAACAAGTAAGATTGACATGCGCTTATTTCGCACCTAGGCCCCTAAAAATCGGACAAACAGGAGAGGTTCTATGCAAGAAAAGATATTTATTTCCTCTAATTCTACAGGGAGGAAGTAGGTGTTATTAAGAGGCCTATGGTTTTCATAAATGGCAATGTGCAAGGTACAATGCATCATCATAATATGAGACATAGATACATACAATTTTGAAGGAAATCAAAATAACTACTTTTTTAAACGGTGGGGTGCATAGTGTTTCATAAAAACTATTGATTAATGTGATATCTCATAGAGGGGCTTTAATAACTACAAGCCATTCATTATGACTCATAATCCTTGGGGTTATGCAATGAAAGGCTTGTAGTTAGGAAAGCCAAAATATGAGAAATTGAATGCATAAGCAGCTGTTATGAAACACTATGCACCCCAGTGTTGACTGTCATGCATGAGTGCCCTACTCACAGTGTAGCTGTGAGTGCCACTGATCATACTACAATGTACTAGGTAGATTGGGGTCTGAAAATGCACCTTCAAACTGCTTTTGCTCTTTACAGAGATAATGTATTTCCTTCTGCGTTGTGGCAATGGACTTCTCAGAGTCTCCTGCACCAGATTCCCATATTACATTATATATTTTCTTGTAAACCAAAAACCACCGAATGTCCCTACTACTTTTCCTACACTACTGCTTCCTATGCCCTGAACCTAATGCAATGGCCACTTTCCTTATATTATTGTTACTCCTGTTACTACCCTGACCCTGGTACAATGCCCACTTTTCTTATACTACATCTGCTGCTACCCTGACTCTGATGTAATGCCCACTCTTCCTATACTACTGCTACAAACCTGGCCCTGGTGCAATTTCTTTTTTATTTCAATTACACTAAGCTGGATTTAAATGAGAGAAACGTCTTATTATCTATGCTTGCGTACACATTTCTATTCAATGGACCGAATTGTACTATGCTATACCCTGTACTATAGAATCTATATTACCCTCTACACTAGTCTCACCAGGCTTGACAAAATTGCACAGGGTGACACCTCTCCTGCCCAACACTAGAATCCCTCTGATGGAGGCGCTTTGGCTGGTGCCGGAAATGACAGTGCCCCCCGTTTACGGTCTTCCTACGCCATCAGTATGTGATGTATCGGTACGGCCTCAGCACAGGGGGACCTGGGGGAGGGGCTTCAGTGAAGTCCCTTAAAATATAGTGCAAGTGTGCATGCTCAGGATGATCCTGACTGTGATAACTGCTATCACTAAAAGCATTTGATTCGATGTTAATGTTGACCTCTTTCCTAGATTTGTGAAGGGAAGTGATGAATGTAGGTTGGGTAGCTCCAAGGAAAGCACTGTGGGAGTGCGTGTGGGCAAGCCCGCCCTTGTGAATGTATAGAGGCCGGAGAGCCCAGCCCAGTTCAAAGAATATAAATGAACATGCAAAGAGAGGGACTTGTATTCTCCCACGCTTCTTCAACGTCCCGCTTTCATATATCAACTTTCAGATTTATTTCTTTTGGGTTTTAATCACCAGTTGCAAGCACGGCTGGATCTATCCACCAATACCCGCGCCAGCAGTCTGATGTAGAAGACCCTCACTCCCCAACGAGGACATGACTGGAGGCACTAACATCCCCTCCTCCACTGAGGGCCTGGAGGAGTGGTGTCAGATAGGTACAAGACAACTTAACTAACCCGCTGTCAGCCACCCATTTCACCTACTCTATCCTGCACGCCAATCCCGCTCTCCATGTGCCCCCCCCCCCTCCATACACACTGGATCAACACCCATAGGTTGGGGCCAGGACCATGTTATTAGAACGTACTAAATACATAGTACACCCTTTCCATTGGGTCTATACCAAGATTATGGTACAGTGCACCATCTTGGGCTGTACCATAATCTTGGTACACCTGGTGTGCTCACTGGACCATGACCCCTGCTCATGCAGGTAAATTGGCCAATCACAGCCCAGTACTCATGTACCTTACCTGTGGTCACTGGACTGTGACCCTTATCTGTGCATGTAATTAGTGGGGTCACTGGGGTCATAAGTGGGACTAGGGAAACCACTCTACTATTTCATACTTATATTTACATTATATGGCTTATTTACTACATTATCAAACATCACTAAGTGAAAATAAAAACGTCATTTTGTGGGCCGTAATCAATGATTTCATCCTATGGGTTCATTTTTATTAGCAGATTTAACAAAAAATTAGCAGACTGATTTTACTAAACATTTTTTTAAGGAAAATATGTAGATAAAGCCATTCCTCAGATAATATTCAGATTTTAGTTATGAAAAAGGGTGCATACATAAATTATAGACCTCTGCTTCCTATAGTGGCATCAGAATTATGCATTTTGGCATGGAAATATGAGAAAAGTGACAATGAATGAGTGTACCAAGTTCTTGGTACACCCTGTGTTCTGGGGACTGTCATTCAATCTTAGGGCGTACTAAGAAACTGGTCAGTCTCCAACCTGATAGGGTACCTCTCCTTGACAATCAGAGCAGAGGCAGGCGAGGACAGAAGGAGCAATGCTGGGATTGGGGGAGCAGAGGTGTATGAGGTTGTTGTTTTATTTGGGGGGGGGGGGGGGCGAGGGGTTGGTGATTCGGTTGGCCTATATGTTTTGGTATAGGATTATAGAGAGGCCCCTCTTATTATGGAGTGGGGGGGGGGGGCATCCCCCGGCCCACCTTTTCCTACTTCACTGGTCATGACTACACACCAAACGCACCACTATGGCGACCCGACATCCATATGTTGGACAAGTCACTAGACCATATCATCCGTTCCTGCATTGCTAACCCTAGTTAAATTAAAACCCAATAGTACCTCCTGCCTCTGAACAACTTCTTCTTATCATCTACACCACCCAATAGGGCTACATGTCACACCCTCTTGTGCACCCGGTGCTCATATTTTATTAGCATGAAGAGTACCCTTCTCTTCACCCCATCTACTTCCATTCTAAAACAAAGAAATACGAACTCAGAAGAAATGTCCTAAATAGGGAACGTAACTAATCTCATCCTTCCCTCATGATACATACACTTGTGTCCCACTAGAAATATGTCCTATCTTTTCAGACAACATGCCATTTTAGGTTGACGTGACAACTAATTGTTTTCTAGAGGAGCCCACATCTTTGGGGGGTATCGTTCCAATGGAGACGTCTCGTGACAGCAGTGTCCAGCGAGCTTCCTGATGGATAGGTTGGGGACATGATCTTTGACCTGAGATAATGGCAGTGACCAAAATTCTCATTCTTAAGGGGAAACACCATCCCTGTTTCTCATAGTCCCCCCCCCCCTCCCCATCGCGCACACACACAACCTTTTATGAAGGCTTAATGCAAATGCATCACCAATCACAATGAAGAAAACCGTAATGCTTATTTTTGGGTAGAGATTCAGGTGACCACAGGCCCCAATGAAAGGGCGGAATTAAGTAATTATTAACAATTGTTTATTTGAGAACCATCAACATCACATCAATCAGTGGTAAGTGATTTTAAAAGGCCCTGCAAAATAAAAATCTGCCCATTGTGAGTAGCCTACCTTGTCTGTGTAATAAAGGAATTAGAACATCTCTGGTGTAAACCACTTTCCCTTTTCATATTATTGATTTTATTCAGGGTTTGCCTGTTTAGTAGTCAAATCAATATGCCTACACAACAGTTATTGTTTGCGATACAGTGATGCTATCTCCTTAGAGCAAGGTCATTGATGCTCATGGTGGGAGAAAGCCAAGCTGTAGAATAAAAGAATTGTTTAGCAACATGTTCTTGATTTCAATACACCTTGAAATGTAGAAAGTTGTTGGGAGCCACAATGACACACAATATTTACTTGTGGCTATAGCTCCTTTGCAATGCATAATGCCCAAGTGTCATATGCATATAACATTGCAGAGGGCGATTGATACAAATTGAAGCTACACTCAATTTAGCTTTATCGTAGGTCTCATGTGAGAAGTATTCTAAGTAGACTTCCATTATATAACTGACATTCTACGAGAAATGTACTGCTGGCAGCTGATCTATGATGTTCAATCTAGAATGTCATTCTATATTCATGTCAGCTTTTGTGTATATCCCCCAGTGCAGGCTCAATGTTGTGACAAATTGAGCCACAGCGAAGCCATTGCTAAATAGACATGGGCAGGGCTAGAAGCTAGTCACGTCTGGCCTGCTGTTAAAAGCTGATATGATGAATACATTGGTTCAAAATGTATACATTGACAACCCCATTCAAACATGGCTTAAAGATAACTACTGTATGTTCCTGCAAAAACTCTCACCAATCTTCCTACACAACAGCACACGTCTGGGAAGTTGGTGTTATTGTCGGGGATGTTGTCATGTTGCTTTCCCTAATACCAGCTAAGATCTTTTTAAGGGCAGTGATGGTGATTGAATCTATGATGTGAGTGAAGGTATAACGCACTCTAGACCATATTCAACTATTTCCTGTCTTTCTTAGCTCAATTGTAACCCAATTGTGCCTCCTGACCCATGACCAACACTCATGGACCTCTTACATCCTGCAACGGCCACACATCATAATGTTATATGTCACCTCCTCTTAAGCCCTCTTGTGCACCCGGTTCTCATACTGTAATAGCAAGAGCAAAATCCTACTCCTGCATTTACTGACACTCGAAGCTTCTAAAACCACAGACCTAAGACGAAATGCCCTAATTGAGGAACATTACAAATCGTATCCTTCTCTCGTGATACACACACATGTGTACCACAGGAGCTGTCCCTCCTCCACAGGCATTTTAGGTTGCCATGACAACCAATTGTTTTCTGGAGGCCACATATATATGGTTGGTATGGTTCCTATGTGACAGCAGTGTCAAGAGAGCCTCCTGATTGATTGGTTGGCAACATAACCTTTGTCCCTGAGCTAATGGTAGTGCCCAGCAATTCTCATGCTTGTGGGTAACAACCCATCCCCTCATAGCCCCTCCCCCGACACACACACACACACACACACACCCAATCATACACAACCTTTTGTGAAGGCTTTAGTTACAAAGCCAACGAGGAAAGAGCAGTGGATTCATCATCATCATTCAAAATTGAGGAAAGCCCCCAGGGAAAGCCATAATACAGCTTCATGTGACCACGATGAAACGACAGAAGTAAGTGTTTAACAAAGGCTCAATTGTTTATTTAATTGGCATACCATTAAAAGCGCATCAAAAATGTCGTTTTAAAGGCCATTGCAATAAAGGAAGCTGTTCATTTTGAGTAGCCTACTTTATCTGTGTAACCTAGGAATTAGAATATCTCTCCGGCGTAGATCCCATTCCTTTAATATTCTTGATTTAATTAAGAGTTAGCCTGTTCGGTAGTCAACGAAATATGCCTACACAGCAGTTATCTTTTGCGAGGGCAAGTGGGCTCTTCTGAGCATAGCCATTGATGCTGTGCAAGCTGCCCTACACCCAGAATGACAAAGTTTATACTGTTTGATAAGATCACCTTAAAAGGTCAATGTTGATCTAGTGAATACTAATCCAGCAAACGTCAACCTTGGTAAATGCATAAATTTGTTCTTGATCCTATTGTTGGCTGTCTCATGGTGGGAGAAAGCCAAGCTGTGCAATAAAAGCATTGCTTAGCAACGTGATCCTGATTTCAATACACAACAGGTGGGAGACAGGTGATAAGCAAACATTGTGGGGCCTATTCATCAATGTGCCACCGGTATCTGCCATTACCAGCTCCTCTTGTCTGTGTGGGCGGCACGACTATGTAGAAAGTTGTTGGAGCCACAGTGACAGACAATACCCTCTAGTGGGTATAGCTCCTCTTTAACGTGCATGTATGCCCAAGTGTCATAGAACCATGAAGATAGTTGACATAAACTGAACTAATACTCCCTTTATATATATAAACCTCTTTCATATGCTAAGTGGAGCAAGCATACTTTTGTATTCTAAGTAGACATATATGGTCCCTCATAGATAACTCAATGTTGTGACAAATTGACCCACAGAGAATGTAAATGTACATGGGAAGGGCTAGAAGCTAGTCACGTCTGGCCTGCTGCTCAAAGCTGATATAAGGAATATACGAGCCCAAATTTTATAAATCGAAAACCACACGCAGACATGGCTTAGGGATAACCATGCTCTTGCATAAACTGTCATCAATCCTCCTATACACCAGGGTGTTGTCCATGATCAGGTACACTCATGGGACCTCTTTTCATAGCTGTAGTTACTACGGGGTGGAACTTGCATATTAGCTGGTCCCCAAAGGTACAATTCATTCCTTTCAGCATTAAGGCTTGTTTCACACATTGCCTAACAGTATTCATTACATGTCTGGGAGATTTGCCAAGGTTTATCAATCTATCCAGTTGTTTAGCCGACCCCATGGCAACCACATTGGACATTGTCCAGGTATAAATGTCATATTGTCTAGCCGGCTGGAACCCAGGAAGGCTCAACCGTCTCTAAACTATAGCAGTTTGGCAGGGTATCTACCAATTCTGTAAGCTGCTCTAGGGTCTGGCATCTTGCCTGTAGGCAGCCTCCTCTACAGTCTGATTGTATATTCCCCACATCCTCTAGACTGCCATATAAGTCTGGATGCCACTTGGCTTGTCTAGCAGCACTATTGAGAGTCTGGTAATGGTATAGCCTATAGCCTGTAGCAAGTTTATAAATCCATGTGTCGTCTATAGCTCAGTTACAACGTGTCTGTAACTTAATGTTTTACTTTAACAATATATGTACGGATGTACCTGGACTTAACCTAGGTATTTAACAGTCTCTTGTTACTCACTTATGATTTGCTTTTCGTTTGATTTTCTGTCCTTCCTTAATAGTTGTGTTAATAGCATTCCTGGGTTCTGATTATAAGTTAGGAAGTGCTGTCTCGAATGCTACTCAGCATGGCTAATACATGTTCTCTAGAATCAAGTGTGCTATATACCAGGGAAACTGCTATCTACTATCAATACCATATCTTTCCAGGCAATATTATGATAGCTATGTCAATCTTACCAGTGGGTCTTATATGCATGAAAAAGCTGGGTGGTTGTTATTGCATTCGCAGTTGAGTGGCTGGATCCCACAGCAATAGCTGCTTATTGAGCAGTTAACCCAACTATTCACCTATGACTAGGACCTTGAGGTAATATATGGGACATTCTATTGTCTAATCCTGGGTCATCCATTGTCTGGTCCTTTGCCATTACCTGTCGGAGAAACCCTCCTTTTGGTGAATTGCCTAGATGTCTGACTGACTGGTCGGGTGTCTGGTAGACCTTCTACCTGATCACCACTATCGGCCTTGCCTGATGCGTACTGGGGCAATATCCCTCCCAAAACCCATTACCTAGGTCCAAGATGGGCCCAACCTACATTATGTACCCGGCTTTATCGTCAGACCGCTGGGCGCAAACATTAGGGGACCAGGATATGAGGTCAGCCTGGCTCCAGCTCACGGGGCAGCTCATGGAGCACCTCATGGGGTGTGCCATTGGGGCTGATGTTAGGTGCCCAATGGTTGTGGCTATGTATATTCTTTAGAAACTCTAGTGTATACATCATGGTGATCAGCTTAGCCACTTAATCAGCTCTGCAAAAATTATAATATATATATATATATATATATATATATATATATATATATATATATATATATATATATATATATATATATATATATATATATATATATGACAAACATGGCACCAGCAACACTATAGAACTATGTTATTTTACCAGCAGTGTACTCAGAAACCGTAGGTACACACCATACACACACACATGCGGAATGATAGCCAAATAACGCACAGCATACCAACAAACCTGATATCAATTTTGAGTTACTCGTTCAAAGTGGTTGTGCAGTCCACATTCTACGAAGTTGCCTAAACATATTGAGAGATCTCCTGCAGTGTAGGCACTCACAGGATGGGGCGATGAGGTAAGGGAATAGCTCGCCAACGACATCTGGTGTATTGTACCAAAACCAATTTGGTACAGAGCAGCTCCCAGCCCATAGAGTCCATCGTTAATTTTTGCCCTTCGGGGTGTCACTATTTGGTGTCTATAAAATAAATGGTTTGTACTCTAATCTTTAATTTAACGATTGATATCTTCACATGAATTGATTTTTCATCCACTATGAGAGCGCAGAAAATTTGATATGCTGTGTTGGTACATGTCTAGGAGAACAGTGTGTTATTAATAGATGTGCTTAACGATATAATTTTACGGACGTATCCAGAGCTGGTATAATAACTGACTAGCCAATTTAAGGAAAATTTTGACGCCTGTATAACTAATGTGATTCACCCTGATATCATTATGTGTACCATTCCCTTTCCACCAGAGATTATGCATTTTAGACACATTCAACTTCATAGTGCCTCTGAGTCTGCTAAAGTGATTGATTGTATTGATGTCAAGGGACCAAAACAGTAATCACGTTGTGTGAAAATACCCCCTTCCCCATTGTTAAGTACCCGCTTTAAAATACATGCCGTTAATCAGAACTAATACAAAATGCTCGGTAAAAAGTGGATACTGAATCTGTAATACCAGTGGGAAGATGTTGGGACACACTCTGTCAGCTAACATTAAAGCCGCAGTAGAACACTTGCATATCTTATATGTAACCCAGTTGAATGTTTTTGATATAACAGGTGGCAACAGCCGTTGGCTGTTTTAAATAATTGAATACCATACATAAGTGTAGGGAATATATCTACAACCGTTAGAATAGGCCTTATTCAAAAGGGCAGCCTCGGTCTGTACTCACCAACTGCCTTTGCACACTTAGGTAATATGCTGCTAAGAATTTTTTTGTCTGCTAAATTAGATATGGGACTGTATGCCTCATCGCATGTGGAGTATTCACTACATATACATAGGTAGGGAGTGTCTGTGTTCTATTTCAGTATAAGCCATGCTAGAGATGTGTGAGAGAATCTACTCGTATAAATTGTACCTGCTCCTGCTCCGAGGTGGCAGCATCAGCCACGACCCTGGAGGAGCCCAGGTTGCTCAGTGCTGCCACTCCATCGGCACATTGAGAAACAACACTAAGAATTTAAGGAAGAGATCCATAGAAAGAAAATAAATGGAATTGCACACGAGGGACCTGTTCCAATTCAGAGACTATTTTCCTTCAAGTGTTTAATGGTATTTTCCTGTCTCTTCATTTTGGCTACAGTTCTTTTTGCCGCTACAGAGAGCTTACGCGGGAGGAGCCAGGGACTTCTAGTTCTAAACATGCAATACCCAGCGCATGTAAAATTCAAACGCTCTGTCAGCAGTTCCTCTCCTGTGCTTTCTTTCGGTTGATCTGTGAGACATTGACGTCAGAGTTAAGTGATATAGTTGTGTAGGCAATGCCTGAGGATCAATTATTAATCAGGCATAATATGCATTCATTTTCCTTTACAACCGTGCTTACTGCACTAGGAAATCTAACTATGTGTACATATACTATTATTTGTATCCCATGAGCACATACAGCTACATCCATTGGTATGTGTTTCTGACTAAGGACAATTTACTTATAGGCCTACAATTACATAATAGCAATCTTCAGATGCCATCTCTCTGAAGGACGCCTCATTACGTCCCCATAGTCACTTCAAAATAGTTCTGTCTGTAAACAAGAGGTGGCGCATGTGAGCAGCACCCAAACTGAGATATTCTGCTGTTGTGATCAACTTAAGTACACCCCAAGGTCCCACCCCATCACCAACAAAAAGAAGGAAATATTCCGATTTTTGTCAATATTCCGATTTTTGTCAATTCTCTCCATGAAACTGATATAGGGCTAAAATACCGGATTTAAAAAAAGTGCTACAAAAGTAAGAGGCACCTCTGACATTTTAGCAAAAGAGGTGCTTACTCAAAAGTGACAAAAGGTATAGCAACACATGTGATCATTCTGAGCATAATGTGTCGCTTTGATACTATGAATATGATATTCAAAATATGAGCTGAAAAAGAAATGAACACATTAATGCCAACTTCGCAAATGTGAGCCACGTACATCACATCTTGAGAGGCACAGCGCACAACACGTGTTCCATATAGGCGCAAAGTAAACATGGCTTTTGTGTTTATGAAAAAAGTGACGGATCACTGTGTAGCATACACCATTGAGCATCAATGCACATTGAGACATTCATGACCATTACTGCGTGAACAAATCCCAAGAATGTCAAAATTTGAAGACAAAATTCTGCTGGTGTATTTTACCTGACGCGGATCGTTTTTCTCTTGGCGTTCTTGGCGCACGCCCTACAAAAGGTCATGGTGGTGGTGATCACATCATTTTACGATTGGAAAATACGATTACGAAAATAATTCAAAATAATTTCGTTCAACTTTATCTCGGATTTAAAGATCTGGTTCAATACCTGTCTTTCGAAGCACCTGTGCAGTAAAGATAATGTGGAGATACAACACAGGATAATATCGCCCAATTGAAACTATCATATTTCTTTTCAAAAATAATACCATCGTAAATCATCAGACTGGCTTTTCAGCACCTTGGAATGTAAAATAAGAACAACACTTCAAAGGTAAGCCTTTGCACTGTATGAAATAACACATCTCAGACAATACCATAGATATGACAAAGTATACAACGAATTATACAGTATATGCAGAGGAATCACATGTGACATATCTCATTGGGTATAAACTGTCAATATATATATATATGACTGTCACGAGAGCACTGTTTGAACTTTTAACAGGAAATTGAATAAATGTACAGCTTAACCTCTAATGATGAGCTGCACTATAATGTTATGGGGGTGTCATTTTGTTAAGGAATTGAAGGGAGTTCTTGATACTAATCTGTTATCCACAAACTGATTTTGTGATTTCATTTAATGACTAATCTATTTTGTAGTGGTGGCGGGATCTACATAGACAGGATTTATAACTTATTAAAAGGAAACCTGATCTCATGACCTAGGTAGTTTACTTAGACTTAGATAGTTGTATTCTCAGAAACGATATATTATAAAGTAGTAATCTTACACTCTATCTTCCTCTTTAATTCATGGCCAAGGCATTTTGAGGAGGGAATTGATATGCCTTTGATAAAGACCTAATTCTGACCGTTAAGATGTGATGAGGATGGTTAATGGTGGTTGGTAATTTGAAGTTCTTACATTTACCGCTAAGCTACGGTGCATGGGGCTTAATTATCAGACTCGTTCGGTGTAAGACGTTGGATGTTCAAATCAGCATTCTTTGTCTCAACTTTTAAAACACTGTATTTATTACACACAAACACTGGTGCACCAACTTACTCAAACACAACACTAACAAGGGTACAAATGAGGGGTCTGGGAAGGGGAGAGACTCCACCACATGGGGATCACATCAAACTCACATCCAACACAGGGAACAAATAACAAACACAGAACACCAATAACCTCTGCAGCGCACGGGGAATGACACGAGGCAATTAACAAAAACTTCCCAAAGAGGAAGTTATAATTGGAGGGATCGACTTCATGATAGAAAAAAAGTTCATTAACCCGTTATGGGCCGCATAGTGCTTAAATACATATGCCCTTTATAGCCATGATGTATGAATGCAGCCGTGGTGAATAACTTGACAGTGTTGCATCTAAGCAGTATGCTGACCCTATGGGATTGATGGTCTAAAATGTTGGCACGATGCACAAATGCAGCACTGGCCAGTAACTTGCAAGGGCTGCATTCATCACTACGACAGATGGGCAGAAAGTATTCATGCATTATGCAGCTCTTAAAGAGTTAAATAGTTCCTCCTTGTGTTATTGAGGTATTGTTGGAAATGTCAGTATCATTTTGAGCTGACCTTTAACATGGTTCCCCATGAGTGCTTCAGAGGTATTTGGTTTACCACATTAACTTTCACACTTAAACAACCTGACTCAGGATAAGGGACTGGTGGTCAGACATTTAATTACTAATTATATTAGTTTATTTTTTACCTGAATCCGACAGCGGCTTTTATCACACTGAACCCAAAATGAAGCAGAAACAAATGTTAATTGTCTAGGACGGGATACTAAGAATGAAAATTCAAAAGTGGTTTAATATTTAAGGGACTATACAAAAGTAATGTTAGCTAAGTTACTCTCCTTGTCTATATTTACATAATTATATTTTATAGTCATGACTTCCGCGGACTCGGTATTACTCTTTTCAGAGGAAAAGTGAATGGTATTTCCTATTTCAAAAAGCGTTACATTTTGTATAAGGCGTATGCTCTTAAAATGTGGACTTAAGAATTAGTTGAACATAAATAAAATGTAAACATAAGATTTATACAAGGTCTTCAGTCTTAACTATGTATAACGACCATATGAGTGCATACGTTAAGGATACATATATACTTGAAGGTCTTGTCACGTTATGGTAATTTATGACACATGAAACGATAATACCTATATATACTAAAAATATAGTTAATGGTAGAGATACACTTATGCCTTTACTGTGTGTGGTAAGCTTGGTTATTGATCCTTTGCCAACATTGTACCAGCTGTTAAATGCCCATGTTATCCGTTTTTTGCTTCTTTTTTTTGGTACATGTCGAATTTAGTTTACAGTTGATCAATACCATAATTATTTGTGAATGATGTTACATTTAGTGATGCCAGTTAAGTATCTATACAAAGATGTTAGATTATATTAATACAATATATTGTCATTCGTGTGGCTTAACACCACATTAATATTGGACTGGAAAGAAAGTGAGTGTCTTTCATCAAAGCTGACAAACTCCCACGCAGTTCATGGCAACACAAATATTGAACTCATTACCTGCTCGGAGCTATTCGACCTTAACTGTTTCCAGCCAAATGACTTGGGTAGTGTTTGAAACAAAACCCAATTAGGTTGAAATGAGTTCGTTTTGGCTGATTTCCTTATTATTTCATAACAATCAATCGAAAAAACATCCGGTGTTTTCTGATAGAAACTCATCAAAAGAAATTAGTTTTATCTGAAGTTATTGCGAAGACCACGAAGTGATTGCAATGGATCCGATGACACAAAATGCACGTTTTATTAGAAATTAACTCATTCAAAACGGACTACACTACTGGACTACTGAAAGGTGTGTCATGCATGTCTCACTAGTCGGTGTGTGAAGTGCATGGTTCGAACCGTTGAGTGAGAACGATATTGGCATCATTATTATTGGCATTTCTCCTGAGCTCTGAGATGGCTCAGAAAAGGCCGAAGGGGAATTTATAAGCTAGGGTCGGGGTTATCAGGGGGTGGCCATTTATGAAAAAAAGAAAGGTTGGATTTCGCGGGCGGGGGTGTCTACCACCAACTCTGTTGGTTTAAAAAATGACCACTCCCTTATACATTTAATAGTCAAGAATCCCACGTTAGCCCTAAGGCATATATGAGAACTGCCCATAACATTCTGATCATAATTCACATAATATCCACCACTACTCACTTGATGGTCTTGCGGGTGAGAAGTGGGGACTTGCCTCTGTTGTCGGCCCTCTCCCTCCACGAGTGTTTCCGGAGCTGCTTGACGTCGCTGCGCGGTGGCTGGCCCTCTTCCGGCGGTACACTGACGTAGTAGTCGGCGCTGTCGTAGGAGTCGTCAAGACGTCGTCGCCAGCAGCAGAAACAGATGACGACGACGAAGATCAACCCCACGACGGAGCCGACCGTACCGGCCGCAATCAGCGCCACGCTGGTTTTAGTCATGGCTGTAAAGAGAGAGAGAGTAACTGTTTTAGTGAATGTGTATTTAATATTTCAAGAGGTAATGGTGGCGAGCATGTGCATGGGGGACGAACCTTTTTCTCTTTAGAAACAACCACCTTTTCATTTAGAAATACTGTGGTGATGAGCACCTTTGGCTGTTCGTTATATTTGTGTTTCTTACGTATTACTAGGCTATGTCTCATATAGGAAAAAGAGCATATCTCCCGATCTATGATTGTATTTCTTTACCCGTGAAAACATATTTGTATCCACGATTTCTAATGAGAAAAAGGCCCCAGGACCAATAGCTTATGCTCCTCATACTCAAATGATATGGGCCAAATCAGGATCCATGTCGGGACAGCAGATGAGGTACAGCTACAGAATTGCACTCCACTGGGATCCTACTATGTATAGGAAATCATTTTCCACAATAACGGTAATATAAGAGAGATGAAGTAGACTGCAACTGAAGGTACAATACTTTCACATCAGCTCACCCGCTCCGAAATCACCACACTTAAGAATTGGCCTTTACATGACATATTAGGTCTGATCATTTCATTGCAATTCATTGTCAGTGACATTTTAACACCTTCCAGAAGGATGTATAGGACCTTCCCCTCTATTCCTACTGCCAATATTATTTCACTTAGTAGTCAAATTATAACTAATATGTATGTAAGCGACACTCATGTATCGGATCAGGTTTTCCATGTGCATTGCAACAATGTCCTTCTGAATAAAAGGTGCAATTGTAAAAGCAGAGACCACGAGAACAAAGTACCAAACCACATGCACACTCAATGGGTAAAAAACGTAATTGAAGCTGACAGAGAGCCAGCAGGTCAATTTAAACTAAATGAAATGTCTTGTAAGTTGTTGCCTATAAAAGAAATTGCCATGGGATGCCCTTGTATTTGGTTACGCCGGTTTGGGATAGGCAGTGGACTCACACAAACCTGTGGTAATTCATCAACGTTCCCACAATACCCACAAGCATACCACTTCCATACTCAAGTCATCCCTTGTGTGCAGTAATGTATAAGGGGTAGGTGAATAGGTGTCCCCATAACCATGTAATTTATCTCATTAAATTGGCCAATGCCACGAAAAAAAAGGGTTTAACATGGACCAGAACAAGGATATCAATGTAATAATACTCAATCATAAATTTGCAACGTATGATATGTAGGATGTAGTCTCGTCCATACAGAAGCACCTCAGGCGAATGTTGCATGCTTCAGTGAAAATCGAAATATATTTCAAAAACCTTACAGATGAATAGAGATGATTTACATTGATATAAAAAAGGTCCATGTCCGTATACACAATTGCAGAAAGCGAGACTTATTTTTATTATGAACATGTTTACCTGGACACAGGCGACTCAATTCCAGACCCCCTAGATGTTTATAATTTGGTATCATACTATTCACCTAGATAATTAATGAGCGGGCAAATAACCTGTTTTCCCTAGTAAAGAAATATCAATTTTACATGTAACCATTATGTGGAACAGGCTCTCGACCTCCCCCTGTGTAGTACCAAGTTGTACCCTGAGCTGCTCACGCAAGCTGCTGCTCTCTGGAGACAGAGGGTGAGTAGGTCCAATGATCCTCCCTACAGCCCTGCATTTACTCCTGACACCTTTTACTTTAACATAATGGATGAGCACTCAGTGGTCATCAAGTATAATGGAAAGCCAGCTACTTCATGGTCGCAATGAGTAGGCGTAGAGTAATCAAATTAGAAATGTGGCCGTAGCAGTTGTAGCCCAGGGCTCCCTTGACCACTTTTTAGTTTATATGCTGGGCAATGACCCTTGTATTGCGTGTGAGGATTATCTAATTGTCCTATCTTGTTTTACCCATTGAATGCTGTGGACATGAATGCAGGTGACAGAACAGCTACCCATGTTACTTGACACCCGGTCATTGCCATCTACACCTGGATATCTACCCCAAAGGATATCCTATCCCCTTGGACCTTTGCCAACAAGCAAATACCACAAAGACATCCACCCTCCCATATTCGACCCTTTGCATTTGGCTCAAGAAGGATGCGATGTTTTAGTTTGTAACCCTGAACCTAGGGGGCTGGATGATATTTAACTCGTGGATATCTAAACTCCCGCCACATGCAGTGATCCAAACAGTGGGCAACAGTCAAGGGGTGTATATTTCCCCCCGTGTGGGTGGATGTCCTATAGCGGGTAGATGCCCGGGGGGGGGGGGGGGGGGGCATCAAAGGGGCAAATGTCTGAGGGGTAGATGTTTAAAGGCCCAGTGCCCCTATATATACGGCTGAGTACCTGTCCCGACTCCAATCCGACTGCCGCTGGAGGGGTACCGAGACCTGCGGGTTTAAGGTAGGTCGATAGCATTGACTCAAAGAGTTTAGAATTTTACCTAATTTTTTCCAGAGGTACCTTAGATCAATTAGAACAAATATCTGAAGAAAAAAAAGGGGGTCCCGCGCTACTTTTTTAACTACAGAATTTTGAAAAATTAAAATATTCAGATTTTTCTCTAAAAATTAGAAAAAAAACATCATAAGTTCCGTAATTTTATTTTGTCATAACCTGCAACGACAAAAATATGAAACATCACACAATGAGGGCCCAGATATTTCTCTTTGTTCTAAAAATACTTTTATGGTTCTGTGATGTGGCATTCTGGGTTAAAAAAAAAGTTCGGTTGAAAATATGGATTAATTTGTCATTAATTAAACACAAAATCGATTAAAATCAATAGTAAAAAAGTTGTCATTTTTCTTAAACTTTATGAAATGAATTTTAAGATCCTTTGCAAGCTAGTAAGACTAAATTTAACATAGGGTCCCGCGCACTATTTTGGTGTTTTGGGCCTTTAAAGTAAAAAAGTACTGCAAAAGTGGGCTAAATAAGATATTTGAAGTATTGCATTATGGGTAAAATGCTAATAATCATGTAATGAAATGGTCTCATTATGTAGCCTGGGATATATTTAAGCAATCTATTCACCTTTATAGTCCAAATTATATCATTTATTGGTTTATAAATATGGTTGATAACAAAATGTCAGAAATGCCAAAAAAATATACTTTAATTTTTATACAAAATATAATGTCCAATAAAAAGCTCAATTTTGATCGGATTTGTCCAAATGGGTGATGAGGGTATATATGAGCATAGACACACCAAATATGAGGTCATTCTGACATATTTAAGCTAGATGCGCGGAAACATGCGCAGTGGTCCCGTTTTCAATGGTATCGACCTACCTTAAGGGGTAGATATCCTAGAACTATTGTTGCAAGCCTGACAAAATTCATGAGTATAATTAATTGCTCAGGCGTGTAGGATGAATATTCAGGAAGTCAGTCAGACGCATAACGCGCACCATTTAATTAGATTAAATGGCTAATCCGTTTGAACATGCTGTGTAAAACTGCTTATTCAGCTATATCACATTGAATCCAGCGATCCATTATAGCCATCAAAGCAGAAAGCAAACAAATCTAATATGACAGTGTATACATCAGGGACGATATGCAAAGCATATGGCTTAATTTGCACACAGTGAGAGTAAATTAACAGCAGTCAGACAACTGCGTGCCTATAGAACTGGGTCCCTTAAAAACACACCAGCCCAATCAATCTGGGAAATAGATGAACCGTTTAACAGCTGTGTCACTCTAGAGAGTTAAAAGTCGCACTGCGAGTATGGCACAATTCCACATTGCGCCACCTCGTGTTAATTTAGAAAATCGAGTTAAAGCTTCACTCTCACCAGTGACATGTCACTTGCTATTTGACTAGCACAGAACTAGAAAAACTGCATGTAGACTCTAGTGACTCTTTGTGAGAATGCCGCTTTAATTAAGGGAGTGTTCATTTTTTAACAACAGGAGGGGTTGGTGGATTTGGGGGGGGACCAACAAAATGTGGACCCCTTGAAGGGGGGAGGACCAAAAATATTTGGACCCCTCTTGAGGGGGGGACCAAACACATTGGACCCCTTTTTAGGGAAAAAGCGTGCGCATTACTATAGCTCAAAGGGGTTGGCCATGCTCAATTTCAACTTGCCTGAGGGGGGGGGGACCAAACAAATTTCAACCCATCCGGTGGGGGGGGACCAAAAAGATTTCGACGCGCTCACGCTTAAATCCACCGACCCCCCCCCCCTGTTGTTAAAAAATGAACACTTCCTAAGACACATTACCGTACTGTGTGAGTCATAAAACAGGGTCTTGGTGCATGATTTTCTTTGGGATTTATGTGTATGTATGAAATCATTGACTACAATTACAATTACAATGTAATTCGAAAATATAGAAAATATCTCACGTCACCCTATACATACATGATGATAAACCAGGTACCATTAGTAAATGTGCGTTGGGGACAGCTTCCCAAGGCCAAAAGGAAAAAGGAGTGTTTAAGTTTACATGGTCTGAAAATCCAGGATACCTAACATTTTCTAAATTTCTTTTTTTTTTTACCTAGGCCTTAAAACTACCTGGAAGTTGACTAGCGAACTATGGCATCGCATTGCAAGAACGGCCTCGACTCATGTAGGGTAGGTCAAACTCACACCTTGAGTCAACCACTTTTGACATGAAATTACAAGTTAAGTAAGTATGCATCTGGTGACAATAAACTCCCACTGATTTAAGAATTGAAGTGTTTTCCAAATATATACTGCACATTGCATCCACATCATCACTCTTTTTTATACTGTAAAATCTGTCAGAAGTACCCCTGTTTGACCTTTTTTTAAAACAGAGAATGAAAATCTCTCCACCATTCATACTCTTTGGTAGTTGATTTTAAGTATTTGTTCCTTTCCTACACAGTGTCGATCGGTTTTGTGAGCTGGATATGTATCTAAATTACACAAATCATGACTTTATTGAGCAAACTTAAATTCCTAAATTATATTTATATAATTATATTGGATTTTGTAAGGTATACCCATTTCACTTTAAGTCAGCCATGAATTCACCCTAAGTAAGCCACCTCATACCCTAAGTCAACCATGGGATTTTGTTCTCTGGACTCCCCCTGGAATTCTCTTACCCTGAATTTTTGTCTAAGAACTCTCCCCCTACGCTTGTGAATACCTCCTCCTCCTCCCAGAATATCCTCTTCTATTAGAGGGTTAAGGATAGCAGGCCTACTTGTGTAGTGTATAGAGGGCAAGGGTGAAGTGCAAAAAGAGGGGGGGAAGGGGTGAGGGGGCAGAGCCCCCGATATATTCCATAGAACTCCATACTGCATGTCTAAAATGTTATATTTAGTCCTCATTGCTCATACAAGTAATATTTACTTGTATTGATAGCTCATAACGCAGTTGTATTCACCTGAGGTACAGTACTGACTTTGTCTTGATTATTCCATATTCAATAAATTGTTTTCTTCTCTATTGTTAGTTGTAACATATTGATATATGATGCATGCATTCATGTCAGCCAATCCATTGATGAAAATCAGGAAATTACTGGTTTATTCCACATATTTCTGGTGGTTGTAATATGGCTGACTCAAGGTGCATTTTGGCTGACTTAGGGTGAATAGGGGCAATTCTGAATACTCTGATAAATCATGGAATCAAATACTATAAACTGATATATGGCATTGTAAGACATCATGAATGTTATTCTCCAGAGCAATACCTAAAGCTTGGTTCAATTCTGAAGGATATGCACAAAAAACTAGGAGCAATTAGACCTGAAAGGTAGCTGAGAAAAAATGGATCAGACCGGTTGAAAGTGGTGAACCTACCCTATGATCAAATCTATTCTAAAACATCCCAAAAACGGCCTAAATGTATTTTTTCTTTTTAAATCGAAACTAGATAAAAAATGTCTCGGGTCGACCTGGGATCCGGCCTTGTTTTGCCGAGTAACCTGAACACACCTTCTTCCTTTTAGCCCCACATATACATGTAACGGACACTGACAGGAAGGGTGTGCCATGCAGCGAGAGTGATATTAACAGCAATGTGAACCCACTGAATGGTGTAATGAGAGCCTGTGCATGGCAGCGCACGTTATGGGGTTTAGACAACGTGACATCTGCAGTATGACTGTTTAGACCCAGCTATCTATTTCACCAAGCTCCTACCTTGATCCTACTTCCCTGCCAGTTGGAATTTTGACTTAGGTTCACAATAGATGTACTAACCCCCGACCACCCTATACTATAAAGTCTAGAGTACCGGTCCTCGCTCCATTCCGGTTCCGTTAGATCAATCGAACTCTGTTTATCTATTGTGTTTTTATAATTATTTAGGATAGAAAGGTCATGCATAGCCGAGAATTTTGAGATCCTGTTATTTGTAGTCCCTATATAAGATACATCTGTCCTTGGGAATAATTGCCGTATATCTATATTGTACGAGGCACCTGCCAGGCATTGTTCTATTCCCACATGTATATTACTGACGTGAGGGTCCCTTGCCCAAAAGTATAGGACATGTGCATTTACTATACACTTCGCTATACTTATAACTCTCAAGGTGCTTAATATACAAGCATTTGCATAATGGCCAATATTATACTGATTATATTCGTGATTTATATTCAAGGTGAGATGTATGAGAGTAGCTGTCAGGGAGTCGTGTCAATAACATTTAAACCCACCATTATGGATGGGGTTATTCCGTGATTAATGATCATAATATGATCTCTTCGTGATAGCAGGGTATGGCCTCATTATTCATTTTAGTGACGTTGGGCGCAATTAAATTCCAGCGTGTGTCTATGACACATATGGCGTTCACAGGGGGAAACCGAGGATTATCTATTATTAATAAATAATTCCTAAAAATGAATCGGTAAAAGTACCCATTTACAGTAGCGTTTTCACAAAATGCACAGAATATCTACAAGGAAGACTAGTCTAGCCTATATTCCGTTGGAAACGCCTTAATGTGATACATGTAAAGTCCACTGAAATATCTATCCCCATGAATTAAGCCTTGGGTCACAGGCTCCGTTTTATCGTGTTTCATTAGAAAAGTACGCGATAGCTTTGATGTTATTGAGGAAATGCAGAGCATAAAGGAGTCCTTCTGCTCCGAATTTTTGTTCTATATACATATTTTTCAAATTCTATAATCCTTAAGATATTACAATACAGCATAGATAGTGCCTGGGCAAAGGCAAGGGTGCCCCTCCTCTTTCATGTTTTATTGCGGATATGTTGTGACGCTCTGGGGACCCTGAGGATCGGATAAGACCGGAACGTATGGCACGTGAGACACAGCAGCACAAAGCACATTGTCTCATACACTGCATTTACGATTATAAACTGCAAGTTGCTGTCATATCTATCCGATAGCAAAGTACCCACGGACCACCGACATGGGAGAGTATTCTTGCATAATGTATCAGTGGCGTGTGATGTGGTGATGACTAAACAATTAAATCCACCATTAAGTGCCCAGAGATAGTGTTGAAGGGATACATTGGTCCCTAGCATTATATTATCATATTGATGGAGGTATGAAACCTAGAAGGTTAAATTCTGGTGGATTTTATATATACCCCAGGAAGGCCTGGCCCACCTACCACCATTTGGAAATTTGCCGAAATATCACATCGATGTCAATTAGGATACCAGATACTTTATCCTTTGATAACCATTTTCATAGAACCTGTACTAGTTTGCACCACATTATCATTGATAACTTGATTTCAGGGAGAGTAGAATAGTATCCAGTGTGACGTGTACATATGGTTAGAAACCAAGGGACACTACAGTTGAGTTGAACTCATAGTTTGTCCCCTGATGATTTATAGGGAACAATCCAATTAATAGTAGGGTCAATAAGCTTTAATGGGAAATTGGATTAAATTTAGGATTTACGCCATCGGCAAATATGCATACGTTTTACGGTCTAGCAATCCTTCTCAGGTCATAAAAGGTGCAGTGCGTCCTTTGTAACAATACAGGGGGATACGTTATTTATGACACCAAATGGACTGGTACTATTTTGTACAAGGTTGTCCTTGTAACATATTTGTGAGGCATGGATGTCATCTCATACTTCTAAGTTGGGCTTTCATCACTGGTTTGCCAAACATACAACTATACCCGTATCTGGTTTCTATGGAAGGCTGTGATGTAATATGATTAACCCCACCCCAAGATGTATTCATTATACGGAAAGTACCTTGTAGGGTCTGTAACTTATAGACTATGGTGTGTGCCAAGGTCTACTTGACACATTTGAGTATCATGTCTAGGTTATGGACAAACAGATACATCCTTTTAACAAGTCTTCGCTACTTACCTTTAAATCTTTGACCATCAAAAACACATCACACTGCACCCGTTGGCATATGGCTTTTACCCCGTTTCTTTCCCATGCATTCATCACAGTATATATATTGTACATATGGTATGCCTCCTTCTACTGCAACCCCAGAACTGAGACTATTAGCACTTACCTCCAGGGTGTCACGTGGAGACGGCAGCAGTGAAAGATATCTAGATCCCTTTTAGCTAAATAATCACATTGCATGCCACCCGGTGGTCCAGTAAAGTATGCTAAGTCTTAAAATGATATCTTATGCCTCCGGGGCTTCTAAGTGGTAAGATCCATGCTGTGACATGGCTTCTCATGTTGTGATAACTACTTAGCATCTTGCATTCCACACTGTATTGCATTACTAGAAATGTTTATCACTATCCGATAGGATATCTCAACGGAACCCAGTAGATCGAATGCATAGGCGCCTTTGGAAAGGGCAGATTATGTTTTAAAGATACGATAAGGGTAAGATATCGTTAGATTTTATTTGGATCAAGTCCATTAGATAATATGTAGACCTACTTTATGCTCGACAGTTTGACCAGGATATTGGTGATTCTAGTTATAACTACTTTCTAAAGAGTGCCTGAGAAAGGCTGCTCTTTTTGTATACTACTCACCTGACATAGTATTGCAGGCCTGGGAAAACCTCTCCTTCCCATATACTACTATAGCTGCATCAAGTCATAGGTGAGGTATGCAGACTACTACTTTCAGACGTACATTAAAAGCATTGAGCGAGTTTGGGTCCACAGTGTACGGCGAGCTGCCCATGCACTTGCATGGATCTGTAGACCCACTACATGTATGGGGTATGGAAACTCCCTTGATATGCAAGCCCACGTCGTAATATGTGTCCCAGTGGTGACCAAAGGACGCCATATACTTAGAAGGTGTGATGAGGCAGGGACAGCCATACCCTCAGCTAACATTGGAGGTAAGGTAGGAGACTATACCTATCTACTGGGCATTTTTGCCAATGCTTTATCTAGTGGGGAATGCATATGTGTTTAAGGTGAAAGACAAAAATAGTCAGCGATGTTTTATGAATGAGAACATGACAGTAGTATGCTTCGTTCATAAAGTGGTGCTTCAATCCGCCGAGTGAGACAATACTTCCTGAACATGTAAAATGGTGAAAGAAGCAGGTGTTTTTTCTTAGTGAGGGTTGAATCTCAAAGCCACCTTCCCTTTTCTGTGGACCTACCAAATACTCAGGGACAGGCTTACAATGTAGCCTCTGACCTTCACATTAATTAACTCGCGCGTCAGCCTCGTATAATGATCAAATAACCCACATTATGTTGATAACCTTTGACTGACCTGTAAAATCCCACTTAACCTACAGGGCTATAATCAGATCGACCTACCACATGTCCCTGTGGAAATTCACCAGTCCCTCTGGTGAATTCATTAATACAGGCCTTAGTTTACAACACAATAGAGGGGGGGTGTTACTGAAGAAATCGGTTACTGGGCCATCGATCTCTAACGAGAGAATATGATACTTTGTTGCCGTTAGCAAGTTTGATACATTAAGCAAGAGTAGAATGTGGTAATAACTATATTTGTATTAACTCTGTCCACATGTCTGAGGGAAAGCCACCAAATTACAGCCCAACCATGATGGATCGACTACTATACGCGTTCCAAAAAAAAGTACAACTATTCTAAAAAAAATAGTTGCATGTGGGACAATTATACTACTGTGTATGTATTTATGTGGATACACAGGTAGTTCCAAACCCAAACCAGAATACACAGAAAAGCAAAGAAGGGCTACATGAGAAATGGCACAGTGAAAATATACCTCTCTACTGCCAAGGTATATACCATCCAGCTTGTTATTCGCTACAATGTGTTTCCTTGTGTCCTCACTATCTTCCTGTGACCTTCCATCCATTGCTGCCTTCACTGTCTACTTCAGTATCGGTCTTGTTCCGTCTAATTACCTAGTTTGTTTCATTAACACATGACAGCCTTTCTCAGCTTCACAGACTAACTACCACCAGGATTACCTTTCTCCATGTCTGACACAAATGAAGTTTGTCTGCTTTCCCCACTGTTTGGAGCTGCCTCATTTGATGACACCAACCACCAATATGGTCTTTATATCTTGTTTAGAGATTCGTATTTGTTCTTTCTCTCTTACTTCTCTTGACAATTCATACCCATCGAGACATGTACATGTCATATCAGTTCTATGGTGTGTTTTTTTTGCAGCTGAATATATTCATTTTACTTCTAAGATGTCTAGAGTATCTGGAATGAGACAGGAAAAGACACTACAAAGAGGTATTGTTAGGCTAGATAGTCCCAAAATTGCGAGATAGTCTCAAATTACTATGGTTTTGTGACAACCTTGCAACCCTCAGGCTAGATAGTATCTAAATTGCGAGATAGATAAAACACACGCCAGGCTAGATAGTCTCAAAACTGCAAGATAGTCTCAAAATACTATAATTTTGTTACTATCTCGCAACCCTTAGGCTAGATAGTCTCAAAACTATAGTATTTGGAGACTATCTCGCAGTTTTGAGACTATCTGTTAGAATTTTGAGACTATCTCACACTTTTGAGACTATCTAGCCTGATGGTTGCAAGATACTATAAAAAAAACTATAGTATTTTGAGACTATCTCGCAGTTTTGAGACTATCTATAGCCTGACGGTCGCAAGATTCCAACAAAACTATAGTATTTTGAGAGTATATAGCCTATAACAGGGATCCCTATGCAGATAGTCGAATGGGAGAAAGCACAGGCCGAATGAGAGCCTTCTGGTAGAGATGGTCTGCAGGGGGTGGTAGTATTAGGGTAAGGCCCGACACTTGTATGGTCCGATCATCTAGGCAAATAGACTCAGACCTGTAGTGTTGTGGTAAGTCAGTAGATGTCTCTGCTGTATACCTGGTCTAAGTCTACGTGGCTAGATGATCGGACCATGCGGGTGTCGGGCCTTACCCTCATACTACCAACCCACTGCAGGCCATCTCTACCACAAGGCGCTCATTCGGCCTGTGGGAGAAAGACTAGGGAGATGACAATGTTCATTCTTGTGGAGCATCTTTTATATCAAACATCTCAGTGGAGGAGAGTTCTATGACTAATTAGAATGTGGATAGCTACTTCCAGGGACTAAAAGAGACGTTCGCATTTTATGACCCTCAGTATAATTGTTTCTGGAAAAGGAAATGTCCATACCGTATCCATTGTGGAATAAGATGCCTTCCTCATACTAATGGATCTCCGACATAAAATCTGGACCACTGGGTACGCATGTGTGCATGGAAATAGTGTATTCTACCCGAGGGCTTCATAAAGCTAGCCATTGGGAAAATATATGGTGCCATCCAATCAGATAAAGTATAAGGACACTCTACTGGAGTGACTTTTTGCAATAGATACCTTATTTGTTATGTTATCTACATATTCAGTGGTAAGTATAATTATCATGTAGTTCCTACCCTAAATGTTCTACATGTATTGTCTTGTTTACATAAGAGTGGATGTGGATTATGTACATATACTTATTTTTCGCGGAACCATAGAAGCTCTCGGGTGAAGAACTGAGGCTACAAGGATCCGCTGAAGTGAATGGCTGAATGTGCCCGTTGAGGTATTTACCCAATTATGGCACGATACCCGCAAGCTACCAATGAGTATAATATCCAAGGGAAAACATACAAACAGTATGCCTAGCGGAACACACATAACAATACTTGAATAGCTAGCCTATGTACTGCATTGCCATATTGGTGAGCTCAGCCAGTCAGGAAGGAATCATGGTCCACAGCTTTCTGATGCCACAGAGGTTAGCCATCAACATGCAGGCTTAAGGACCTGTGGAGATTACCTTGGGCAGATAGAGAGCAGGCAGGACCCATTTCAGGGGCTGGCCGATAGGATTGGGTCTGATCATAATCAAACATGGCTGCACCAAATGGACGCTGGGCAGTCATATATGTATGAATTGTGAGCACTGTAGAGGGATTGTGTAAAGCTGGTTGGATGATATCATGTGGGATATGGTAGGGTGTTGTGGTCGCCAGGGTGGCCATATTCTATGTCATAGAAAGTAAATATGCTGTAGAATATGGTGGGGTAGGGACATCTGGATAGCCTAATGCTACGCCATAGAATGTATTATATTTAACATTGTAGTGCTTACGGTGGCAAGTAATGATGGTACATTATTGCAATCAGATGGTTGCTATATACATGTTGCCATGCCATCACTTGCTATTTATATTGTATACAGAAATACATGGTGGAGCTGGATTCATATGACTTTAAAGATGGCTTCCAATGGATCGCTCAGGAAAAGGATAGGGAGGTTAGGATAATGACGTGTACGACGGAGCGTATATAGATCAATTGGTTGTAGGGGGGGGAGGGGGGGGGCATTGGGCTTATTCATCTGGAACTACACAACATACATGTGCTGACTGACTCATATACTACTATATCTCACCACATATCTTGTACCTGTATTGCAACCTGAACTTGCAGCCCTTACCCTAGCCGTTCCTGTAGGCCCTACACGTTCCACAATCTTCACCGCTCTAATATATTTAATTGTTTAATTGGCAATCCCAAAGAAGATTCGGTACTATTAGGATGCAATACTGGAAATAGGAGTATACAATAATTGATTTGGAACAATTATTGTGCAAATTCTTTTCATTCTTTCAAATGGGAGGTTCCACACATGTTGCCATTTGCCATGTATATACTAATAGTATACAGACATTACTGCTACAGGTATACAGTACACTTCAGCTGCAGTATCGTAGTCTCTTACGTTAAACTTTATTGTCAATGATGATGACAAATCAGTTAACATAACCCAAGCCAGGACCAGTGTATTGGCCCAGGTTTATTGACAAATCCAAGAAACTTCAGTAATTAGTTAGTTTTTTCTCAAAGTCAGAACTGTGTGTCCCATCCCTCATTTATCAATAGAAATGCCACATTTAAAACTTGAAAAAACACCCTCCAGAGTCCTATTTGTGTCAACATGTCCAGTAAACCCATCGACCTTTAATCAAAAAGATTGAATAACCAGCGGAACAATCAACAAGGATAATGTCTTGCATTTTGATTAATTTCTATAACATTTCCAGTCCTGACAGGGGGGGGGGTTCTGGTGTATAATGGCTGCACGTCACACTACTGTCAAACCAATATCATATCTATTGTCGGCCCAATCGCCATTGGAGTTTATATATCCTAGTGGAGATAACTTTTTTTAAATACTATTTCCTACAACGAAAGTCACCTTGAATACATTGGATGAAAGCTAAAACATTATCTAAAAGCAGCTGCTTCCACACCCAGGCAGTTGGTAAGGTGCCATAAAGCGCCAAATGAACTTAGTACACTTTGTATCATCATTGCTGAACAAAATAATTTCATATTCTGATGACAACTAATTCATGCTACCGGTATGTTGAATGGGTAAATATCAGCATAACATGCTATGTTATGCCACTGTTACCAGTTAATGATTACCTTATGATGGTAAATTGATTGACAAAAAGTAGTGAAGGATAATCATTTTGCGCATCTGGATAACGCACAAGAGTATATAATTGGAGAAAACCATAACCTGGCCTACTTTATAAAAGTGATAGTGATTAACGATTATTTGTTGTACTGTATTCCGTAGGAGATAAGCAATTCCGATCCATTAAAAAAGTCTATGTAGGTAGGCACATTTAATCCGCCTGAACCTGAAATACAACCTTTTGTGTAGCGTAACTACAGTAGGGTTTCACCTCTGACCTTCAGAGCTATTCATTATCCTCTTATGATGAGAGCATAGTCATCAATCTCTGACAGTTCTTCTCCCTTTCCTCAGATTAACTATAAGTAGATTTACTTTCGTGTTATCAGATAGAAACTACCCTTGCTTATTTTCTCCACAATTCATACATCTAGGCCCCTACATAAATGTGGCTCATTTTACTTCTGTATGGAGATGAATATGATATATCCATAACCATTCTTCCAGAGCAGTCTTTTTAAAATAAAAAACTCCTAAGATGGGAGTTGTATTACCCATTAGAATACAAATGTTACCGCTGGGACTATGAGACTCTGACATTTTAATACCCAGTTTAATTGTTTCAGGAAAATGAACATCTCATAATGCAGTCCTTGTGCCATAATCCTCGTATGTCGAATACCTTCTTATACACCTAGATGTAAAGACATAAAATCTGGAAGACTAACGCATGTGTGTGGAACTTGCATATTCTATACCGAGGGCTCCATAAAGCCATGTGTGAGGGGGGTATATATACACTGTAAAAAATAGATGTACTTTTTACAGATTTACTATGTAAAATTTAACGCTGATTCACCGTTATTTGGAATACAATGAAGCATCGTAAAGGCCTATATCAGCCATTTCACAGTGAATCCTTGTTCAGTGCTCACCTGGTTTGGATTACAATGATTAAACGGAAATTCATCTTCTAATGTCAACTCCCAGAGGGAGCCACATATAGTGGGTCCTGTCATAGATAGGTGGCCTGGTTTGTAAAAAGATTTTTCCGGAGAGTGTGAGCCCTTGAAGTGGAGTATACACATTGAAATAATGGTAATTTTCAATTAATCTATATGTTTGACAATTTAACAATTCAATCTTGTAATAGGTTTGACGAAATACCATGATCACTTGATAATATCCAGAAGAAAGTAGCTCTATGGATCTGTACACCTATTTTGTGGTAACATACTATGCATATATCCCCACCTCTGGAAACCTCTTGCCTTGTATTAATCCTATAGAGTAAAACCTCATGTATAGGCCATGGCTAGTATATGCAAGTCAGATCACCAATGTGGCGTATAGAATCAGGACAAAGTCAAAGTATGACTTATCCATAAGTTTTTAGATTTATATACTACAGTACCTAAAGTCACCATAATCAGACTTCCTGTGAGGCTTATAGAATATTCCCAAAGTCTGTAATAGCACAGGCAATATCACTGAATCTCTGTACATTTGAATACTCTGAATCTATTTGTTGGGCGCTATTCACCAATTTGCGCAAAGCGCAAATGTTGACATACTGCACAGCGCAATTTGTAAATAGCGCTGGATCAGCGCTGCGCAGAATACCAATCTGCACGGAAAACAAATTTGAGGGAATGTGTGAGTACCTGTTTCATTTGTAAGTTGTTTAATCAATTGAACCCAAATTAGTTGAAACACAACAGCGGCGCCATAATGATTGATGGATAGTATACATTCATCCCTCAAAATAGGCAAAGATACAATAATCGTAATCTATAACAAATGACTTGATTACGATCTCGCATCTATTTGTATACCATGCACTGCCGATTGGTGTTCTGCGCCGATTGGTGAATAGCGCCCTACATATTAATGGTGATTCTACATAAAATTAACAGTGATTCTATGTAAAATTGACGGTGACCATCACCGTTAAAAAAACAGTGAAAGTCATGTCCCAAAAGTTGCCGGTGATTAACCATTATTTTAACGACATTTTTTACAGTGTATATATCCAAAAGTAAATATGTGTACATTATATGGCTATCAAAAACAAGATTTTCAAAACTTGTCCGTCCCTTCTATTAGGCCTTGAGAGATATTGAGGCAGAAAATAGGACAGGGCCCATTTTATAGGGTTGGGTGATACGATTATCGGTCTGATCATAATCAAACATGCATGTCATAGCTGCAGCACGAATTGTAAGCACTATAGAGGGATTGTGTAAAGCTGGTTGGATGAGATTTGAGTAGGGAGCTGTGTTGCTTGAGTAGCCATATTCTATGCCATGGGAGGTAAAGTTTAGCATTGATGCTTCAATATTGTAGTGCGTATTGGGGCCACTATGAAATATATAAATGTGTCATGCTATCGAGGTATACATAGAAACATAATCATGGTCAGAATCTTTGCCCATGTTACCTGAACACAACCTTTTTCAGGCCTTATTATGTACTTTGCTCTGCATCAGTAAACGGAATGCCCTTTGCTGAGTAAGAAGGTCATCACTGATGTGATTGAGCAGCTCGATGCGCTTTGTATTTGAACAATGAGATTAGGATGCATAGAACACACACCCGACTGTACTACAAGCTCTCCCTATTCCCACGTTAACCCAAATATGAAAATAAAAGCAGTGAAGGCAGTTACTCTCTCAGCTTTGATTCAGGCATTTTAGGTGAGGTGCAGAGGAAAGTTTCTTCATCAACTATAAACGCAGGTAACATTATTTAAACTTCATATGTTGAAGGTTTGGCACTTCTTGACAGAGGGATATTTTAATTCGGAGTCGCAAATGGGAATAGTGTGTTTTGAGCTGGCGAATATATCTTTGTAGTGTATTTCAGGGAATCTGACGGAAATCAAGATCACTGAATGCCATGGCTCCCTTAAGATAAGAAAGGGCATTGTTCGTGACCAAATAATGAATTCAGTGACTTCCATGCGTAACAGGATATGGAAAAGGTCAAAGCTGTCAGTGATATGAAAGTAATGGGCCTGCATGTAATTTAATATAAAAATAGTTGTCTCTTGTGTATATCATTTGCCTCTACTCACTATGGCCGAAAAACTGCCAGGGGACTCATGTATAGAGGCTTATATATATATGGGCAAAATCAGAAGGAATGAGCAGAAACAAAAGGACAGTAAGCAAAACCAAATATGTTTCTGTGTACAAATATGGTTGTTAGTTCCTAAATTTCAGACCTTGAGCAATGTTAGATCGGTGTAATATTACAATGGACACACCGTAAAAAAACTGACTTTCACCAATATTTTTAATGTGACTAGATATTGATTAAGAAGAGACATATTTTCCGTAAGTAATAGGATTTATACCCATTCTAGGATAATCCCGAAATATACAGCAGTCCAACATTATAGCACTCCAATGCACTATATGGATATATATCTAAAACTGGACATCGACATCCATGTAACAGAATCCTTCTAACAGAAAGCTATATTTAGTAGAAGTAGAAATCCATGAATATCTATAATGAAGGAGAACACCATGTTCATGCCTATGAATATGCCTGTTCATTTCAAAATTCAAGATTGCAACCATTCATTGAATGCCACCATGCTTTTAATGTAATCTCGAATTGCAGTTGCAGTAATTTGATACTAATAAAAAAAATCTATTCTATTTTTTTTTCATGAACAGTTGGCATCCAATAGATTCAAGATGGCTATCACTCATTGAATGTCCTGTTGCTTGAAATGCAATCTTGACTTGTAGTTGCATTAATGTGATCAAAAATATATAGTGGTTTAAAAGTACAGCTAATATAGAGTAACACTAATGTTAACTAAAGGAGTGGGCTATGTCGCTATATTTCCATTACTTAATGAGCTCAATGACCCTATAATTATAACCATAGTGGACTGAGGTGTATAGCATCGTCACAACACTCTACTGCTGACCTGGGCGGCTGGTACACGGCTCAATGACCCTATAATTATAACCCGAGCGGACTGAGTTGTATGGGATCGTCACAACACTCTACTGCTGACCTGGGCGGCTGGTACACGGCTCAATGACCCTATAATTATAACCTGAGCGGACTGAGATGTATGGGATCGTCACAACACTCTACTGCTGACCTGGGCGGCTGGTACACGGCTCAATGACCCTATAATTATAACCTGAGCGGATTGAGATGTATGGGATCGTCACAACACTCTACTGCTGACCTGGGCGGCTGGTACACGGCTCAATGACCCTATAATTATAACCTGAGCGGACTGAGATGTATGGGATCGTCACAACACTCTACTGCTGACCTGGGCGGCTGCACTGAAAATATTGAATCTCAAATGTTAGTCAAAAGTTAGTAGGTTGTACTAACTTTTGTACAAACATTAGCGAAAATTACGTGCCCAAAGTTCCTATCCTATCTTCGCGTTTTGCTGCTAACCCTTAGCTAAAAGTTAGAATTGCCCAAGTCACCTGAACTTATGAAGCTACCATAAAATCTGGTGTACACACACATCTCATATATAACTCACACCCCAACTTTGAGAGAATCCTATAACCTCTACCTAGGGCTTGAAAATTGTGATTTTAGTCCTGTAATATACCTTCAAAAACCCTTGTATTACCTGCCCATAGACCTGAGAATATTGTATAACCTGCACTAGAGGTTTGGTTCTAGTATAACCCACAAGTTATATGCAGGAACTTACGGTAGTCATTCATTAGTGATTAGTACATCTATAACCAGTCAGTGGCATGGCCCTGGTTAATATGCAACAACCACCTCATGAGTTACCTGTGCAATGGTAACTCCATCCATTGAAGCCAGTTTGTCTACATAACAAGTATTGTCCTGTAGAATTGGCCATATAGAGACTTGAGTCTGTCGCTGATATATGCATTTTTCAAAAACACAAAAAAGGTGTCCCATTCAGAAAACCTCATTGGAGTAGGTTGATCAGTTTTTTTTGGCTAAGTAGATACATGCATACATTATGTTACACCCCATATCATATTCAAAATTAGAAAAGGTTACCTCTAAGCATGATAACAAGTGCAATTACAATCTTATCATAGGCCTATAGATAAATATCTCATGATTTGCTTGTGCTGTCACCTGGTGTGGAGTTCCTGTGTGTAGCAGGTTAGTAAAAAGTTAGTCATAGTTTAACAAAATCTTAGTTTGATTTAATAATGCTGATAAGTTAGTGGTTTTGACTAAGATATATTAGCATTGACTAACCCCCAGAATTTTCAGTGTGGTACACGGCTCAATGACCCTATAATTATTACCAGAGCGGCCTGAGGTGTATAGGATCGTGAAAAAATGCCAACTTCACATCAAAATATTGTCTTAATGCAAAGTATTTTCATTAAACTAAGAACAGGAGTCATCACCATTTTTAGTAGGGAATACAACAGAACAATAATTGAAATGGTACACTACTGAAATCATGTCGAAAATTAGGTTCTCCGAATGTTCACTTTTTTTGGGCACAATCTCAGTTTTTTTTCAGTTTTTCAAAGAAATCTCTTATTTTAGGTGATAAAACTTCATTTTTCCCCATTTTTTTTGACAGAGACAGATACCTGAAGTGTTTTGCAACAGAATGATATAGCTCAAATAGTTCACATGATATTGCATCAAGGTGTAATAGATTAGAGAAAATAGGTCTGCACGAAAAATGTGGGTGACTATATAAGAGTGGGCTTGACCTAGTTTCACAGCGTTACAGAGAACATAGCCCACTCCAAAAACAAATCCTATTTGATTTTTCCTTCATTCAACCCATTCAAGATGGCTACCATTTACTAAATGCCACAATGCTTTCAGTGCAATGAAGAATTGTAGTTGCATTAATTTGATATCTATTATAAGAAAATGTCTATTTGATACCTTTTTTAAACACAGTTGGCACCCCATAGGTTTAGGATGGCCACCATTCATTACATGCCACAATGCTTTAAATGCAATCTTGAAATGTAGTTGCATCAATTTTATACTGTTAAAAAAATCCAATTTAGTTGTTTTTTTCATGAAGAGTTGGCACCCCATAGGTTCAAGATGGCCACCAGTCATTGAATGCCATAATGCTTAAATGTAATCTTGAATTGCAGTTGAATTAATTTGATTCTAAAAAAAAAACTTTCTTTTTTTTCTTTCATGAACAGTTGGCACCCCATACATTCAAGGTGGTTACCAGTCATTGCATGCCACAATGCTTTAAGTGCAATCACAAATTGTAGTTGCATTAATCTGATACTAATAAAAAAACTAATTCTATTCTTTTTTTTAAATTCATGAACAGTTGGCACCCCATATATTTAAGATGACTACCATTCATTGAATGCCCCGACGCTTGAAATGCAATCTCGAATTGTAGTTGCATCAATTTAATGCTAATAAAAAACAATTCTTATCGATTTTTCTTTCATGAATAGTTGGCACCCCATAAGGTGGCTACCATTCATATTAATGCAAATACAATGCTTTAAGTGCTATCACAAATTGTAGTTACATTAATCTGATACTAAAAAAAAAAAAAATTCTATTTGATTTTTCTTTCATGTGCAGTTGGCACCCCATAAATTGAAAATGCACCCAGCAAGCAGGTCAACAGCTATATACGGACAAGTGTACCTCCCCTGCCTGTTCTCCTTCAATGCAGAGTGAAGAGGGTGGGAGGGGGTGACCATCAACAGTGCATAAACACTTTGATTGGATGACAATGCAGTTTTTATATTACAACCCTAAATTTGTGCAACGAAAATCATCAAGAAATACTAAGTATTTTTTCCAAAGAATAGCTTTTCTAGAATGGCTCGATACTCAGAAATCCTACTGCGAATAAAAAAAAGTCAAATTCTGATTCTAAACACCTGAAAAGAGAGAAATGCTGGCGTTCACGGTTTATGTAGGAAATGTACTGAAAACACTAAAAATATGCAACAAAACCCTAATTTTCTCAAAAACTGTTCAGTAGGATTTTTTCTAACTGAGGTTCCAGTGTTTTCTACCCTCATATTACACATTGGCATAGAGAATATATTGGCACCTAGTCAGGATTTTGCCCTAGAAGCAATCTGTGAGGCAAAAAACAGCCAAAATGAGCCACTGGTCTGAAGTATAAAACTGGGCATCGATCACTATAGAGCTACAAAGAGAGAGAATCGATGTCCAGTAATAATCCTACAGCATATTAATTGAAATTATGGCTGGTACTAATTTGGTGAAATATGACCACAGGAGACACAGCATGTTACCTCATAAGCCAGTAAAGGACTACTCTCTTACAAATCATGTAAATCATGGGTCACACCACAATGGGAAGAATCGTTGTGAGAAAAAAAGTTAATTTCTGTATTTGTCTCTTTTCTTTTACAGTAGCCTACACGTATGTGGCAGATTTAAATTTGGTGAGGAAGCTCCTGAAGAATTATAGGCCTAATATAAATTAAATTGTTGAACAGATTTCAGAACACTAAGCACGTATACCAGTGACAAAACCATTCACTGCAGTGTGAAAGTAGTGTTGTAGATATAGATGATTTATGGATACACAAGCCAGATGGTATAGTCAATATAGTCGCATCGACAGCCATGCAAATGTGCCAGAGAGCGTTTCATGGCACGAGGTTTCCTCAATTATAGATTATGCTGGCAGGATATTACCTATGACAGATCGCATGCAATGCAGAGGGCAAACACAGCATGCAAGGTAGGGTCAAAAAGATAGCAACGACGGTTGCTATCAGTGTCCAGATCGAGCACGAGTCACAAAATCCCAGCATATCAACTACATTACATGCCTGCCTTCACATACAGGTATTTAAGTATCTCTGCCTCTCTGTGTAGAAATCAAAGATACCCTTGTAACATTTGAAATAAAGTTTGCACATCCTCATACTTCTGGCACAATGTATATACAAATCCATGCTTTTGAATCCCAGAGCTTTGAGCACACACAGAAACGTGAGAGTCATTGTCGCTAAAACTACCCTCACCTGAGGGTCAAGCACTGCCTGACTCTCAGGTGAGGGTAGTTTTAGCGACAATGACTCTCACTTTTCTGAGGGTGAGGGCTACTTTGCTATTCAGAAGGGATTGTCTAAATAGATATTTTATTTTGCTATGGGAGAAAATATGATCTGCAAAAGGGAACTTTGGTGCAGGTTGCTATTAAAGGTCCTTTATGTTCAAATATACAAAGCTTAAAATGAAATATCAAGCAGTGCCAGTTCTGGACTTCTGCATAATGACTCTGGGCGACAGCAGCAGTTCTACTAATCAGTCACCACTAATTGTCTGTGGGTGTGAATAATCCCCTCTTCACACAAAGGGTAGATATAACGCACAGATTGCTCCCTAATGGTGTTGTTCGGTTCCATCAGCCTCCATTAACCTGACAGGAATGGATGTAGATGTCAGGGAGTGAGGTCTGCCTCAACCAGTGCAGCCGTGAATTAATGGAGTCCTTTCAAATTTTAAATCACCTTAAGTGCCAAGTCAGAATTGTCTGATTCAATTTAGAGTAGGTAGGTGAATAACACCAAATGTTTATGAAATATCCACTTAAGTCTTAAAGACACTGATGCCAGTGCAGACAGTGTTTTTTTTGTGTGACTGCATTCAAATGACCTCTTTAACAGGCAGAGAGTGGGGTGTTTCCTAAAGCTCTGCAGGGTATACTCGTATTGCCACACAAAACAGTGGGATACACAGATGGGACAATGAATATTTTCCTTTGTAGCAATTCTGTACAACTGTTCCCTAGGCCTACATAGAGTTTCTATTCTAAGGGGACAGTGAACTCAGCCCTAACGCATTGTGTCTACAGTAAAGTCGGGCAGAGTAATGGACCATGATGCATGAGAAACACTACACAGTTCTAACTTATGTGGGTAGGCTGCACATGTAAAATAGATTTAAAGTGTGTGTGTTCTGTTTCGAGATGTTATCATATATATGCTTTTCCATATATTCTACAACAGAAACAGCACTCCCATTGCAAGTTTGTAAATGTTAACACTGCAGTCAGTCATTTTACCTGTTGGCCCTAGGGCAATTCTCCCGTTATGCTAAAAAATATTGGTCAGGGTCCGGGCAGGGTAAATCCAATCCCTCAGTTTTAAGAGATTCTAGTAAACCCCTGTCTATATAGTTTTTAATGTTTATTTACACTTCCCATCAGAATAAATGCGGGTCTTTATATGTGTGCTTGCATACCAGTTTGTGGAACGGCGACTTTGCCTCATTCCCAGTGGGCATAAATATCACTCCAGCATTGAATCTTGATGGCCACTGGTCACACAGTCTCGGACCCCAACTGTACGTTTACAGTCTGGGAGAATGCTTATGTAGTGGGTTCTAATGAATATCACCAATCTGGACGTCATGGGTTCGAGTCCCACCTTTGGCACAATGGGTAGTAATTTTGATATCTGTACAATGGCCCTCTATTACACTTCTGTCCCTCTCCAAATATGTAATATGTGTTATTACTATCCCAGCATTGGGGTATTCATGCTTCAAAAAGACCAAATAGATAATGTAAAAAAAAACGAACCTATGTTTTTCCAAGAAGGGATTCGAACCCATGAGGCCATACACAACTGCATTCATGGTCATGTGACCATAGCTAACCAATCAGTGGCTGAGCTATCTCATTAAGAAATGATCCAGGATCCTGGATCATTTTCTAAGTAGGTCACAATTATTAGATACAAATTTGTCCAGGCCCATTACAGCCTGACGACTCTCTTTGTGACAAGGTCATTGGTAATTTCTATTCCCCACCCCTCTATATATCCATTCCAGTAGCTGTCTCCCTAGCTACTCTTTCTACATTATTTTGGTGCAATGCCTCGCAAGGAGGAGGGATCTCAAAAAGATGCACATCAGTGCACATTAGTTATTATTAAAAAGAATATCTGAGCTTTTGTGATTTAACCTTCTCATATTTCTGTAAATTGGGTGTCTATAACTAATACATCATGCTGATGCTACAGTTTTAATTTAATTATTTCATGAAATGTAATTCTGACAAAGAATCTTGATGTTACAATGATATACATGTTTTAGCATAATTATCAATATCACAAATTACATGGATCTAGCGATCTAAGCATACAGAATAATACCAATTCAAGTATAGTTCTACCACCTAGCAGGCTTAATCATAACCAACTGTTTGACTCCCTTATGCATTCACCAACTCCCATGGGGGGAAAGGGAGTATAGGGGACCTTGACTTTGATCATAAAGAGAGTTAGATGGTTTCTAAACATATGTGCTAGATGGCATTGCAGTCATTGTACAGTAGTGCCACCTAGTATATATCCTATTTTCGTATACTTACTTCTGTGACTCCCTTAGGGAGTCCAGGCAACCATTTACTCACTTTAGCTGACCTGGACTCTGTTTGATTCATGCGGACGCAACCACGTTTCTAGGGTTACGTTTTGACGTAACCACGCACGGACGCCATACTGTCCCAGGTACACTTTTGTAGCTTCAGTACGGGGGTCGCCGGTCAAGCTCTAATTTCTTAAAATATATGACAAGTGGGGGCTTCATTTTAATACAGCTGAATGTTATGGCACCCCTGGCCATAGTGTGCGGGCCATTAAGCGATTAAAGCAAAATCATGGCCATAATCGGCCATTTAAGTATCGCAGGGTGCCAGTGTAAACCCTTCATAACGCAGAGCAGAGAGCACAGGCGACGACTCTGTACCTGGGGCAATAGTTACGTCAAAACGTAACACTAGAAACGTAGTTACCGTCTCAATGAATCTAATGGAAAAGGAGTTATCAATCATATCTGAACGCTGATTCGAGGTTCTGTGCCCAATCGGTTGCGAAACATAATGCAATTGTCTGTCTATGTGAGTGATAGAAACCATCTGTCTACGCAGGGTCTCATTTACAGCACATTTTGAGATTTCACATGACAATTGCTGATATACTATTGCTAGGATGCCTCGGGCTAAAGTTCTACGTTTTTACGCCCGGACAGATTATTAGGTTTAAATGCTCTTTCAGGAGAGATACGCATGGAGCTATCTATACCCTTAACATCCATGTGGTCTTCATAGTAGATGAAATAGTTAAATTATTATACTTGTTAAACCTGCATTTGTGTATGTCATGCATAATCAGTTAGATGTATGTCCAGACCAACAATAGGGGAGACATGTCCCTCAAAGTGTTGTGCCGTAGTGGGTGCAAGGACTCTCCAGAACCGGGCATTGCGTTACTTGAAAATGGTACTTCTGTAACTTTATATTCTTATTTCTCTTTCCCATTTATTTCTAATAACTTATTTTATTGACCAAAAGCGATCATTTATGAGTCATAAGAGTGCAAAAGGTGACCACTTCCTCCATGGCTATGGTCTTATTGGTTATGAAATATGAATTATGACCAAATGCATGTGAGACCTACAGCCTCGGAATTGCAATCATTGGCATGCAGTGGTGCTGGCATGCGTCTTCCTCGTGGAAACCACATTTTTCCAGTTTTCTGATCGAGTAGGCTATACGATATTGCTGCCTCATAAAATATTTTCATTCTTCAGTCCTACACTATATCTATTGAACTGGGAGAGAATATATATAGAACTTATTGAGTATCTTATTCCCTTAAATTAGTGGGTAATCTGTAGATTTTCCTATATATTCATTCCTATGGTGCAGCAGGGTAGTTGATTAATTATGCAAAAATGGCATCTGGTCGTTATTGCTGGGGCCCCTTTGAGATAACAGCACTAACTGTAGACAAGACATGTTACTTGCCAGGAAGTAACAAAGTAAGTTGTAGCACCTTTCTTGTGGGGAAACATAAGATTGACAAGTTTTGAAACTGTGAATATGGACTTAACCATGTATCAAGAGCACTAGCGGACTGCACACCATATCTAGGCAACAGCAAGCAGCTCTACTGATCAATCACCACTAATTGTCAATGTGTGTGTGTATGTCTGTGTAAATATGCCGCTCTTCATGCAATAGGCAAATGGAATGCATATAACGGTCCCTAATAGCTTTGTTTGGTTCCATCAGCCTCCATTAACCTGACATCAGTGGATGCAGATGCCTGTGGGGTCTGCCTCAACCAGTTCAGCTGTGAATTGACAGGGTCTTTTAAATGTTGATTATCTTGAGTGCCAAATTCTATCACACCTGACTTGTCTAACTCAATTTAGAATAGGTTAGTGATGGACATAAAAGTGAATTTCCCACTTAAGCCTCAAGGAGAAAGATCCCGAGAAAGATGCCAGTCTGGCTTTTTATGTTATTTCTCATTCAATGTGAATGCATTTAAAAGATCTCTTTAACACGCCGAACGAGAGTTACGCTCCAAAAGCTACACAGGGTGTGCTCCATCGCTACACAAGACAACGGGATACAAAGATGGGACTATGGATATTCTCCTATGTACAGCTGTGCTTTGGACAGAGCTCTTAACATTTTTGTTCGCTACTGGAATCCTAAAGGGGACAGTCCTCACCATAACCCATTGTGTCAGCAATAAAGTCAGACCTAAAGTCTAATCACTTGTGAGGCGAGAATCACCGTCCTGGAGTCGGCAGTCTATACAAGGGGACAAATTCAAGGATTTTACGGCAAAGCCGTAGTGGCTTTGGGTTTTTATAGGATTGTTATGAACTACAGGTGAGAAAACGAAGGGGCATAGATTTATGCTTTTTGGTGTGTCTAGGGTTCTAATGCAATTCATATGTGATGGTTTGCAGCAATACTGCATGGTCAGTTAACTTACATGCACTTAGCTAAATCTTTTTGATTTTTATTGGTTTTACTGCTGCTGGTATAGTTTTTGGAGGCCATCTTGGCAGCCATCTTGGAAATTTCCCGGATTGAAAATCTAAGCCTGAAAATGGATTCTACATCCTAGAAAACCCTATTATCCATGTACCACACAAGGAAATCAGACAATCTTGAGTTTTTGGCGGCCATCTTGGCAACCATCTTGGAAATTTCCCGGATTGAAAATCTGAGCATGAAAATGGATTCTGCATCCTAGAAAACCCTACTATCCATGTATCACACAAGGAAATCAGACAATTTTGAGTTTTTGGGGGCCATCTTGGCAGCCATCTTGGAAATTTCCCGGACTGAAAATCTAAGCCTGAAAATGGATTCTACATCCTAGAAAACCCTATTATCCATTTATCACACAAGGAAATCAGACAATCTTGAGTTTTCGACAACCATCTTGGCAGCCAGAGGGAGGGGCAGAGGGAGGAGGAGGGGGCAGAGGGAGAAGGGAGGGCAGAGGGAGGAGGAGGGGGCAGAGGGGGAGTAGGTAACAGGAAGGAGGAAAATGGGGTAGAGGGGGGAGGAGGGGAAAGATGGGGTAGTAGGAGAGGGCAGAGGAAGGAGGAGAGGGCAGAGGGAGGAGAGGGCAGAGGGAGCAGGAGGAGGAGAGGGCAGAGGGAGGAGGAGGAGGGGGCAGAGGGAGGAGAAGGAGGGGGCATAAGGAGGACTTGTGTTGGCAACATATTATTTTAGGGTTGTTGCATGTGGTTTCTTGCATGTGTGTGTGGGGTGGGGAGGGGTAATCATGTTGGACTTCACAGTTTGTCTTTGGGCGGGCTTGAGCGATTTCAAGAGCCACCCTGGACCACTCAACTTCTAGTACAGGTCCTGTATGTGCATAGTATGGGAATTGGCATTGACATTGACAGCTTGGCTTGACATAGGAGTCAATAGTTATTAGGCTGGTACCTATCCTTGCCATTGACAGCCACATTAGAGAACTCAAAATATGGCTGTTCACAAGATGTCTAGGCCTTACCACAAGGTACACTGGTACTACATGCAGTAACTGAAAACCAGATCTAGGTTAAATAAGTCTTGCACACACCTGCAAGGACACATGGGGATACCAGTCCTAGGCAATGTTTAAGGGCCAGCTAGGGCTTAATTTAACAATGAACAAGGGGACCTATGCTAGTCTTTTCTTGCTACTTTTTCCAACTCTCTCTGTGTGGTGTCAATGGCTTTGGGGACAAGGTCCCAAAGCCAATAAAACCACTGTATTTGGGTGAACACAACGTTTTGGACCATAGAAAATCAAGCTGAAAGCACAGAGACCTAAAGTCTAATTGTACAGTTAACTAAATTTAACTAATACATCTAAAAATGGGAGGATAATAGTAATTGATAGTTGTATTCAATGTGGTGGTACTGGTCATGTCTTTATGATAATACTGCATCATTCTCTAATACAAAATCCAATATGCAATTGACAATTGAGAAGCAACATCTGTGAATTATACACTATGCACCAAACTACCATTACTGTCATTTTTTCTATGTTGGTTTTCTGGCTGTAGTATATCTTTTACGTTTGTCTATACCTTTATGTTGTATGTGAATATCACAAAGTATTATTGTGTATTATGACTGAGTGAATAGGGACGATATCGCGTCAAAATTGTAAATGTCATTAGTAGAATGGTGCTGCCATAGGGTAAAGGCACCCATTTCGGACGCTCCTGGACAAGGAAGAGGTGGCCACTTTTGGGTGTTAAAATATACACCTTTAACGGGTACCAAAGATAATATAGTATGTACCATAGGATTCATCTGGTATGGCAGTTTCTATTTCAGAGAAAATTTCAGTAAATATCACCATCTAAGTGTAACTAAATCTCTGCCCAATATGTTGATTTTAAAACATCAAAATGTACCTAAAGTCGGGCACCTTACACAAGAAATGATCCTAGAGTCGGACACTTTGTCCTTCCACTGATTTGGTAGCTTTCTTTGGCTGTACTTGCAATATGGGTGTGTATGTGTTAGGGAGGAGGATTCACGGGTTGGAGAGAGGTGGGAAAATCCGCATATAAGTATGTTATTTAAGGAACGTTCACTCACATATATACCTGTACAATTATACGGTCTACAATTATATATTTGATATCTTTTACACTTTTAGACAGGCAATGTCTTTTTTTTCTGTTTAAATCATGATGGAACTTTGGAAGGAGCAAAAGCCCCTGTTATTCTCCGCTTTGATGCCTGACAAGCCCATATGACATGAACTGTTACTATAGCATATAGCGTCTGAATCTGGGTGTCCGACTTTAGGTGCAATTTGATGTTACTGTAAAGTCCCCTGTTACAAAGGATTGTAGGTAATGTATATATATATTTATTGACGTGAACCTTTGCAAAAGATACATACATTGCCAATATTATTCTTAGGAATGATGTAACTATAACAGGAAAGCCATAACAGGCACACTATGGAAACCAATTTTCCGATTTCCTCTTTAATTTTATGTTGAGAATATTGCAAAAACACCCTATGTTCAAGCCTTAATAGAACTATGTAGGCAGTAAGTCACAGGTGGTCTGCTGTATTCATTAGAAGAAAGAATACCAGAATTTTCATTTTTAGGTCGCATGATATGTGAATTGTCCATATTATTTATGTAATTGAAAGCCAATGATGTCCGACTCAAGGTGTCTGTCCGACTCAGGGTTCCTTTACCCTATGCTAGTTACAAATGATTACCACATTACTTACGGTTTACAGATCTACTCTATGCTGTTGGTACCCATACCATATTTTCATTATGATCGTGGATATGCCAATTCATCGTACACTATAGTATGACCTGACTTCAAAGGAGAAGGTTATTGACTACGAATCATTATCTATTATATACATGGTCAGATACTATAATTTCCATCATCGCAATTATACATAACATCGTCTGGCCAATCGTTCGATTTTTCAATAATATTTCTGATGGTCAAGCATGCATGGTGTTGGATTCTTTGTGCAACATAAATTATTATACTGCAGGGTGGTCCCTTTCAAGTGACAACACTGACCTAAGGCAGCACACACATATTGCTTGTTACGTGAATATCAAGGTCATCACATTACTGGAGAAACCTCGGAGAAATAAAGAAGAGCTTTAGTACATACGTACAGAGGGGGTACAGAGGCAGGTATGACCGAACCACATAGAGTGAGTGCTCACTCAGGGAACGTTCAACAATTACGTCACTGACTTTTTGGACCATTTACAAAACCTCCACCCCTCGTCTTTTCACTGTTTTTTAACAGTGCTTGTGACTCAAGCCCTTTTCTATTTTCTACCCTTCTAGTCCTTGTATCGATTGATACGCCCTACCCATTCAGTTGACATAGCAGGAAGGCTACAGCAAGGGAAGGCTCTATGTAAGATGGAAGTTGAACTGATATATGGCCTATGTGGTCTGCATCCTTGATGCCGTATGATGATTAGGATGAACGGTTTATTCGTGGATAAGGACGTGTACCTCTTCTAGCGCTTCTGTTATTTTCTATTGGGTATATTCATGGTTCTATTTCTAATTAACATGTTCCTCTGAATTCTATTTACGATTTGAGAAATATTGAAAGGTAACATTTCACTGGATAGCATACATGATACGTGAACATGATATACCCTTCACTCTAGGAGCGTCTAATTGATGATGTCACATAATCATGACAGATCACAACAGGAAAATAGGCTATATAGCCCTGGACCACGTATGTGTGTTATTCATTGTAAACACAGAGAAAGCAGGAAGGCATGCGTGCAGCTTGAAGATGAATGGAACACAAACAAATGTCATTTTTACCAAAAGTAATACTTGATAGAATATGTATACTGTTAGCATGCAGTTAGTGCACAATTACATTGCCCCGCACTTGTACACATGCTTTGTGCATCTATTTACAGCTTTATACAGGTATGTTAGCACTTATCCACTCGTGGTTATTCATACAGGCTTTACATATAAAACATCAAAACATAAATCTACCTCAACTAATGTGGGTTGAAGAAAACACCTCAGTCTACCACTGTACACTTTAGAATGACGTCGGTTTTGAAAAGAGTATATAAAAAAATACGAATGGAAAAAATGTTATGTGTCATCTTCAGAAACAGTTTTACCTTCGTTGGACAAGAATAAATCAGTTTTCCATTACACAACTATCTAGCAACAGACGGTGGCCTTGGCTCTTAGATACAGGTATTGACCCATATGTGTGTATATCTTTTTTTCTAAGACAAATAGCAATAGTTTGTTATCTCCACAATGGTACAGAGAGGGCTAAAATTGACAATAAAATGTGGTTCTCTGTATACGTTTCTTCTGTAGGCCTATACGTTTCTTTTCTTATCTCACAAGTGTATAAATGCTTCATGACGGTTCTTGCATACTTCCATTGTAAAGTGTGTACTTTGAAGTAGTCCAATCACAGCCACAATACAACTTGTCCACTGGGTATAAGTGGATTTCCCATGGCCCCCATTTTAGGTATCTGCCTGGGATGTTCAGATTTTCTCTGAGACTCCCTTCTTAAGTAGTTTAAAAAGATGAATTAAAAAGGAGGTTCAGAACTGGTTGGACGTGACTGGCCTGCCTGCTTTCAGTGACACGTTCCTGATTGTGCACTCTGCAACTGATGCTATTAACACATAAAAAGAAACTTTGTAGCCAACAAGCAGACCCACCCATCAGCATCTGATTGTATTAGTTGTGCAAGTCCTGCTGTGGTTATATGTAATGCACAATGAAGGAGACACTGTGAGCTATCAATGGAGATGATGTCTAGAGAATATAAACAGTAAAATGGGTCTGCAGGGGTATAGGCCAGTTCTTTGAGGACTCGATATGTTGCCAAGGAGATTTCACATTGTGCAGAGGGGCCTACCTATAATTAATTTATCCCAAGCCAACGCTGGTGATTCACGAAGCAATTGGACCCCTCATAATGACAACTAGTATGGCCAGATAGAAGAAAATACATATTTCACATTGTCCAAGGATAAAATGAGAAGGGGGCTGGTAATTAAAACACAGTCCGTTTTAGCTGCATATTGACCATACAGATCGTTGTGGCTGGAAATATAAGGATAAGTGCCAGGTGTGTATACGGACAGCGGTACAAGATGGTACGTTACTGCTCTTCCATATCAATGAACCTTAGTCTGTGTGATACCCCCGAGCAGTATACATAGAGTTGTTGCAATTGGATACTTCTGCCCTGCAGTAGGTCTGTATAGTAGACTTCCTGTGCAGATAACTCTAAGTAATTGGGTCTTTAGTTGGCTGGTGGGCCAGATAGTTTTCAATTACTAGCCCTGACAAGTATATCTATTGGTCAAACAATATGTGTATGCATTATATCTAATGTGCCGTATCAGTATAGGAACTACATCTGCCAGAACGGATACTATGCATCAATACAGGCATTAAGTATGTCACTCTGGGTGCAAATTATTGCACTTCATCTATTCCAAAGTATTATGGTATTTTAAGCTTGAATATGACTTATATAAAAGATAACTATTTCGATGTAAACCTTTCAGGAAACACATCACCACATTCTTTTTCTATTATAGCTGACACTTGGCGCAAAGTGATGACAATGTAGGCTTATATTATCCCATTACAGTTATAAGTGAGAATTAATTTGCTGAATTCATCTAACCACATGGAAGTCTAAATTTCTTTTGGATAACAACAGGGGAATGACAAAAGAGTCATAACCATGAGAAAATCATTACTGTCATCGGAAAATGTGCCCTATGCTTTTACGTTCTCTTTGTGATCAGGGTTTATATGGGCTGTTGAGATTCTCTCTACTAGAAGTTTTAGATATGTAGCAGTTGCTCTCACCTGCAGAGCCACATCCAACAAATAATATAAAATGCCATCAATTGCTCAACGAAAGATATGTAAAAGAAAGAAGTACACTCCTCCCCCTATGGCAATTTTTTCACAACTTGAACCTGCAATGAATTTTGATTTCTCTGTCCATATACAGTAGACTGACTGGTGGCAGCAGTTACGTTTACTCTGTGTCTGGTGTGTTTGGTATTGGGTTGTGTATACAAACTCTCCCGAGGCTTCAAGAGTCATTGTATGAGTTGCTCTCGGATCTGAACGGTCCTACAGTCCTTCCTACATGAGTAGGCATATGTGTAGAGCTGCCACTGTGCAGCAGTACATTGGTATATAGCTGTACAATATGGATAAGAATGAATGCTTATATTGTTTTTGTACATGGTATAGAGCACAAATCTCCCCTAATGTGTATATCTCACGGTATCCTCTTCATGGAGCAGGAAGCTTTTAAACATATGAGTGGGTACTTATTACCTGTTAAACAAATGGAACCCTCACTTGGCTGGACATCAATTATTTGCTTTTTTTCTCATAAGCAAACAGGACTGAGTCAAATGAATTGTTATCGAGCAATAACAGAACAACAAAGTACTCTGTCAATATAGCATTGAGTATGAGTTGAAGATAAACAGTAATTGCATAGGCTACAGTACTTCCTGATATTGCTATAGAGTCTATAATTGACGACCTTATTCTATGCATCTCGACTTAACTGTCAGAGACACAGTCTCCGTTATATTGCTCTCTACACAGTTATTATGAGGGGGGGGGGGGTACCAGTATATGGTTTCATATGACCTTCTGACATGGAATAAACAGAGACGTGATAATCTGAGCAAATAAGGCTTTTGTGCAAGATAAGGTTACAATGTCTTGTGATGTAGGATTGTAGGATTACTTTATTAATGCATGTAGTTAATGTGACTTTATCTTAGGAAACAAGTGTCACAAATTGCAACAGGGCTCTGATCGTCAGATAAGTCTCAGTCCAAGTGAATCCAGTGGATGCATATATACTCTGCAACTATCGATGACCATCCAGTGATCAGCAAGCATCTCAAGAATGATGATTCAGGTGTCTCTCAGGTCCAGGGATAAATAGGCCTCAGATATCTTTCTCACTCCCCGCCTAGGATGGAACCCTGGATTAAACTCATGGGGCTCACCGCAGGTCTTTATAGAAAAGAGTCCGTGGCACCAAAAAAGGGACAAAACTAGGTTTGCTCTTTTTGATTTCACAGCATGATCCCTTCCTTTGGCACTAGTAGGTGTATCATCTTCATGTAAAAACGCTTTTTAGCTGAGACTGTAGTTTAAGGGGAGGTTAATGTCATGTTTCTCTTGAGAAATGTTGGTAATTGTGAAACATGTAAAGACCCTAGAAACATTTCTGAAAAGTTGTATTTTTTGTTGACTTTGATTTAAATTACCAACTATTCCAGTTAAAGAAGGACCAATGTGAGCCTTCCCACAAACTGAGGTCGAAATATTCCAAAACTGTCTAAAATCAGGATTCTGGGGAAGGTTTGATGAATGTATGTGTAGCTGTACACCAGAAATTTTTTTGTGCCAATTTGAGTTGTTTCTACATGTTATTTGACATAGAAAATAAGCCTAATTTGATATACCCTTTCTTGGTGGCACGGACTTTTATTGCATGGAGCTTAGCCATGGAGTTATTCACATCCTTTTCAATATTATTCAGGAAATGTGGTCGGTCCCAAAACAAAACCCTTTCGAATTCTATATGGGAGATATCTCACATCTGACAACATGTCATGTTGAATTGCCTTCTACCTTTCAAATAGGATGGAGACCATGCAGGAACATGAGCTGGGACACCAATTTACCTACTCGGCATTGCCAACAGCCAGTCAAGTTGATGCAGAAATCCGAGTGGATTCCGAGGTACTTTCTTGGTAAAGAAATACATGTGTAGACATGTTTTATGGAGTCCAAGCATCAGTATTCAACTTATGTCATGATAACCTATACCTATACCAGTTAACAGTATGCTTGTACAAATTATACCCTATTTCTATGTGTCTTTATATATCCTATTTTTATATATTCTATCTCTATGATCAGGGTTTGTATTGACTTACGAGGAGTGACCGGGCGAAACAGGTTAGCTTATGTTTCAGTTTCAGTGCCGTAAACTATTCCCCGTATCTATAGACTTTTTGACAGGCAGGACTTTGTTATCGCCCAAGGACAGCATTGCCATATATACCCAACATAAAATGCCATCAATGGTTTAAAATACATTAAGAAAAAAGTTTATCCCTTCTCCCCACGTAGATGAACACACATTTACATTTCTTTGCCCTGCCATGAACGATGGCCATGAGTTAAATTTACTCTGATGTGTGTGGTATTGGGCTGTGTATATAAACTCACCAGGGTTTTAAGAGTCATTTTGTATGAGCTGCTCACAGATCTAAACCATTGTCACTCCTACACAAGCAGACCTGTATATAGAGCTTCTCCTGTGCATAGATTGGATTGTAGGGGCTTGTATAACAGTGGTTTATATTTTATACATAAGTCAGAATCTCCTATAATGTTTATAATCATCTCATGATATCCTCTTCCCTGTGATGTTTTTGTGCAGTAAGCTTTAATGGAGAGAGATTGGGGACTTATTACTTGTTATCCAAATGGAACCCTCACTTGGCTGAACATTAATTATTTGCTCTTTTTCCATAAGCAAACAGGACAGAGGCAAATGGATTGTCATAGTGTAACAGACCAAAAACAAAGTGCCCTGTCAATATGACATTGAGCATAAGTGGAAGATAAACAATAATTCCAAAGGCGGCAGTCCTTTTACTAAAACTATGTCTATTATACATGCATCTCAAATTACTTGTAGGGAGTTATTATGGGAGTGGGTACACAATTGTTATGTCATCTTCTAATGTATGAACTGAAGAGGGAAATCATATGCTGCGAAAATCATTGTGATTATGAACGAAGGGTGACTATATTAACATCTGAAATTATGACTTTATCTTGACCCCTCTTTGACTCTTTGCCTGTGTACATGTGTGTGAGTGGAGAAGATGCATTTTACTGGAGTGGGCTGACATGTTTACCACGTCCCAAATGAGAAAGGACCCTGATACAGGTGTGAGGCTACACAGATCTTGTCAGGAGAGAACCCAGGAGAGAACCCAATCCATTACTCTTTCTTGTTCAAAGGCCCTATTTCTCAGGGAAGGATACATTGCACTTGCTGATGATTTCTTTATTTGAATGTATACAGATGGTGGAGGTTGGTACAACTAATAAGAGTAATCCATTTAACACTATACATATAGGACCTATACTGTAGTTATCAGGGGAGATGGTGTGAGACTAACGGGCACCATGTACAAACAGCATGGATTGCAACAGGATCAAATTTCAAGGAACTAGTGTATCTATAGTTTGAATCCAACTAGCTTAGCTAATATGAATACATCCCACATCCAGGCCTGTAACCAGAGCCTAGCATGATACAGAAAATCTTATTTCATCTTTCATCAGATACTATGGTGATGTACAATTACACCATTAGTTTATGTCCCCATGGAGTGAGCCCTTTTCCGACCCAGGTTAATATCCGGCCTGGCAAAGGTCTACTGGGTTTGTTCTATAATCCCGGCCCGGGGACACTAATCCAACCCCAGTCTATAGATATACCCATTCAATGGCTACTATATAAGGCAGCCAGCGAGTGGTCACTGGCAGTTCCTGTCCGGGTTCTCCTGGGAACTCGCCTACCAGATTCTGGTTCAGGGTATACAAGACCTACTGCAAGACCTAGCTTAAAGACTTGCTCAAATGTTTTCATAAGAATACACTTCTGTGGCCATGACCAATTGTGCTTGTCATGCTCTCTGAGTGCATAAAAGACAGCCTTCTCTAAATCAGCTGTTCTTGGGTTTAATGGTAGCTGAAATTTGTACGAATATAGTGTTACCACAGTACTATAGATTCTTAGCTCGAAAGTGAATTATTTTTTTGGTCTTAGCTATTTTGGGAAATTTGATTGTAATATACAAAACTAAGTCATTAGCATGGAGCCAAAACGTTGAGCATTTCAAATATTATTGATAGACATATTGTTGGTCCCAAAACGGAAACCTGAGAAATTTCATATGTGATATATCTCACATCTAATAACAAACAATTGGCAGATTGTCTTCTTCCTTCCAAATATAGCTGAGTGAACTGCTGACTCATCTGTCTTCAAAAAGGTTGTAGAATTACCCCAGCATGTTAACAGCAGGTGAGCTGTGACTGGTCTTCTCGTCTTCAACCCAAAATATCTGGATGTATTCTCAACGAAACGAAGCTTATGCACTATTGATGTGCAAAATCTAGGCTTTCACGAAGGGTAACATTGCGACCTGTCGTGTTTATTGTGTCCTGTTATACACTGTTAACCAAGACGAGAGACTTTTAATGCATTTCTGCGAAGCCGTGGAGTGTAAGTTTACTTTGCATACGGATAAAGTACTAAAATCTGTGCCTGTGACTAATGGTAGTATCCCATCAGAAGGGTTGTCTCTCAGTCGGTTCAGGTGGGCTACACGTGTGGTCCTATGTCTACCTCCTGAACTGTGAGTCAGCTGTACCTCCGACCTGCATCCTGATGGGACATGCGCCGCCCTATCCCCACCCTCACCCCCGCCCACATTGCCCCCCACATTAGATCTCTTAGCTCTCTGCATTCCCCTCAGGAAAACATCCGTGTGAAATATTGATGTAGGACAAAGCATCCGACTGTAGTTGGGCAAATGAGATTACTCACAGGTGTCCGAAGGCCTCATTCGATATTATATTAAGGAGTATTTTTTTTATAAACTTTAAAGGTGGATTTAACGCGCATCTAAAGATAATTTCTATGAAGATTGCTCTCTATATATAGTGCTAGGCTGGACTAAAGTTTTTTTTTATAAATGACTGTCGAAGGTAGAACCAATCTCTCACATTTGCAGCTGCTTAGGTTAATGTTTTCCTGGAATTTCAGGACTGTTCTAAAAGTGACAGAGATAATGCCATGACCTAGTTCCAGATTAGACCTCTCAACCACCTCCATGAGCCAACATCACATTGAAAGTATTGTACAACTTCTAAATGCATCAACACTGCTAACTGTAATTAGCAGGTGCGCAAGTATTCCTCATACAGATCCCTGGATTTAAAACTATATTAGATGCTATGGGATGACATATTACATGGTGCTATGAATCAGAGTATGGAGTACGATGAAGATATAACCAATTTGCTTCAGCCGACATAATACCAGGGAACTAATTAATATTTCAACAATTAGTCCCTGTACCAGGGCTGGTTGGGCAGTGAGTCCTTTGGGTATTGTATTATTTATACCATCTGTACCCCCAAGCTGAGAGATGCTACAGCGGTCTGAACCATCTACCTGCATACATTCAAGGGGTTGTTATTGATTCCCATCATACTCCATGTGTGTTGACATAGATAAGTGTGTACTCCACACCATTATCGTTTACTGACAACGATGGTCCATGTGATATTAAGTACATACATGTGCAAAACGCCTATCATCGATACCTGGCACTACTGGATTAGCAAAAGATTAGAGATTGCTGCAAAAAGTGGCCAACTTTAGACCTACCTCAGACTTTTTACGTCTTGTGAATTAGAACATGATTAAGATTATCTAGGCGTAGAACATGTTATGTTACCCGCCCCCCCCCCTACCTAGGGTCAGAGCTAAGCTGTTCTTCACATCTTAAAAAATCTCCTGGATAACAACATGTATACTTTCCGTATACACTGGCATCCACTTGGCCTGCAGAATTGATAAGGGATTTTCAGTAGATACACTTCCACCATAGTAAAACCTAAGTGAGGTTGATTAGGTTGGGTCAATGGTCATTAAATGCATGAGGGGTGAAAGAGGTATACATTATTTTTATAATTATCTGGCAATGAATTTCTGATTTTAGACATAGGCCTAATCAGTCATCACAATTTCTCAATGATATTTTATTCTTCTGATTGATTTAAAACCCAGCCATTGAGCAAATTGCACCTGTGGGCAACCTGACTTGGCCATAGTACTGCACACACGTATACTGGGTAGCATCGATATGAAGAGAAATTGAGATACGTACCGGGTAAATTGTACTATTCAAATAAATGTCAACGCAATTTAAAATGCTACGTACCTGAAGCTTGACATTTATCACTATTATAAACTTGCATAGTTCCAATTACCAAAGTGCACGCTGTCATTATTGAAACATGTTTTGCTAGAGCTGTTATTTCGCGGTTATTTCCTTGATTGCAGGAAATATCTTTAGTCAGTAGCCTTATTCAAAGCATATATGGCGGAGCAGTAAATGCTCTTGAAAGTGATATCCTATCAGGTATTGGCACACAGCCTTGCAGGCATAGTATACAAAAACTCACAGATTTTACATTACCATATTGTGTGTATCACGGTATATATTCCAACGGTTTAACATATCAGATTCCTGCGATATGCAAACTGCCCATATAAACTATCATTCCTCGTACAGTACTTGCGTGATGTATGAATCAATAGATAAAATATGGTGTACATCATTGGGAGTATGATGGCCTTGATGGGAAGGTTTGTACCCCTCGAGCCAGCTGATCGGCAGCCGCCCAGCATAACGAACCTCCATGTGGGACTCACCTGTGAAAAGTCCATCAGACCGCCAGGGATGAATACCTGACGATCAATGACTATAACCATTCCCCGCTAAATCTCCTAAATCAAAGCTCTATACTTCACTGCCTCCACACATAAAACGATTAGACTCCCGAGTACCCCAACTACGGCTTGCGTGCATTTAGGCTGTATTCCCGCCACTGTGATTTAAACATCCTAGACACGAAGCTGCAACAATTGGCCCTGGTGGCCGAGGTCTGGCGGGGACACAAAGGTGAGTCTGATGACAGCTGCTGGGGATCCCAACACTAAAACATAGGTCTGCGAACACGCCCAACACCCATACCTCAGGGAAAGATATTGAATATGCTTTGTGACATATCATTGCCTACCTGCAGTATTGAACTGTGCCTCCGGGTCCCTGATGCTATATGAGTTGCTCCGAGTTGCTCAGGTATTATGTGAGTCTGCAACAGGTGCTCCCTGCCTCACCGCAGTGTGCCCTGGTCGGGAGCAGTTGGTGATATGGTACTCACTTTCACTCAGCTGCCAAGTGCATGGACGGAGCCGGTCAGAGCCCCACCAGCCGCGCCTGCTGCTGCTGAGGCGGCAGAGGGCATGCAGTGGGGCTTCGTGGGTGGCAGGATAGTAATAGCCGCCCACTCCCTGCTCTGTTAACCCGTCCCGTGCCCTCCTGACAGCTGACAGGTCGGCAGACTGGCAGACAGACACCAGTCCATGTGGGCTTCACAGAATAAACTGTACATGCATGCAATTTGCATGCATTGGCGTTCTAGTAAGGACCCTAAAATCACCCTGTGATAGCCTGCTTTTTTTGGGGGGGGGGGGGGGGCGAGCGCGAGGGTTGGCGATTTCAAATTCATGAACATCATTTCACAAGGTGCCCTTCTGTATGTATATGTCATATGAATTCATATTGACCAAATATGTGAAAAGGTGCTATTTCAGATCCCTTTTATTGATTGGGAAACATTGGATCTAACGTTCAATCGAATACAGGTTTATAAACCCATGTAGCCTTGACCCATATATCGATGTTCTTGAATTGGAAATCGTTGAAGTTGAAGCCAACCCTCCCTTCTCCCCCAAACGACCCACACAGGAAAATTGGCAGATCCCTGGCAATAGCCTAGCTCTATCTACGAATCTTTAGGGTAGATACATCAGCTGTGGATGCATACTATTATCGAGGGTGACGCTTTCATAGTGTGGAGCTCTGTGAATATGTGATATTATCACATGTGAATGGTGGTCATACCATTGTTAAATAGGGTACATGTAGTATCCATATAGGAGCTTACCTATAGAACTTGTGCTATACAATGCCAACTTGTGCTGCACGAAAGTGTTATTCCCTATTGAGATATATAGTCCTGACGGATTTATAGGAATCGGTATTTGACTAATGGCACAGTCAGTGTCAGAATCTAGGGGCAATTTTATATTGACAGTTTTCTTTTTAGATAAACTAAGATTAAGTAAATGATATAATACAGTCTATAAAAAAACCTTTTCACCATGCAGGACATTCGGTCCTGCAGATCTTTTTCTTTGCAGGCCCGGCTCAATTTCTGCAGGCCCGGATATTGGAGTGCAATGTTGCTATTTAAAAATGAAATAAGATTGAACGTGTGATTAACATCACAGATGACTCAGGGTCAGGGTGATAAAGTGATTGAAATGACGGACTAAACAACTGAATCCGTAAATATTATTTCAGGAACAATGAATTATTTGTCAATTCTGAGAGCAGGAATGTATTCCTGGGTCAAAACAACCCTCAAATCATATGTCACACTAGTATGTGATCATATTTCAGCTGAGCAGGTGTGTGTGGGTGAGCTGGTGGGTGTGGGCGAGCTGGTGGGTGTGGGTGGGACGGTGGGTGTGGGCGAGCCGGTGTGTGTGGGCGAGCATGTGCGTCTGGGCATCCAGGTGGCTGTCGGCGTCAGCGCCTGGTGGCGTGTAACCCCCGTTTTACGTCTCGGCCGAAAAGCGAGTCGATCGGAGCGACAGCAGCGACACCATCTTCGGTTCTGTTTCGCCCTGTCAGCCGGCCGCGGGGCGGCGTGTGTAACAGATGATTAACTCCCCCAGTCAATTACCACTGCCTATATATATCTAGCAGGGGGGGGGGGGGTACTCACATTTCCATATAGTCTTTGTAACGACATGTGCATTGTCAGTGCAAAGTGAATCAGGGTTATCACTGTTACAGAAATAATAGCAAGTAACCTCCCCTGTAAATTACCTCTAGTACTTAAGTGTTTGATAGATGTCTGAAAAAAAGCGTCTCGCCTACCCCTCCCATAGAGATAGCATTGGTTGTCACGAAATATCCAAATTTGGGGTTATCGGTTATCTTCGCGCTCCCATAGAGCTCTATGCTGAAGCAAATTACCACCAATTACGGCCTAATATTATTTTTCGTTTTTTGGGGGGTTATAGTAGGAATTTGTGAAAAACAAATACACCATCAGATAGATATTGTGGAAAGTGATTTATTGAGACCATGCAAGATGCAAGGAGTGAAATATTGACCAAATGGGTGCAATTTCATTTTTTCAAGGAAAAAAGGTGTCCAGAATCGTCTCACTTGACTCAGGGTGGACCCTGAGTCAATAAAGTAAATGTTTGTAATGATAATAATAGTTACTATTATTTTGACCATTTTAATATGTAAAGTACTGAAGAACATTGCAGAAAATATTGACACTTTCTGTTTTATGCTGTAGAAACCTTATTAATGGTCCGATTTACAAGCCGTAAAAAATGGCATATAGGCAGGAATCTCTGGGATACAGCAAGCTATTTGGGCCTGCAGTAGCCCTTTTTCTGCCGGACCGGCAGACTTTTTGCCGGCTATAGCCGGTGGCCGGCAGGTTTTCGTATAGACTTTATGATATATTTGTAAAGGTTAACCTACAATGAACGTACATGACATGTCATGACTCCATGGGAGGATCGCATAACTAATGTGAAATGTTGTCAATAAAACTATTAAAAAAATACAAGGACCTGAGAATATTTACAATTAACATGACAGACTGACTGGTACCCTCATAGGCACTCTAACATTGTTAATATTACATAACTCAGGTCCGAGGAGTTTAACTGAATATTTATATATAGTAAAACGTTTTTTGCAATCAGAAAACATACTGAACTAAAGAGCCAACACACACCAAACACAATGTTAGCAACAAATACGCTCAAATGACATAATTCTTTAATTGTCACGAGAAAAAATGATTCCATTTTACAACGATATGCATTGTATTTACCCAGAATGTACACCATCTAATTTGGACCTCAACTTTCCCCTTTTTAATGACGGCAGCTGAGAGTCTACATGGTTAGCCATAGACAGTGTGTTCTCCATTTACAGAGTTAAATATGTGTATGTAGCTCCAGACCATATCTTATAACAGCAATCAAATCAATTAATTGTACAAATAGTCGACGCTTGCAATATATATGCTTAGATCTACTCTGTGAATGCTGCCTGACTTGAAAGAATGACTATCAGTGTAGGAGGAAGGGCTGGCATTGACAGGTGTTAAGACTGCCCAGGGTGCTTCTCTCTTCATGACGTGACACACACCACAAAGTGTTCTTTTCCGATGGGGGGCGATAGATGCTGTCAATTGTTGCCTGCTGAAGGGGCACTCTATATGCCATTCCTCATTGTATTACCACATGAGGGATAAAGGATCACAGAAAATGTCACATGGTCAAGGAATATGCAGGCCAATTGTATATCTGGATGGACTCTTCCAAGGTATCAGGTATTTATCTATCAGTTTGCCCTTATTAGTCCTAATTAGTAACACATACTGTTATACAAAAAATAGCCTAGAGCAGAATGTGAAGTTTATAGAATTGTGTATAGGGGTAAGTGTGCACACGGTAGGTGTTGTATGATAAGTACACTAGTTGTTCATTTCGGCAGAAACCCACTTCCTAATATATGAGTAAGACAGTGCCAGGTTGGTACTGTTTTGATCCAAATATTAAGGTGGGACAATATTATCTCTATCCTCCATTGACATACATGTCCATACAATGGCAATAACTATACACCTCAAGGACTCAGATCGGACAGCCACACCCATGGGCTTTACTGATCTATATGCACATGTACACCAACATGTTCTGTGATAGATACTATTGTCATAGATTTAAGTCCAAGGTGAAGCTAGGACAGAGGTCTACAGCAAATGACTAAAAAGGCTCCTCTTTAGATAGTACCTAGTCAGATCAGTGAATATGTCAGGGGCAGAATAACAACCTATACAATCCCGGATTAATTTATTTTTAACGTTTTTATTTGGTCCTGTTTAACAAGTTCAGTAATATCCTTACTGTTCGTCCACGAGATAACCAGTAGGAAAGCGAAGTGTCTTTCCCTGGATTTGCCCTTGTACGAGTCCGGAATTGCCCTTGTGCAAGTCCGGAATTGCGCAGGGTAACCCATGTGAGAAAGTATGACCATAATGAGTCTGAGATCGCTAAGAAAAATGGAACATGCCCTGAACTATACAAAAACAATCCAGAACACTCAACCCCTCTCTACTGCTGTTAGCATATGGCTTCATAGTCACTCTACTCCTCATCTTGCTGTCTCTCCCACAATGACCTTTTCGTTGCACTCACCAATTTCTTATTTATCTTTCTATTACTGCCTCGCGCTATGACAGCAAACCCATGTATTGCAAACACACAGTCACACACCTTTATGGTGAAAGGGGTATGGTGACCTTTCTGGCGGCCAATATGATAACAGCAGCAATGGTCAACTGTGCACAATGTCCCCTCAATCAGCATTGCCATTCAGAAGGTGTTGTGCATCAACCCAGACATAAGAGCAGGCCAATCCCCGTACAATTCCCTCGAGCCATTGAATAAGATGAAGCAAAATATAGAAGTGTGCCTTTGGTAATTTTCTGAAAAAAATCTAGGTATAGGGTCGGTTTGCCTTTTAAAACTTAAAAAAAAAAGTTTAAAGAATTTTGACCAAAATTACATTAAAAATTATGTAATTTCTGAAAAAGTTTGAAAAAAAAAGAGCTACGGTTGGCCCTGTAGGGTTGGGTGATAGGAAACACCTATTTCTATTTTAGGACTGATTAACAGAATTTTGGATACATTGACGTAAGGTATTCTCCAGTGTATTGTCTTTCATTGTTGAGTTGGCAAAATTGAATCTGAATCTGATCCCCCATATGTGGTTTCCTGTTGATATCAAATGCTTATTAACATGGAAGTAATAAAAGTGGTCGGATCGCTATTACAGAGTTAATTTCAAACAGGAAAAGGGTTTGGTGAAGGTATATCAAGATATAACTGCACTTGATTTGCTTAAAATAAGTGATACATAATAACATGAATCTAAATATGTGTATTTAGATTCATGATAATAATTATCATTACCATAATACCTATAATACATGATGACCATGCTTATCAACCGGAGTCCCGCAGAGTGCCTCAACTGAGTCTGACAACGTAACAGCAGGACCAGTGAGGAAAAGATGGGCGTTACACCAGGTCAGTAACCCGACTTTTCCTCATCGTCATCTCCTCCTCTAGTCCCCCACGTCTCTCCTTGTTGGCTCCTGGAGAATCCCGCATTTATTAGTTAAATTCTTCTTATTTTGGCATAGGCTCTAAATGCCGTTATATGCCTGTCCAAACCGAAAGGGTTTGGATTTTAAAATGTAACAACAACACCAGGGCCCCTAGAGGTAGGTTTGTGTAACTAGTGGCAGTCTCCTGCTTATTGTCTCTCTGACATAGGACTCTTTATTCTGTCAGATGTTCCTGAATATATGTAGGACTGAATATATATATGTAGGACTGATTAAAGCAGCGTGAGTTATATTATTGCCATGATGCCTATGCATCCTTTCTGTTTGGGGAAATTAGAGGGGTCTAGTAAACATCTCAAAATTATAACACCAAAGTTATAGGAGTAGGGTATCTACCTGGTTTGAGTTACCGTATAGGGCTGGGCATAGATATTGGGGAAATGCCATCTCCTGTGAAAGGGAGGCCACAACTTAAGTAACTGGAGGCTGTGCAAAGATCAAAATGGTCAGATATCCAACAGTCTAGGTGTATACCGCATGTGTACGGCGTACACAAGTCACATATACATGCATAATCATATTATTGTAATTACCATACCGTCGCAATATATTGTGCCTCTGCATGGGTAAAAATCGACACGGGCGACACGGCGACACGGCCCTTTTAAAAATCGACACGGGCGACACGGCCCTTTTAAAAATCGACGGACATAGCCATCTTTATAATGCCCTTATATATGCTATACATATAAAAATCGACACAGTGACACGGCCCTTTTGCTAAAGATCGACACGGCGACACGGTCAATATTGTGGCGACCCATGTAGAGGCACTATATTGCCTGGTCCTGATGGAGTGTCTGGTCTAGCACCTGTGAGGTGTTCATGTACCTAACTCAATATATAGGCTCCCAGGTACCAAACACACGCTCACGACTTTTCATAAAAGACTAGCAAGGTGCTAAATGAATTGTTTAGGGCACTGGATTAGTATAACTTCTCTTTGATCTATTTAAAATACATATTGGGGGACAGGCTAAGGCTATCGGGGCTTAAACCTATGATGGCCTGGTGTCGATGGAGCGCCTGTCTTGTATTTATAATTGTCAGGGGTAACAATCCCACCAAATTGTGAAGAGAGGAAATATAAATTTGAGGTTACAGTGCATGCTTAGGAAAAGGGGGGGCAAGGGGGGCCCGGGCCCCACCAATCACTGAGGAGGGGGGGGGCTGAATATGTTTGGGCCCCCCCAAAATTTGTCAAGACCTGTAATATAATACACACAATTTTCAATCCTTAACTCTCCCGAATAGGGAAATCAGACCTAAAGGGGGCTCAAATACTCCATACAATCTAATATAAGGATGTATATGATACATCATGCATAAAAACCGATACTTTAAGTTGGTTGGAGTGCCCCCCCCCCTTGGGCCCCCCAATGAAGATCTGCTTCCTACGCCTCTGGGTTATAATGATAAGGTGTTATGCAATTACATCCATCACTAATTAAATGGTTCGGTGTTACAGGTGTCCCGACTCAATCTGTCAATTAGACGTTGTGTGCATCCACCCTACATCATATTTACCAAGGCTGTGCACCGTCTAATTTTGATTTCCCCATAGTCGGAGGATCCTTTTCCTGACAACTTTCCCCTTTTTCTAAAGGCAACTGAGAGTCCACATGGTAAAGTCTTATACATTGTATATAGATTGTGTGCTCTCTGATTACAGACATATTTGTTTAACCTGAGCGTATATCTTATCTTATAGTAGCAACCAAATTAATTAATTGTACAAAAGGCCGATGTTTGCTATAGTTCATTGGGTACATATATGCTGTCCCACGTCTAGCCCTTGTACAAAGGGAAGGCTTTCAGTGTAGGAGTGAGAACTGGCATTGACAGGCATTAAGACTACCCAGGGTGGACGTGCTTCTCTCTTCATGACGTGACCTCATCACCCACAACACAAGGAGTCTTATGCTGGTGGGGACCAATGAATGGCACCGGTTCTTGGCTGCTGAAGAGGCACTCTATACAGAGCATTCCTCATTGTATTACTATATGGGGGATATAAGGATCAGGACAAATGCCACACGGTCAAGGTAAATGAAGGTCAAATCTATATCTGGAAGGACTATTCCAAGGTATCAGGTGATTATTAAGCCTATGCCTTCATTGGACCTGATACATATTGTAATTAGAGTACATAGTAGTGAACTTCAGTTGTCAAAATGCAAATTAAAGTATAACATTATTTCAGCACGTTTTCCTATTATCTATATAACACACTGCCCAGTTGGCGTAATTCTAATCTAATCATATGGTTGGCCAACTTTACTTCTTACCACCACTGGGATAGCCATATCAAAGACATCAAATATATACCTCAAAAACTCAGGTGGGGAAGCCACACCCATGTTCTTTATCTATCTACAGACGGATCATGCAATAGTGAGTATCATGTTCTATGTTCTATGTTCTATATTCTATGTTCAGTACTATGTTCTTTGATAGCTAAAACTGTCATAGAATTAAGTCCAAGCTGAAGCTGGGAGGTTTGCTGGGAGGTTTGCTACACTGTAAGAAGTAAGTACTGTACACCTACAGCAAAAGTTGCTGGCAACTTTTGTTCCAGTAGATTTTGCTGTAGGTGTACAGCAACTGACTTGCTGTAAATTTACAGCAACTTCTACTGTAAATTTACAGCAACTTCTACTGTACATCTACAGCAAAAGTTGCTGGCAACTTTTGTTCCAGTAGATCTTGCTGTACATGTACAGCAACTGGGTGCTGTAAAGTTACAGCAACTTCTACTGTAGGTTTCATATTGTTGTTCTCATCAATTTATATCAATTAATACGCATGCATGGAGAGTACTTTCCTGCATAATAGTTCAATCTCAGCTAGGATAATACACACTACACAATGTAATGGTTTAATCCTGCTTCAATACAGCTGAACCATATGTGATACCAGCTTTTCCCCAGTCCGGGCACTTAAGCATTTAACTTTTCCCACCAATGTGGTGTCTGTTCTATACTTTTGCAGTTTTTTTGTATTATTCAACACAATCATGCAAATATCAATACACTTTATGATAACTGCATTCAGTATCTCTCATCCATTCTTATTTTACGATGTATTGAGAGTTTGTGAGGCTTTATTTGACTCGGGAAAGGGTTGGGTGGAATAATTAATACAGAAATGGTCTACTGCTGCCACCTAGCGGCGGAAATCTACAGCACAATGTACTGTAAATGTACAGCAACATTGCCGGAGACCCAATTTACAGTACATAATGCTGTAATTATACAGCAAATAGTGCTGTAATACCAACTACAGCAAAAAGTGCTGTAAATGTACAGCACATTTGTACAGCACATTGTGCTGTTTAAATACAGTAACTTCTTACAGTGTAATTTATTGCATGTCTATATTTGGAAACGCCCTTTCTACCTTTAATTGTGGGATCTTTCATCACCCCCCCCCCCACACACACACACACACACTCTGTACTTTGCCACTATAATTAGGTTTCTCATTGAGTTAAAACTGATGGGTGTAGAGGGAAGAACCACACATCTAGCAGTCAGTTGGTTGAGGAAGCATGCTCTTACATGTGCCATCGTTTGGCCCCTGGGTTGGTACAGCTAGCAACCTGAATATCACAATGTGTAGTATGTAAACAGTGCTTAAGTGAGAAATATATATAATATGGGTCTGAAAAATTCCTGAAAGATATTGGATATGCCCAAACCTATACATGAATCATCCGGAACACCCTATTCCTCCATATGCCTGGGTCTGTATGGCCCCACAGCTATTCTACTTCTCCTCTTGCTGACTCTCCCACAATGGCCTTTCAGCTGCACTCACCAACTTATTATCTATCTTTCTATTAATATCCCTCACTATGACAGCAAACCCATGTATTGTAAAGAAACAGCCACACACTTTTATAGTAAAAGTGGTATGGTGAACTTTTTGGTGGCCAATGTGGTAATAGCAGTACTGTACATAATACTCCCCCAATCACCATTGCTGTTCACATGGCATTGTGCATCAACACAGATACAAGAGCAAGTTAAACCTTGCAATTTTCTGTCATCGAATAAAATCATTAACTGGATTTAGGTTGCGTCATTGTAAGCTAACTCTCTGGTGTATTGCCTTTCATTGTTAAATTAAATGTGAATCTATTGCTTACAGTGTTTCCTGTTAATATTAATAAAAGTGGTTGTATCACCCTTATGGAGTCAATTTCCTACAGGAAAAAAGGTGAAATGATAATTGTTATAATTATCATACAACCTTAAACATGTTGACTACGGGGGAACAGGTGGGGTCTTATAGAGGCAGTATTTGTTTCTTGTAGCTAGTGGCAGTCCTCTCTGGTAGGTCCTGTCAAATGTATCCCTGACTGCCACCTAAATATATCTGAGATAAATACTAAAAAGCCTACATAAGACTCACTTCTGATGTTATCGTGATGCATAATTATTTTTGGTAGGGGAATATTCAAGAGGGGTCTAGTAAACACCCCAAGTTGTTGAAGCCAAAGTTATAAGAATATCCACCTGGTCTTAGATATGTGACAAAATAGATACTGGGAAAACTCATCTGCTGTGAGAGGGAGGCCACATGTTACTGCTGTCCCTCACTATTCATATTAGAAGTAAATGGAGGCAGCACGAAGATTAAAATGGTCAGATATCCTTCACTCCAGGTGTACACCCCATGTTTACGCCATGATACCTGTACTACACAGATCAGATATTATCATCAGATACCCCATCCCAAGCCAGATCGCTGCTAATCAAACATCCTGAAATGTTGAATATTTCAATTTTGCAGGGAGTTATCTGTAAGAATTTGCATATAACTCTTGAAAAGATTTTTTTTAAAGACCCTCTTTGTTGTTGCAGCATGTCTATCAAATGGCTACATTTTACAATAGGTTTTGGTTGATTAAATCTCGAATTTACATATACAATAACAAGACAATTCATGCTGGACATTAGTTATAACATGTAGTACTATGCATAATGATACAGTACATAATAAACGACTATATCTGTCTTCACACGCCATCCACCAATTTTATACATTCATTATTTCTAACTCATCTATATGTGTTACGTGTTTTATGGCATGTTTCCTTTTTACATCAATATGTGGTAGCTGTGGCTCGGTGATGGTAGTTTGAATATACAACTTACAAGCAAATTAAGCTGTTTGAGCTTTTTTAGGTATACACATCATGCTTCGTTTTCGTATTCCCTTGTTGTCAAAGAGACAAACATCAAAGCCTTTTATGCCAAAACCTCAGATAGCATTGGTTATTTATAACTGAGTAGTGACACCTTAAATCTAAACTTATAATTAACTAGATGGCTAGTGCTACAAGATCTAAATGGCAGCCTATATCAGCAAGTGTTTAGGTGTAAAACGCACCGCCACAAGAAGGTCAACTAAGTCAGCAATTTGGCACGCAGTCACTTTGTATGCGAATGTACTAGGTTGGTGACATTTAACCTTTGTATGAAGTGCCCAATAGATACCATTAGCTAAAGGAGTAAGTTTTAGAGTGGTATCTGGCTAAACACACTATATATATGCCTTACCTAAGCACATATTCCAGGGTCTACAGCGCAACCTGCGTGCCTTGGATACAGAACAGTATAGATACAGTTAATAGTGAGCAAGATTGCCACGGGACTGGGGGCAGACTCAATGAGCAACGGGATTGTCTTGATTAATGCCCCAGGTTAATGGGACCTAAAGCGACCGTTACCAGCACATATGATGTATATGAGCAATATTCAGGGGGACCTAGAGCTTGTTAACACTGACCCTGGAGTAACCCGTTCCCCGGCGGTTTGGTCCATGAACCTTCCTCCGTGTCGGATAACTACCCGTCATTAACTCAATAACTGTGAGAATGGATAGCTGCAGGATCATGCGGGTGGCGCGTGTGGGTGGCAAACCACTCTACCAAATACTTTCACATAACTCGACTGTGTAATTCATTACAAAATACAACAAAGTGTATGAGAAGAAATAGACTCCCCCACCCGGTCACTGGAGAATTGTTATAAATGCTGAACATATCAAAGACCTAAAAGAAAGCAATTCTTTGTAAAAGCATACCGATTCTTTGCAATATTATTCGACTAAAATTAATGTGTTTATGTCCACACACTGAACAAATTGTTTTGTAGATTTGTTTAGTATACAACGTATTATTAAATTGAAATAGGATTGATAATGAGAGATATTCCCAGTTAATCATGTGAAAATGATTGTTTGGTCACCACTGCACTCATACAGAGTCCAATGGTACAAAAACGTCCCATTGTGGTGCTGTATTCTCATCAAGATACATTAATCAAATGAAGGCCTATCAATTATGCGTATTCCATGTATCAAGAATTAAACACGTTTCCTCCAGCAGTATCTGTGGGCCTATCTACTCCGCCCCCTTCTCTCAGTCTCCCCTTTCTCTGAAGTGGAAAGCGCAGGTTTTAGCCGAAAGGTCTACTCAGGATGGGTTTCTGTCGTTTCTGTAATGGGGAGCACAGGACCGAGTGGCTCTGTCCAGCGGCAAACAGGTCAGGCTGGGTTCAGTTGACAAAGGCCTCAACACACATTGGGAGCAGACTAGTACTTTTCACCTAAATGACATTGCTCTGGACAGAATCCGAAGCCAAACAATTTGAGACCTCAGGGCTTAAGTCCAGAATCCAATGACATGGTTATAATATGCATATCATAAACACTACATAAACATGGGGTTAGTGAATTCATTATAAATAATGGAATGGGTCATTTACATATGGATCCCATTACCATAGATAATGGCACAGCACGAGCACAGTGTAAATGTTGCTATATTATGTAGTCCATATAGTTGTAGATCTGACAAAACTGACAAACAAGGTCAAGTAAAGTAGTGTAATTTTATTTGTAGTTTTTAAGGCACGTAGTAGTACATGATTCTGTATCGACGTTTCGGTCTTAGATGACCTTCTTCAGGATATGCATATACACATTTTCTTTACACTAAGGTACATTTTGGGAGCAATAAAATTCAAGTAACCATGGTAACGGCAGTAAATGGCAGTGAATAATCTGTGGCTTCTGATTGGTCGAAGATCCAACGTTGATTTAAATTGCGGGTATAATTTTAAACCCTTTTTACAATTGTTGAGTATAGTTTTGAACTCTTAGAATTTTTTTAAATTGTAACAATTTAATATTTTTAACAGTTTGAACAATGAAGTTGCAAAAAAATTTTGATGCATACATGTATGAGATTTATGAGGATTTACTGGGCATTATGTCCCAGTATTCCCTGTCTAACCATTTCTACCTTCATGGCTTTAGCGACTTTAATGTTTAATTTTCTTGCCAGGTAGTAGAAGTCTCTTATGATTTCTGAGCTGCTGATCATTTTATCCTCTTCATCACTCGAATGGTCCTGGTTTTGATGGTGCGGCTTCCCTGCCTGGTAGGCCTTTTGAGCTTGGTGATGTTTCTCTTTCTGGGGATAGCGTTTGTCCTGATGATGGTGACTGTCACGATGGTCATGGTTGTATCGGCCATCGTGTCTGTCACGGTTCTCATGTCTGTCTCTGGCATGGTGCCAGGTGAAGCGTGATCTGTCAAATTTATTGTAGTTTCTTGTGTCTGGTCTTTTTACCGGTATATAGGGCTCGTGTAAAGGGCTGACGTCCCTTTTCCTTTTGGGGGCCCTTTCTTCCTCTGTTTCGATTTTCTTGTCGATTTTTTCTATCTTCTTGTCCTCCATGATTACTACTGTAGATTTTAACTTGGTAGATGTATCTGTCTCTGTTCCTTCCTCATCGGAGAAATCAGTGTCACTTAGTGACAGTTGTACTCCAAGGGGTGTTTCAGGGCGTTCTTTTTCGGTTTTTTCACCAAAAAGGTCATCCATAGATGGCATGGATTTCCCTGGTTCATCATTTTTCTTGGTAGTTTCTTGTTTCTGCTCTACCTCAGATATTGTTGTTGTTGTTGACGTTGTTGAGGAGGTTTCAATGGTGTTTCTTGTCTCATTGTTGTTGTTGGATCCGTTTGTGTCTGGAGGAGGGCTTATATCCTTCTCCTGCTCAATGGCCTTTAGTCGTTGTTGTAGGATTAAATTCAAAGGGGTAGGCCTAGTGGGTTTTCTGTAGCAAGGGTCATTTGGATCATCTTGAGGGGTGATTAATTTCATTGACTTAGGGATCGGTCGTTGTTTGTTCTTGATCTTTGTTGTGATGTTGGCCAGGTGTTGGTTTACTGATGTTGTTGGGCTGGTTGTTGTTGTTGTCGTTGTTGTCGTTCCAGTTGTTGGTTGGCTCTCCCGTTTCGGGACGGGTGACGATTTGGTGGTGACACACTGTCCGTCCTGACTGGTAGGCTCTGGAAAGTGGATCAGTTTTGTTTGTTATTCTAAATTTCATTTTGGGGATATCACGAGGATCAAATTTTGCTTTTATGTGTTTAATAGTAGTTTGTTTCGTCGCGGCATAATGATTTTTTATTGTGACCATTATAGAGTCTTCTTCTCGGACATGGGTTTGTCCGTGTTGCTTGTTTTGATGTCTTTTTAGGTTGTACAACCTGGAGAGTAGTTGTTTGCAAAAAATGCATTTGAACTTACGTTCTACCTTGTGGTTGGGGTGTTTCTTTTTCATGTGATTGATTTTGGCAGTAGTCTTGGACGATATCCATTCGTTGCATATGCTGCATTGAGTCACACCGTCCATCTTTGGGCGATGTTATCGTATTTGTTGTTTTAAATCGTTGTCTTTTTATGAATTTGTCGTTTTCAAGTTGACGTTGTCGGTTATGTGACGTATGTCGTCGGTCTGTTCTATTTATAGCTGTCGGTTGTTAGGCGTTGCTATGGGCGCTGGTGCTTCTCGAGTGGCGCATGCGCGCTTTGTAGTTCCTGCCAAGATGGCGGCTGGCGTGTCGATTCATCCTTTGTGTGGTTAGTATTTTTTAGTTTTTGGCGGATTATATTAAAAATGGCGCTTGTGTGGGCTTGATACGTCAATGGTGGACGTATACGAGTGTATGTTGTCTGTGTATATAATTTTTCTTTACTGATATGTAGTTTTTAAGTCTTTATTTGGAAAAATCAGCGAGTGGTCGTGCGCTTTGGGTCAATCTCTAGTTGTTTTGGCTCGCTGTTGTCGGTGTTTCCTTGCTCGTGGTCGGTTCTTGTTGCTATATTATGTCTGATGATGACCCCTCTAGCATGCTTATTACATGAAATACACATGTAGAGCAACATTATACACAAGTAAACTAACATAACACTGACGAGGTTGCCGAGAAATACAGGTCATGTAATATCCAGTCAGTTTGTTCTCTGCATATATAGTTCATGCGCATTATATGTAATTGAACGTATGCGTTGGCTGTTACGATCATTTTCAACTGACCTCTACATATCTTTTTATTTTATCTGATGGCTAACTTTTATGTGTTGAATAAAGTTTGTAAATCTAGTTTTATGTTTTGCGTGTTAAAGACCAACTCTAGTATGTTGACTGTAAAGACATTTAGAAAAATATCTCTAGATAATGACTGGCTATCTAGATAATGACAAGTCTGATGTCCAGAGGAAATCCTAGCCTAGCGAAAGTATAGCCTTTAAACCATAAATAAGTCACACCCTATGATCTTTATCCAGTAAGGTTGATTGCTTTGTATGACTTGAAGTGAATATTGCATGTGGTTATTGCTCTTTTGAAGGTCTAGTTACAAAGTGTAACTTGAACTTAGGCCTACACATCCAACCTAGCACTTTTATGCCTGGATTAAAAGCTTTTTTGCCATCTAGTACGACGGCCATGCCTCATGTCCATACTACCTCTTTCACGAAAGAGATATCTTCATGATCTATACTCTGGCTATACACGAGCCTAAAATATGTGACAGGAATTGGATTATACGAGTAATCGTGCACCTATTTGTTAGGGACCCGACCCACAAAAAGGGGTAAAATTGTCAGAAAATATAAGGACAGTACTCAGTAGGTCGGATCTCTTTTAATGCATTAGTCTAAATTGGAAAATAGGCTACTAGCATATAAGAAAGCTTAAAAACAGGGGGCGTAACCAGATCAAAGCTCAGAATTGCAGAAAGAAAGAGTGAGATCATCGCAATTTTGCTCTGTTTCTTGCTTGGGTCAGACAACGCCCATATTAGTCCCATTATAATAGTTGCTACCTGCCGTAGTGCAACAATACTGTTGGATGTACTGCAAGTACATAACGCCCCTACTGTCGGCACACACTCTCCTCTCATCTATCAGTGTCACTCCACAACTTGGGCACCACCTCCAGGGTTAAGGCCCAACTTCACTAAACTGAGTCGGTCTGGGAAAGGTCATGAAATATTCAATGTGGCCATAATGACTGGCTATCGGCGACAAAGGCTCAGTTGGACAAAGCAAAAGCCCTAGCTCTGCGTCTGGTGACGCCGATGCATTTGGGTGATGACAGTGGCGACCTACTGAATTATTGATGTAATAATACTACTGACCCGTACATGCCATTAGATTTACACCTATATAACTTTAGAATATGCATGGCATTTCCTCAGTGCTAATTACCATAGTTATTCATCATAGTGATCAAGTGAAATATAACCAAAGTAGATTAAAGAATCCTAAATAATCGTGTAATGCATTGCCTTATTTACTATATTTACCTGAGCAACAAAAAATATTTTATTTCACAAATAGTCGTCCATGGATGTCAAAATGCGTGACAGATGACGTTGGACATGGATAAATTGACATTGGGACGATTTTGGGGCAACTTCCGGGGAAAAGACTCAGTAACCAGTGTTTTCTCATCTGTCGGAATAACTTCAGGTGTTATGACAGATGACCTGTGATATACATCTGTCGGCGTCAGCCTGACAGATCCTTTGATGATACATGTAAGGGCAAGATTTAAGCCTTGGAAAAAGTTTATGGATTCATGGAATGAGCCTATATAGTGTACTTAGACCGAAATATCGTCTCATCTTATAGGCTAAATTAACTGTCAGCAGGTTCATTCATGAATGCATGGGTATCTATAGTCTAAACTGTTGGAAGAGGCATCAACTGTATAGTGGAGCTCATTACATACCATCAAGACCTTACTATGGGCTGCTGATGAAGTGTCAAATAGGGTCCCACATATAGCATACTTGTTGAATCAGCAGTTGTGGATGGCATTTACATCACATTAATCGAATTCAATATTAAGTTCAATGCCGGGGTTCAATGTCACCACACGTCTATACACAAATAGTACAATATCAACCATCTGAAGGTTATGGTAAAAAAAAGTCAAATGAATATAGTCGTCTCTATATTGGGCACGGCTGTACTTACCTGTATGTATGACTTTGTAGGATGTAGGTATGTTGTAGATACTCCCTGGAGTATCAGGAGAGCAGCAGGTACCAAGATCCGTTCCCCAAATTGCAATTGGTGAAATTGGTAAATCCACGTAATAAATCCACCTCCAAAGGAGCAGCAATGATACAAATGAAATATCCACAAATGCTTACTGAGCACTGCGAAGCTTATGAAATTGTGGTTTTCATTACTCCAGACATTAGTCTAGCAGAGGTGAACTCTATTGGATTGTCCTTGGATACACTGAATGCGCCAGTGCAGTATGGGACTGTGTCTGGCATCTCAGCACTATTACAATGCTGGGACGGTCACAGCACGACCGTAATACTAATTCAGATGGAACAACAATGGTGTATATATCGGCTTCTTACACGGGTCTCCAAGGAGAAACACCTGGCCTTTGGGAAGACCAAATTACTTCGTCTTAGGATGTGGATGTACTGTCAGTGGCACGTGGGCATACTGATGGGCAGCATGTCTGAATATGGTCGCGTAGACCTACAGAGATAGTCCATCCACTGTTATAGACGAGTTGTGTGTAGTACATGTACGTGTGGCACTGTGAACTGCAATTTAGTATAACCTCAGTGGAGGATTATGTAATGCTATGTTTCTGTGTTCAATTCCCATGTGAGGGTCATAATGTTGACATGAATAATACCAGATCATAGCCTATGCTTAGTGCATGGGGAGAGCTGCTGCATTTGATGCTGTTATATAACATACATCAGACAAGTTGTACCTACAACATATAATTGATGGTTCCAGCCGTGACAATGGGTTGAAATACAGCCTGGGGCTTAGAGCCATACAGGAACACACATTCCTCTTTGCGACGCAGGCAGACGCAGAATGCACTCTTGGAAGGTGAGGATGCCTCAAAAAGGCTTCAATTCAATGGAATTATATAAACCTTTAAGCTTTCACATAGCTTATGAATTATTATACCCTGTCCAAAATAAAATCTATGTATTGGGTAAGACAGTGGACCTATTTGATATTACTGAATGCAGAAACACTGCTTAGAATTATGTAGCGCACTTATAAAGCGCAATTACAGAGGTCCAGCAATCCTTTGGGGCAATACTTGGCCAGCAATCCCATGGAACCTTAGTTGGGTGGCGATGTACAAACTGTGTTCAACTCACGTTGTAGCAATACCTCAAGACATGAAGTATTCATCCAATGTTCTGAGAGTAGCTATATCCTCTTTTACATGGATGTGCTGCATTCTTGAATCCATGTACAGAATTGACTGTTACATCTATTCCACTGCGGTAAGGAAAATGTACGATACCAATCCGTGGTCAAAGGTCACTAGGTGCTATCCAGCAATAAGACTGCATGTCCAGTCAGGACCTCCAGAGCATTAAAATGAAATGCAAGTTAAAATTTATGGAATCACCGTACTTAGTAGGAGGCAAATCTGTCCCTGCACTTTCCCTTAGTGACAACAATAGCACTGGTGGAGTTATGCTTTCCTGCAGTGGCGACAATATGACATGCATGCAGTGGCACAATGTAGGCCTTGCTGTCCAGGCGTGGGAGGTGGCGGCTGGAGTAGGTGCAGTGTGAGGGAGAAGGCATGTGGAGGAGAGTGGGTCGGAGTGGGGGAGAGTGTCCCCAGGCTGGAGCTGTGCAGCAGTGGAGTCACTCACACGGCGCCCATGCAGACAACCGTACAACGTGGTGTGTACGGCCGATGGCACTGAGCAGCTCACAGAGCGACTCGGAGCAGCTCGTCGGGGCACTCACTACAGCCTCAGTCACAGAGTCATTATCATGGGGTCCCACTCTCCCACAGAAGCTGTGTCCTGGTAGGAGGGTAGTCAGCAGACCTACTCAGAGCACCTCTCCAGGGTGTGTACTTTATCCATGTCCAGAAGCGTCGGGACACCCAGATGAGAGCCTCCATTTATGGCTGCTGATGATTATTATTCCCACGTGACTCGTGCAAAAGGACTCTGTTTACTCATGGTTCCATAGTAAGTGTGGTCATTCTGTACATTACTACATTACGGTTGATGTAGCACCTCCCTGTGTGTGCAAACAAATACACGGGGGCATGGGAGAATTACAGCACTCCGCTACAATCTCAGGGAGTTATTTGCCATCCTGAAAAATGCCACCATGGCTACAGTATAAGCACTGTATTTTTTGTGTAGGGGGTATTCAAAGGGTACACCATCCAAGGCATCGCCAACACATGTTCATATTCACCTGGCATATAAGCAATGAGAGATTCACACCCCTGTAACCAGCTCTGTCCTAGTGGTTGCTACATATCACACCTCCTTCCGTTCACCATCTCCAGGGATTCCTATCAATAAGTTGAGATGAAGAATTTAGCGATCATATAGGTCCGTGTAACTCTGACGGATGGGTTGTTACACACTGATCACTAATAATGTTGTCACAGCGAAACCCAAGTCTGCAATCGCCAGCAGACACAGACAGCTGACTCGCTGAAATGTCACACAGGCGCCTGGTGAGTTTACAGTAATCAGTTAATGACATTTGGTCTCAGCATTGGAGAGAGGCCAACCACATACTGGGTGAGCAGGTCAGCGTGGGAAGAGGCAAAAACCGGGTGATCATGAAGATATTAAGGTTGTAAAGGTCAGATGGTGTTTTTGGCCCGGCTTATGAAACAAGTCTTGAGATGCGCCTGTAATTTGAAGGCAATATAAAGTCAAATACGATGGCTAATTGGGTGAGGGAGGTCTGCAGTTAGTTTTGCAACAAGTGAGTGAAGCATATTAATTGGGCAGGATTATAAACGGTGCGTTCATTAGGACGCAGAGATGCACGCGTGTTGCCTGTCATATTGAAAGGCCCCAAACTCAAACTGTCAAATATTAAAGTAGCAAATGCATCCAAAAACAAACACTGCAGATTATCGATTATGGAGATCCCCAGTTTGCTTTTAACTTGCTGATGGAGGGGAACCTGGAGGAGTAAACTCAGTGGTTTAAAATGCTCATTTAAAATGTACGCTACTAGGTACAGATCGTTGAATTCCGCACGCTATGACTGTTAGGAAATATCGCTTTAGCCAAGTAGTAAGAGTAGTACATGGAGATGAGCCTTTGGTGCAGGTACATTAACATAGGGGTACTGTTTATGTCTGTATGTTGACCACTTATATACATAAAATAGTCATGTACCTGGTTCACATATGAAATCCTCTTCAGAGACTTCCTGGAAGTCGGCCAGCCAGACTAATATGGCATTGTGTATCCTGACAATGCAGGGCCAAGATTCATCCTAGCACAACCGGAAATGCATGCCACAAGGATCGAAAGTATTTGGCATTGCTTTCATAAATATATTGTATAATATATTTGCAGTCGTAAAAGTGTTAACATGACTTGAGAATGTTGGGAAGGGTTGAGGGGATATTATGTGATTGTAGGCCAAGTGGCATTATTTTCACTCGCATACATCTCTCTATGTGGTTCTACCCAACATGCATATCAGGGAATCAGGACAGTCATAGCTTATATTGAATAAGGTCTGTGAAGTATTGGGAGTTTTCCCTGTCGGCACCCCTGTCCTTAGGGGGTAGTAGATGGACATGAAAGGACGGGAGTGGGCCGCTGACCCAGCTAGGCGATGCTGGGTATATTTGGCCTGATAAATGATTAATCCGACCCCAGTATGGTGGCTAGCACGGCGCGAGTAGTGCCTCATCAAACTTGCAGATCCTTAGATAAAAGAAAGAAGTTAAAAATTGTAAAAATGGTTGCAGCCTGTTGCAGCCTGATGACATAAATTCACAGCTTCCATAGGTGTCCCATGACTGATGTCCACATAGTTTTAGTATAACATATTATTGGCACTGCTGGTTGATATGATATAGTCCAGTATGAAGGATGCTTTGCAAGTTGCATTGTTAAATAGGTCATATTACTAGTGTACAAGTTATCACCAGAGTACTAAACTCTGCAATAAAATCTTCCTGACAACAATAATGCGTGTCCCCCCAAACAGTCGACTGCACATCGAACACCTGAGTGAACCCAGTTGGCTAAAGGAGCAGTAGCAAGTGGTTGGTAGCTGCCAGAATTGCAGAGGAGTTATTGGCGTCCATACAAACAGATGTCTTTGTCATCGTATTGCCTGGGACTAGAGGGAAACTGATGGGTCTGGCAGCTGGCAGTGGTATCCACTGGAGATGTATGAGCTGTGACTGATGATAGTAAGATGCCTGGAGGAGATGTTGGCCTATACATCTGAACTAGTTATCAGAGACCTACATACTGATATATCATCGATAATATCATGTTACAGTATTGACATTTGGACGTGTTAATACATAAGGGACAGGTGTGGCATTTTGCTGTATAGATTACCTTGTTCATTCTTTGAACAACATGTAGCCATGGAACAACTTGTTATCCTTGCTCTCCCTTTCCTGTATCACATCAATAATCCGATGCCAATCTATCTAATCCGAATCTCCATTGCAGGGTCATGTTTTGTTGTCCTCAATGTTGATTATTTGTAGAATTGTTTCTTTTTACCTGGAACCTAGCAGGGAGGATCCATTCCCTAACAACAACCAACATTTGGTCTATGCTCGTGCTATTGTGCAATTAAAACCATCGGTTAGTTGTTGTAATTGGGGCAGTTCCAGATTGTGTGAATGTGTGTGCCTCCTTATTTTCGATCTCCTCCAGGTAGCCACAGACACTATACATGGTAGCTCCTCCTCCTGAATACATAACCGCAGGATACACCATCCAAGTGCCTTACTCACCTGACAAAAGCGAGCTGGTTGGAGCTTGCCCTGCTTCTATATAGACGTAGACATGTGTACACAGTGAGTCAGACATGCATGCATGTCAACATGATACCTATACAGCCCTCTCTATACAGTGTATCTATACTGTGTGTCCTGGAACCACTGCTACACCCTGAGCTGCTCATCCATAGGCGGGAGCTGCTCCCACTACTCTCACTGCCAAACCCAGGAGGCTCCTCCTACATCGATACAAGCTGGTGATGGCCTGCTGGATGCATGTTGGGGGTGGGTGGCTGCTAGTCTGCGTGTACATGTGTGTGCATGCTGCCATGTCATTTGTTATCCAACCCCCTCCCCTCCCTATACCTGCCATCAACGCCTCAGCCCCCCCCCCCGCCTCTAGCATACTGGCAATTGCTGCTACAGGTTTGTTTTAATACTGGCTTTCATCACGGACACCTACCCAGATAGACACGTATATGCCACACCCAATGCACATATGAAACCACAAGCTCTATCCCTAACTCTCCTTTATTGATATGATTTTTAGAAAGCGATAAAGAACCCCCATTTAGCCCCCAAACAAATACATGACCTACGTTTGACAACAGTCACATGTAGATACCAATGCCACTCAGAACTTGATTCATATCACCTGTCCAATTGACAAAATGGTATTTGCAACTCAGGTCTCTATAGGTGTTTACATGTACAAGGGATGTACAAAAGGTTGTGACTCACTGCTTGTATTGTAAGTGGGGATTTAGAATCACACAAAGTCATATAGTTCCATAATGTATCAACACATGCATGCGGCGGTGTAGCATTCACCTAGTCCACACTGTCCCCCCACTGAGTCAAGCCCACCCCCCATTAGGCCAGATGGCCTAATGGTCCATAATGCACACTTTGATGGCAAGCCTAAAGTATAGGTATTGAGCCTGAATATAGGGTGTGTGGGAGGGGGTCCTGTCATAATTGGTTGCTTCTAAAGTGCCCCATGAATAAGTCATCCCTTTTAGGACGCCACTACTCCATAAATGTGTCACATAGTCACACATTATCAGACTCATCAGACTTTATAGATTTCTTCCAAACATAGCTTTTTCTGTGTTTCCTTATCTTTAAAGACGAGCAAATGTTGTGTAAAGATAATTTGTAGGTACATAAAAAATGTTGTGATTTTACTATGAAATGTTAACATGATCAAGCAATGCCCTATGAACATATAAAAGTGTGCCCCTAGGTTTCCATGAATATCCTTAATTATGAACAAGTATAGATCCACGTACCAATCATTATGATGCATTGGATGATAATGTGCATTTCTATAAGGCCTCAGTTGTGCTTTCAATCATGACATGGCATTCATAATGATATTGATTTATAATAGTACACTATAATAGAACAATCGATAAATCGGGTTCTGAATAATGGATATGCTTTATGTTATTCTTTATGTTTGCAATATGAAGGGCACTGTATTCCGAATTAATACGGCGATATAACCACACATATATGTGTGAACATTTCATGAGTATGAATAGACCATTTTCTACCAAGGTGGTTGTGTACACTATACGCCTCACAACTGGCTATTAAAGATATCAGAACCTAAAGAGGCCGGCAGCAGAACATATTTGACGTAGGCGTAATATGAATATTTCGGCAACTTTTTCTGCTCATGTACGTCCACTTAAGGATGTGTCACTGCAATATTATACGTTATGTACATCCACCAGTGCAACCTGTAATCAAATTTTATTGGCAGTGGAAGCAGATGGATGTAGATGTGTATGGGAGGGCCAGACCATTGTATGTATCTAGACTCTCATGGGAGAGGGAATGGCTGCAGTGCCTCTCATAGTTGGTGATTTTAGGGGACAGTGACAGTGAGCAGAAAGGCAGGCCACATCAGAGCAGCTTTAGTTACTGCAGTACAACTGGGATGTGTACATCAACTCTAATGCATTTACTCAGGTCGCCATGTATGCAGAAAGTGTCACAATCAAGTCAAGCGTATACGCTGCCATTGTTTGTATGGAATGGCATTAGAAAACAGTACAATTAGTCTGTCTACAGTGGAGTACAAACAATTTGAGCCATCAATCCATGGTTCAAGTTCTCCGACAACGTATGTCTACGTGAGGCAAGACTTTGTGTTTGTTTTGCATAATATTGTATGGAAATAATCATTCCCTGGCCAAACCTCTATATGGTGCTTTCAGAGAGTATGGATGTGCCATAAATCATGCGTTCTGCACTGGAGAAGTGCTCCGGTGGGGTAGCTAAGTGTAATGCCCACACCGAACAGTTTGCACCCATGAATGGCCATCATAGTCACAGCCAATGGTAATATCTGAGGTGATAGGTGTGGAGGTCTGCATTTTGCAGTGGACGTAATAATGATATATTTCGGTAATAACCTCCATTTGAACCATAGAGCTGTAAACGACTTCGCACAGGCCTATATATCTATACGATGGACATTAAATCATTCCAACTAATTTCACTCAAATACAAAACACCCAACTGAAAAGCGGGTATTTGGTGTTGGTTTGAACCATGAATTTAATGGTTTACAGAGCCGCAGGAAGCAAATCTTCATTGGGAGGCCCAGTGTGGGGGCACACCAACCAGCTTTAAACATCGGATTTTAATTATGATGGCCCTTTATACATGCTTGTATTTGAATCATATAACAAAAGGAGTTTTAAGCCCCTTTAGTTCTGTTTGGGAACCCAAGCAACTCTGCCCCCCCCCCCCCCCCACATTCTCCCGGCCCCTTTTCCTACGCCACTGGTTTATCAGTGATGGTCTTCATCAATCTTGCTCTAAATGTATCGTCATTAATGTGCAAGTGCAATAGTGCCACTTGATTGCGATATGCCCTGGTCTGAATCTGAATCAGGTAAATTGGGCACGCATGTAGTTCCTAAAACCGAGTATGAATCCGGTTATAATATAGACCCTACTCTGGCTGTACCATTATTAGATCTGTATACCCCACTGTACACATAGATTAGGTTGGTGCACTTTGTCAATATGGCCACACAGTGCATTATGGAAGGACAAATGTCATTTTGCTCTGGATCGTCGCCCATGTTGACTACTGTTTATGTTATGTTCTGTTATTTCCCAGAAATTATATTTCCTACTTGTATGAACACGCAAAACGAAATTGTTTGGAACAAAAAGTTACTATTACTAGTACATATAAGTAATATGCACTGTTATAATAAAAACCATATACCGGAGTGTAGCCTCTCTGTCTGATTCTGTGGTTAGCGCTTGTGTGTAACTCTCCGACCCTGTGTTGGTGTATCATGCCGACGCTTCGAGAGGGTATCACGTTAAAAGGCATAGTGCATTTAAGCACTGTGTTGTCATTTGATAAAAGTTTAATGTATGTGTGTGTATGTAAAGCGCTGATATCAACTGAGCTAAATATGAACAGGATAAATCTACATTAATACTATAGGCAAAAGATCTCCCATTTTGATGTGCCCTCTGTGAACTGCATCAATTACACATGGTCGGAACATGATAACTGTGCCCTTCGGCATCAGAGAAATAATTACAGTCTAGGGGAGGGTGTACAAATTGGGTTCATGAACCCTGAAGGCTAAAAGCACCCCAGCACCAACGCCGATGCATGGTACGCTATTTGTATCAATAAATGATGAAGTATGAAGTAGCTTATAGGTTTCTACACATGGCTAATAGGCTGACATCATATGGTTATAGATACATGAATACAGTTCTGAGGTATTCTATATACACTATGTGAAAACTCTGTCCATTGATCAAAACTTGACACAACATATGGAAATCGACGCAAATGTCCCAGCTACTATGTATACAAACGGTTTAAATTAAGGCAATTATAGAACGCAATCAATCATGCTATAATAGAAAAAAATATAAAGGTTTATATCCATCTATATGCACATTTTAAGTTATAACTGAAGGGTATTTTTTTCAAGCCCACAGTGAATTGCAGCCATTGCATTCAAGCGGAAATAACAGCCATATCAGGCATGCACGATGTGACGGAAATTAAATCGTGGGTCCAGCAATGGGGCTTATGCTGTGCGCACATAATATGGTCCTTGCCTCCAGGCTCATATAACTGTCATACCCGCCATCTCGATCTCTTCAAATGTAAACCATGACTATACTGGCTGTACGTATATATACGACCGGAACAGTTTCTCTCATTTCGTGAAGGGTGTCAGACAGCACTGGTGCACTATATGTGCAATTGTATGTGCAATATCTAGAATACACAATCTAGATTTTTGAAATGGGACAAATGCTTATATCATTTTCAGACGTGTTTTTTTTTTCGAAATTTCGATTTCATGTCAAATGTTAGAAAAACGAATACCATAATCAATACTACCTGTTTTCAAGGAAATATTCAGAAAAGCTAGAAACTAAATGTTGTCAACAAAACCACTGGGTGAGGTATTTCGAGCTCTATACGAACATTGAAGATGCAAACCATATGGCACATGTGCCATATCCATCAATCCTGTTTGGGCGCCTCCAACCTTTAGCTCATATACAGATACCCCACGCCCCTCTCTATGCCCTGCAAATTGCTCCCTTTTGTAGCCGATAATAGGTTCCAAGTCTGAATAGATCTTCTCCCAGAGAGCGGACAATAAAAACGCAATACTCCTGGCAGTGGCCCTTCCTTGACCTCATCTTCTGAGTAGTCAATGGCAATGTGGAGAAGGGTTTCTTCATAGATGTGGGCATATGTTAAAGTTGCCGTTCTTTTTACAGTCAAAACAGCCATATGGCCAGGCAAATATTTGATAATCCAGTATACCCTTCATCGTTTACTATTTTTAATGCTAAACATGTATTATTTCATGAAAAAGTATCCATGGACATTCTCAGTTATGGGATGTCATATAATGCGTGGTGTTAACCCTGGTCCGGAAGCCAGCTGGGTGTGAGAGATAGAGCGAGGTCATGTGACATTTGAGAGATGCCTCACGGCTAACAGGGATCCCCTCTCTCTGTGAAATGACACCCATAATAGTTCCTATTATACTAGGTCTACACGAGTGCCTGATCTACTAAATGTGCCGGATGATTAGGCATTATATTCGCATATATCTGCACTGTAAAAGCAGTGTTTAGGTCCTAAACACGTTTTGTGTCCGTTGTTTTAAACACTTCTATAGTAAGGTATATATAAGCGTTTACTAGGTATAAAGAAGTGTTTAAATTCTATAGGCACTTTACAAAATAGTGTTTAGATTAGTGTTTAGATTCTTTAATACTTTTCTATAGATATGTTTAAAATCTAAAACACTTTTGAATATGTATTTAAACACATATCTAAACACTTTTAATCTAAACACTTTTGCCGTGTTTAGTTAAAAAGTGTGTAAATGCTAAACACTTTTCGAAATAGTGTTTATATAAGTGTTTAAGTTCTGTATTTAAAATCGAAACACCTAAACACTTATTTTAAAGTGTTTAGCTGAAATATGTTTAGAATCGAAACACTTTTGTTACATGTTTAGAACAACGGAGACAATAAGTGTTTAAATTCTAAACACGTTTTACAGTGTGCTCTAGATGTGCATGTCTTCTCAAAATGGAAAGGGTACATACAGTATACGAACATAAGACTCATCATGTAATAAATTGATGTGTCTGATAATCATATTTATACAATTTATGGGGGGCAATTTCACGAATAGAGGATGTAAACGTCCACATACAATACACAGACAGTATGTATAGTGCAGAACCAATATGGCCCCTACCATATAAGAATGCCATGGGAGCATTGTTGTCCATAATACAGGTAGAATCTGTATACCCGGAGGGGGGGCACTTCATAATTGTTTCTATAGTAACTATACACAGATGTGTAAGCGTAACCTCAAATTTCGTACTCTTGAAGCAATTCAACCGGATAGCACCCTTTTCACTGGAAAGCGAACGAAACTACCCTATACAATCGAGCCTTTTTCAAGTTATATTTTAGACCTTCAAATATACCCCTTTTCCTCCAAAATTGCCTCAGATGTACCCCTTTCGAGGATCCTCCCGGGTCAAAGGACGGACCGTGTTCACACGTGGTAACAAAAAATGAGGGAGTGCCCCCCCGGGTTAACGATGGGAGACCCAGTAATCAAAAGCCCAGACAACAGAAGCACTCTGGCGACATGTACACACAGCACCTGTGACTTCCCCCTCTCTGATCTTAGCTGGATTCCTGCTGATTCTGTCACAGAGTAACCCAAGGATACAGAACCTTAGAACCATGTGATGTTATATCAAACTGTGCTGTCTTGACGCCAGGATCCATGTGTAATGGGAACACCTTGGGTCCAAAAAAAGGGTGTGTTTCAGGTTACATGTTCTGAAATCCGAGGGTAGGTAGGTCGGATTTTCATTTTGTTTGACTCATGAATCATCGAATCGATTCTAAAAGAGCCCAAATTGGCCAAAACTGTTGTGTCTTTTTAATTCAAAAATCTGAGAAACATGTCTAGTTTTGGCACTTTTTTGCTAGGTAGGGTCGGGTAACCCGAAACACACCTTTTTTTTTTGGCCTTATGATGATAAACCTGGTGCATAAGTATGCGCGGCCACCTTGGTCTTCCATCTCCGCATATCCGGCGATATTTGGGCACCATAGACTCCAACATACCATGTTTTGATAATCCGGGAACAAGCTAAGTTCCGAGATCAGGGCCAACATCAGAGGTATAGGAATTGGGCAAAATTCTAGGAGCACCTTGCAAAAGGTGTCACAGGCAGCAGCAGTCAGAAACGCATTTGATTTTTGAGGTCGGTAGCTTTTCATTACCAAAATGATATGGGTGTATGCCCACATTATTATTTGTGTTCAATATATATACGTGTTTGTCCATTTAATGAGTATGCTTTTCTATACGTACTGCTAAATTAACAACCGATCCCATTCCCCACCTGTTTTACTCTTCGTATATCAGGTATACAGCATTGTGTACTTTACTTGCTGTTAAATAGATTTTACATACTGTATATACAAGCCATAGTAAAAACATACACGCATCAAATTTCATCGGTACCATTAACATGAAACACACATGCACAAAGATCTGTGGACACCTGACTCATATTGACGTCTATGGCAACATGCCCATGTAATCTTTTTGCATGGAAACCCCCAGAGATTAGTTCTTTTCACCAAAAGCCACCTACTTTTTTGATTATTGCCATTCACTAATGCCTTCCATTGTGGTAGGATGGAAGAAAGATGAACCGTTTTTAGTCAATTTAGGCCAGCAGTAAAATGATAAAAAAGCATTCTGCTCTAGTGAAATCAGAGTAAGGCCAATGAGTCATATAACAAACATGGAAACGGTAGTGCTTCCAATCCGGCTATCTTACTGAAACCAATTTGGCTCTATACAAGTGAAAAGAACCAATCTCTGGGGGTTCCAGTGGATTGACAGCCACCACAATCACATTCAGGCCTCAGGAGTCACTGTGATAAGAATTGCTGTTTTTCTGTGTAATTGCCTTACCTGTGGTCTCAATAGTATAACATAGACTCACCTGCGTTTGTTGGTGCCATGGGCGCCGTCGGGTGCTTATGTTCAACACGCCGGAGACCAGCCGTAATGTAAATCCAATGGAATATATATTCAACACAATGCTATCTGATAATAACCATTGTTATATCATTTGAGTGTCATTTGGCGCTGAACCTGCAAGAAACAAAAAAATATATATATACATGTGTAGTGCAAACCTACAAAATGAATTAACATAATATCATTGACCCTTACAGGCGATGATTCCAATTGAATAGCCGATACACAGAGTACATTTCAACTGTGTGGACAACATGGGAATGCTTCCTTGTCTGCTAAAGGGAAACAGTGTAGCGTTTAGAGGGGACGGTGCTGTTAGTGTACCCTACAGTTTAAGAGACCTGCTGGGTCCTCCCAGCACGTCTTACACCGGTCTTACACCAAACCTACATACATTGTCCAGCAGAAGGTCTTGTTGGAAGTTTGGACTGCATGGTAGGAGTCATTAGGAGTTGATGGGAGCAGCTCCACATACTGACAGTAAAGGGGGTGTTTCATGTTGAATGGTCAGGCAGAGTTCAGAGTGGCATCCATTTGGGAGAAATAATGAATTGGATGGATATTCATTTTAGATTTAGGACACTGTTATGTCATTAACATTGTTCCCCGTGTCAAGGCATGGACCAATATGGGGCTACTATTATATCATATCGCCCCCCCCCCCTCTTGATAGTGGAATCGTGACAATATGCGATAGATACAATAGGGAGGATAGCAGATACAATGTATAAATATTGCAAAATGAGCTTTTCAATTTGGCGGGTCCTACAATACTAATAATGTGAGGATCAGGATACCTGATCGGCCAGGATATGGGTGCATTCTGGTGAACAGTAGGAATAATGGAATTACTCATGCATGTCATCGATGATGGCACAATACAAGGGCAAAATTCAGATAACTGATGGGAGGATTGAGTATATCTGACAAGGCTTTAGAGTACTGAGTCATTGTCTTCCAAGGCACGTACGGGAGGCTGGGATGGCTCAGGCATGCCATCTGCGGTTTTATACAGACACTAATCCACCCTTTCTTGTGATAAAACCTTTATTCGTGTAACTAGATTTGCGGTCTGGGTAGTCTTACTGTCTAAAGTCAAGATTTGATGGATATATACATGTCGTACAAGACAATGTATGCTGTATACAATGCAAAAAGCACAGTAAATACGATTAAACATAATGCATTACGTTTGAAATTAAACTTTTCGCAGTATCTCCTTATTAAGGCTAATGTCACATAATTATACACTTAATTCATATTAAACTCCACATTAAATGCTGAGGCGTAGCCTCTGGATTCATGAGTTTATGCAGTTCAACAATTTCCCCGGGCACATATATTTGTATTTAGTCGCGACACTATATAACGACAGTGCCTTAAATACGTCTGGCACACAATGCCTGAGACAGTCGTGTTTGCACAGGAGGTGCCCCCTACATAAGCCCGGTTCCAGCACTCTGTAGGAAAAGAAGACATCCACCTGCGTTTAGTTGAACATGCCCAAAACTAATGGTCGCTAGATTCTGACAAGTGCTCCCTAGGAGAAGCCTAGGTCGACATCGGTGACTACCTGCGTTCTAAGAAAAGGTGAGAATAGGGTTAAGAAAAATTAATATCAACGCTTTCTTTAAATGGGCCTTTTGAGATATAAGTATTTTTTGCTGATAAAAGTCATGCATAAGAGTCTAAGACGGCCAAAATTTGACCAGGGCAGAGTCAACTACACTGGAGGTAGAATCAAGTAGTACAAGGGCCAAGGGATATAACTGGAGTAGCTGTTACTCTTCTATCGTAGTTGACTCTGGTAGAAGAGTCATGGTGATGCCCTAACCTTTCTCTTTAATACTGTTATGACGGAATGTAGGGCAACTGTATGGGTATATTGTGACAGTCGGACTTAGTTCAAATAAACTCTCCTTTACAAAACTAACAGCATGTTTTAAGCGAGTATCATCACTAAGCCCATGGAGTTGCCAATGGAGATGGACCATTTTGCTACATTGTATGTTGTGGCAACATCAACGTGATACAAGCTATGTATAGTTTTTGCATGAATTCCATTGATGTGGTAGGCCATTTTACATCCAACTTTTAGGCAAGAAATCGGCCTTACTAAACGTGACACGTAAAAATATAAGAGAATAGGGAAGATCCACAAAACTAATTATACATGCTTTTGACCCCTCCCTTTCCTGAGTAGAGTAAAACACCACTCCTCTTTACTAACCTAGTTTGTGGCGAATTGGTGGTCCTCTGCGGTACATCACAGTCCATATACCATATAGCACCACCACAATCCTCCAGCAGACACAGCTAAACGTAAACTCCAGGGGGAATCTGATCCTTAGTGTTCATACAACACTTGAACACACTATGTGAACTGAGTCAGTGTCCACTGCAAAGGGTCAGTGCCTTGGTGGTTACTGGGAACATGGCTCCTACAGACATGCCTATTATGTAAGTCATTTTGTCAATGGAACTCACTATGATCAAGCTGCTATTTGGTCATCCCTGGACAGATTGGCACTCATTGCAGGAAGTTTACTCACAGAGGGTGAGTGTATGTGTGTGTCCTAGGTCGGGAGTCCACGTGGGTCCCAAACAGGCCCAAATAGTTGTTTTACTATTGGGGGCGTTCGGAAAGGTACTTTATGACATGTGAGTTATGGCATGTGATTTATGGGGGTCTTTATAATCGTAAAGCATGTTTGGACTGTTTGGACGGTGTTGGACAGGTCACTTTATACCCTTGTTAACAGCTACCAAATGCCCATTCAATGGTGGTGATGGTGATGAAATCTAGGAGGTGAAGTCGGAGTTATTTGTGAGGTAGAAAGTATGTCCATCCATCAGATGCTAGGTTAGATAGACTCATTATGAAAGCAGGGAGTAAGGTAGCCACCCAAACAAAGCAGTGTGCCTATGGGTTACAAACAGCCGAGGGGCCTCCTTCAATGTATCTAGCCTACACACCAAGGCCTGACAAGGGTAGCCGGGTGCATTATTTGAGAAAATGTGCATACAAGACTTAATATCAATGTGTAAGCCCCAATCCCCGACCATCATATGGAACGCCACTGATATCACACAGCCAAGCATGCCAATAAATATATTATCTTAAAGAGAAGATTGTGCCAATTCCCTTATCACTAAGCACATTCTTGGTGTGCCCAGGATACCAGGAGATAGCCCTATTGTGCACAGAGGGAGTTTCTGAACGCACCCACACCATGACCTGTCGCCCCTAAACCTCCAGTCAGCAATGTTGACCCTGGTGAACCACTTGACGACTTGCCCTCGTTTGGTGGTGGGAGGAGATAAAAATTGCGGCTATGTCCCCAGTCATAGCATATAGGTCCCAGAGACTGACAAATGATAGGCAAGGGCAACTGCCACACAGCTGTGCCACAGAGTGGTGGGGGTGGGGATATAATAGTAACAACATCCAAGAGATGCTTCCTGATCTACAAAAAAAAAGGAATTATGATTGATATTGGTAGCGTTCTATCGGATATCTCCAGAATATCTATATCATTTGATAAAGAAATTCCAGTGAAAAGTAAGATCGAGGTCCTACAACTGTATATGGAAAGTAGCTGTATCTCTGAATTGATACAAGATGCAATGGGACAAAGGGCTACATTATTATAGGGCTATGCGTATTCTCACATTAAAACTAGACGCATCATGTGATATGATAAATGTTGTCTGCTAAGCAGAATGCGAGGGTAGTACCAGCGATTCCATACTCACGTTGAAAGTTCTCTTCAAAGTTAATGAGTATAGATCGATGGGGTTATGACAAGCTATTCGGACGTCTTTGTTATCAAAAGAGAGAAAAAAAACGGTCCATATCATATGTATATAAAAGGGTATTATGTTGTGGGTACATCTATCACTACATTAACGTACCTTTGCAATGAAAAAAAATCAAAAATATATAGATCTCCCATTAAATGCTCATGCTCTTATAGCCATAACATGAGGCAGTACATATTGACAAAGCTGCCAGTCTATAACATGGCAATATAACTTATAAGGTGACTGCCATTATCTATGTCATTTCTAGACACAAGACATAAGCAAATGACAATCTATATAGTCCTGGTCTATAAATAACCTCATTGGAGACGTATCTCATATTATTAGGTAGTGAGATTTGGTTGAATTCCACTTTAAAAAAAAGAATGAGGCGAACGAGATCTATTGCCAAAAAGGTTTCCAAAAATAGGGTGCGCAATTTCCCTTTTTTCAGGGTGAACAGGCAAGACCTATAGTTTGAATTTGACTGCCGTATAGTTTCGCCCCTCCCCCTCCCCCGCCATTAACCTCCTAATCCTATATCTACCAGCCTCCCCCCCCCCCTCCCTCGTGCCGCATCTACCACTAAAAATGCCTCTTCCCGTCGGTATGAATATTTTTCCTAGGCGTTTATTCTATCAGGATGCTGCAGTGGCTGGTATCTGGCGTTAATAAGGCTTATTAACGAAGAGACTGATAAGGGGGCTGTGTGTAGGAGTGTAGACACACATTGTTATCTTGTAGAGCACCCTTTACAGAACTGACGCGCTAACTATCTGCATATGTTATCTTGGGTTACCTGCCTACAGGGGCATTCAGACAGACGTGTATTGAGATGCCGAGCTGCATATATTATAATGATCTGACAGCATTTGGTGCGAAAGAGTGTTCAATAAATCTTGGGACTTCATCTGATAGGACTATATATGTATGATAATGTAAAGATTTGAAGATAATATACATATATAGGCTCTGGCTATCAATACTTGGAACATGCCGGTACTTCAAAGACAATAGGATAATTAGGTTATGTCCTGAATGTCTCTGAAGTGCAAATGTACATTATAATAAGATTGATTGTGTGATTTAAATCACAAATGACCCAGGGCTTGGTGGAGATGCGGAAAGAGGATCAAAAAGAAAAGCAGGTCCGCATAAGTCAAAACACCACTACTCCCCACCCTGAAGAATTGACCATGGCCCCAGGTGCTAAGACCCTGGCTAAGACTATTCTAGGTCTGGTCATTCTTCAGGGGGGAGAAACAGGGTGGACCATAGTGCTATATTTCTGGAGGTAGGCCAAAGAAAAAAGTGGAGGGATTTTGTTTCAGGTAACATGGCCCCCTTTTTTCATTTTTTTTTTGGGTCGTGTTACCGGAAACAAACTTCTTTTTTTTTTGGCCTAAGTATCCTTTATGGTATATGGCATGATATATTTTCTATATTACACCCTATACATAATTTCATAGAATATTCTTGGGAAGCTTATTCATGATAACTTATGCGCCAATGGACGCACAATATCGAGCATTTAATGCGCCATTTAGAATTAAAATGTGTGAATTGCGCGCTGTGCGGCCATGTCAAAACCCCTGTCATATTACACATCAAATGAAAGGTCCTTAAATTATTATTCTGTGTGTACCTTTAATTTCAGCTCAAAAGCGTCTCATAAAAACGTCTCACCTGCTCTTAACCATTGTAGGTATAGGAAGTCTGTGTGAACGTGCATCTTTTAAAGTCAGGATTCAAGGTCACTGGCCTATCTTCAGCATTAGTTCACACAGACTCCATTTTCAGGTTGTTTTTGACATTTTTTGAGGAGCTTTTTTCATGGGGAAATTTTTTTTTCTGGACACTTTGACCAAAACAGGAAAACAGACATTGTTCCAAAGAATCACATCAGCTTTCTTTTGTGTAGAAACAATCAAAAATAGAAGTAGGGGGAATGTGCAAAGTCAGCTGACCAAACAACAATTTCTGGGGGAAAATCGTCTCACAGAGACCCAGGGTCCCCTGGGTCAATAATGGAGGGGAGATATATGTAGACTTCACAGGAAGGACAGCACAGCACCCACAACACAGGTGAGGCATTGTAGCCAAAGTCCACAGTACGATTTTGGTAGGAAATACTCCGGGGATATACTCTACGTTTAGATACCTTGAAGACATTTTGGTGATATGCAGGGATATCCTGTATATTGCAATGCATTATCAGCCAAACATGCTTCCTCAAGTATTGCAATATGGTTAGTGTTCAATATCAAATTATCTAGATATCTTTCCTTGCAATGCTCTGAATTATCTGCGGTTTACAATATTGCAAAGGCATGGTCAATAGGGGGAGGACACTCCAGATATCTTTAATATATTTTATAGGATATAATCAACCAAAAGTTAACTGTGAAGTAACTTCCCCAACTACAACCAAAAACAATATCAGCAACAGGGTACCGTGCTTTTGTACCAAAACGCAAGAGTTTCAGGCCCATAAATCGTAGTGTGGAGTTTGGCCAATACAGTTCTCACATAACGCGCCTCCCGGCGCCGACGTCCGAAACACACGTGGCGACATCTCATGGCACGAAATGAAACCCATTGCTTCTTCCAGTGACTTGCAGAGCAGAGAACCTAGACCGACGCGCCTAAGCCTGCGGATCTGTGGGCAGGCCGAAAGTACTGGGGTACTAAAACGTTGATATCGGTGATGACACTTTGATATTGGAGTTTTGGAATTTTATATCAGATTTTCTCTGTTTGATTTATATATGAGAGTTTCCATGTTCGGCATTGGTTTAAAAAATGCTTATATTAATTTTTTAAATGCTGATATCAAATCTAGAAAATATGATATAAGGGGTGAACATACGTGTATGATATATAGACAGAGCTGCACGCTAAAGTGACAAAGTTTATGGTTATTGCACGAGTGGTGCTTGGGCCATATTGCACGATGGACGATGGCACTTTTGAGGGACGCTCTGTATTTATTTCAGGGTATTTCATTGAAAAATACACAAATTCTACCAAAATTCACATGAAAAACATGAAATTAAACTTTTCCGGGGGTCACGTGATCATCAGAGCGTGCAATACGGCCACAGCGTGCAATACGGCCTACGGTTATGTCACGCTCCCCTGGGGAACGGCCCTCCCATCGCTTTAGCATTGATAGACTGTATTCACCATGAAATAAATCATTTTCCATAAGTGTCGGCAGGTAGCCCGTCAACAGAGAACCCGTCTCAGAGTAGAGGGAATCAGACTGCTGACATATACAATTGGTACATATTTAGCGGAATAGCGCTAACCAGGCCATACATGGGTATACATCTTGTGTCAAAAGAAATCCACTACAGTTTATACTGTCAGATGACATGGTGTGTTAGTGAGATTTGGCATGTGTTCCGAAATGTATCCCTATAAGTTAGGGAGTGCTCATTTTTTAACAACAGGGGGGGGGGTGGTAAAAAATTTGGACCCCTTGACCGGGGGGGGGGGTAAAAAATTTAGACCCCTCTTGGGGGGGGGGGGGGTAAAAAAATTCAACTTGTTTTGAGGGAAAAAGCCCGCGCATTACTATGCTACAAAGGGGCGCGAATGCGCGCGATTTTCGACCTGCCGGGGGGGGGGGGGGGAAATTTCGACCCCTCTAGGGGGGGGGGGGGGTGAAAAAATTTCGCATGCTCCGCGCGAAATCTCACCGCCCCCCCCCCCCCTGTTGTTAAAAAATGAGCACTCCCTTAGGTATGTGAAAGTGTATGTGCATGAAACGTGTCATTAACTGGGTCAGAAAGCGCGTCAAAACTTGCAATATACTCATCAAGTGATGTAGAATGGGTTGGGATTAGTCTTATTCCTTACACTTTTTTTTGTTCTGTACCTTCTTTCTTCCTCAAACTCATTTGATCAATGATTGAAGGAAGTAATGCCCATTAATGCATTTTCCTCTTTAATGTCAGGTTACTGTCCTTTTGTTGTTTCGCTAAAGGTTCTGTCAAATTCACTCTCTATCAGTCCTCTTTTCGCCCCTGGAAATTAGTGCAAGCATCTAATCCGACAATGACACTCGTCCTAAACCTAGTTGGCCTACAGCAGCCCGGGTATAGCAAACGTGTGAATGCCCCCTAACTTAGGTAGGCGACAATGGCTTGCTGTGAAGGGGCTTTGCCGCGACAATAGAGGGGGCGAAAGCTTGCTGTCTCGTCCCAGTGGGTGGGGGCGGGATGGGGGCGAATGGCGACTCAGTCTGAGGTGTGAAACCAGCGGACAATGCTACAGGTGACGCGCCTGAGCCGCTTGAGCGAAACCACGGCGCACCTGAGTGTGAACAACTCGGAGCTAGTCGCTGCCACGTGCAGAGGCAGCGCTTATAAACGAGGGACAGGACTAGGGAAGGTCATTCACTCTCCTGAAGCAATTCGACAGAGACCTACCACCAGCACATTAACCATACATCCAAACAACCCAGAAACATGGAGTCCTCCCAGCAGCAAACCCCTGTTCTCCCAGTCACCTTCACCGTGGTGGAGGGCGGCACCCTGAGAGGTAAGAGGAAGCTGGCCGATAGTAACGGCTACTCGTACACCGTCAAGGAGGAGAACGCCCAGAAGACGCGCTGGCACTGCAGCAAGCGCTCCAAGACGTGCAACTGCCGGGCTGCAGTGGTGCAGAGGGGCGCTGAGTTCACCCCCGGCGGCCGGGAGCACTGCCACGCCCCGGACTCGGGCAACACCCCCTCCGGACAACGCATCATCTCCAGGCTCAAGGAACAAGTGTCTTCCACCAGCGTCCAGTTATCTCCAGTGGCCCTTACAGTTTCACCCAACGTGACTCCTAAACAGGCCAAGACCCTTCAGAAGACCAAGACCCCAAATGAGCTGAAGACTTCAAGGGATTTGAAAACCCCAAAAGAGACCAAGGCAATTCGCAGTGTGTCCCCAACTCCCAGCCCTACCAGGAGCATCTCTCCACCCCATGAGGCGGACACATGCACCGGTCCTCTTGATTTGAGCCTGAAGGGAACTTCTTCAGGTGGTGTGGTCAAGCGACGTCAGCAGAAGCGCCAACGCCTGCACGGCATCCTGGGGCGCGTGTTTGGGAAGGTTGGCCGCGGCCAGTTCACCCTGAAGCTGCAGGAGCTCTTCCCCCAGTACCGCCAGGAGGGAGGCACACGCCAGCGTCCAGAGGAGGAGAGGCTCAACTGAAGGAGAGCCAGCATCATTTCATGTCGTCTTTGGTGTTCCTCCTGCGGGGAGCCCAAGTCAAAGGCCCTTTTCAGGGCCCTACTCAATCACAAAAGTTTACATCAACCTCTAGAACACATGTATTAAACCACCCCCTGCCCAATCCACAACGCCCCCCCCCCCCCTACCCCTACCACCAATCAACATTTACAAAGCGAACCAAACCGTCAGTGAGGGTCATATGATTCTCCCAAAGTTGAGATGCGGGTTACATCTATACGTTATTTTATTTTTTTATGGAATATGACAGCCCCATTGACTTAACCAAAGGATGCCTTATCCCCCCCCCCCCCCCCCGCCCCGTGAAATTACCCCCGGGGGTGTGCGGCTGGAACTCTGGCAACCCTTACCCTGGTATTTGATTCCAATAAGTTACCCTTGTTAGGGCATTTTCGGCCAAAAGTGCCTAGGTATCGGTTTAAAAAAACCCAATAAAATAGACCATGATTGTGTAAATCTGCTGAAAAAAAATACCCTCTTGTGAAGAATTTTGTCGAAAACTGCGATATTTTCTGCGACAAATATTGGTAAAAAAAAAATCCGGACACTTTTGTGAAAAATAGACCCTTGTTAGGGGCTGTGTCTAACGAAATTGTGCCAAGTTGATAGTCTATGACCGGGTGCAGTCTATGACCGGCTTGAAAGAAAACGGTTTATTTAGGGCAGCTGTAGATAGAAATTGAAATATAATGAGTGATATAATTAGTGGAAAAATCTTTATTGTAGAATGTGGCAGACTCGGAAAATTAATGGTCCAGGTCGAAAAGTCGCCTGGAAAACGGCCCAGGCCGCCAGGTCGCCCTTTACCCCTCTGGAGCCATGGTGGGGCCCGAGAGAGTGTAATATCCCCCCCCCCCCTCCATAGCCCTACTCAACATTTTTCTACCTCGCACCAGACGGGTCAGAATTTTTCCGTCCCCCCCCCTCTTTGAACAGCAACTATAGTAACGCGCAGGCTTTTCACAAAAACGGGTGACATTCCACCCCCACGCCCCGCTCGAGTGCCTCGACATCGGTCTTGAGACTGATGGCCCCACGAACAGTTGGCCCCACGTCAAGTTGGCCCCATATGAGACTGACACACATTTTGGGACTGATGGCCCCACTTGGGACTGATGGCCCCACTTCTAATTTCATAGCTTATGTGGTCTAAAAGCATAATTAAACATATTTTGAAGCAAGTAGAGCATTATAATAGCCATCTCCAATGTCATATTATATGAAATTATATGAAAAAAAAGTGCCTAGGACATCAATTCTCATGATAAAATGCAGGTTTTCAGGCCTATTCTTATGTCATAGCAGTATATATTATTTTTGGGTTGGAAAGGATGAAACACTAACAAGAATAGATGGATAAATAGCTTCTTATATTAACAAAATATGCAAATATAAAATGCAATCACATGAACAATGCCACAATGGCCACACCTACTCTGACACCTACACAAAAAAACAAAAGTATAAGCAAAGTGATTAAAAACATGTTTTATCATCATTACCAGTGTGTAGATCTTGTAATTGCAAGAAAAACGGTATTTAAGTTTGTTTCCTAATGCAAAAATTAGTTGTTTTTTTTTTGGGGGGGGGGGGGGGGGGAATAGGAAAAACTTCATGTCATAGGTAGAAAATAAAAACACCCCTGTGGTGCTATTTGGACAAAGAACACAATGCTGATATTTATTGATACTTTCTTCCTCCGCATACCTGCAGCTCACACCTGGCTTGCCCAATATTGAGGAGGCAAGTGTGAAGGCTTATCCCCCTTCCCAGGTTGGCTGCTATAACACCTGTAATGTGGCCTAAAACACCCCCAGTAGACCACTACAAATGGCATTTATCTATACTAATACATTTATTGACGTTGAAGCCTTTGGCTTGCAACGTCTTTGTACGTTAAGTTGGCCCCAGTGCATTTGTGGCCAAAAATACCCTTAGCATAAGAGTCTACAGCCTAGCTTTTTTCCTTGCGAATTCCAGTACGAAAAATAGCGCGTTGGCTTCGCTTAGGGTACCTATGGTACCCTATGGTACATTATTGGGACTACCCTACGGATCCTTATACCAAAAACCCTGGTCTCCCTCCTTGTTAAAGGCCCTGTCCCTGAAGCAATGGTGCGCAACCTAGACCGTGATGGCCTTACTCCATGGCCCTTGCCTTAAATTTTATTGACTAATTCCTATAAATATATAGGAATTAGTCCAACTAATTCTCATGCATATTTATTTATCGTTGGAATGATGGACAAGGCAAGTCTAGTGGCATCTGAAAACTCACTGGAGCCCGCCTAAGTTTGTGTGGCTAGGGAAATCCCTTCCACATCAATGAGGGCGTAAAGATGAGGTGAGACGTCAGTTTCGGTACTTGGTATCTTTTATTAGCAATAATATTAATATCAGAGTACCAGTCACTAGGGCTCAGTATATAAGTTACTGATGGTTGCAAGATGATAAGTGATCTCCTCCTCCATCTGACCGGGGTATAAGTACAGGTACCCGGCAGGTGGAGGGGGCGCCCATGTGACCGGAAGTAGATGTAACAGTGGTTTTCATTGGATGATATACATTTGACATTTGATTGGATAATTATATATTCATGGCTTTAACATGTGGCGTGCACTGGACCGCGGGGGGGAGCCTGGGTCCAGTGCATTATGGGTAATAGATTACATAATAAGTAGCATGCACACGTGGGGGCTTTGTCGCCCGCCTCCAGGTGGCCTCCAGTCGGCTCAAGTGGCTTTGTGGTGCCGCACTGATTAAGGGTGTCCAGCTTTATAGCATTGTTTTATGTGTTGATAGTTAATCCTTGGGGTCAACATATAGTTCATTTGTTTGTGTATAGGTGACCGGTCAGTGCCTTGTCGTCTGGAGGGGCTGACAGTTACCTATTGTCCATGGGATAAGGGTCTGCTTGTGATCTATGGATTAGTTATATATGGGGGTCAGTTAGGCTTGGCTTAATGAGTAATAGACCTGTATGTCTGACGTCTAGGTGTACTTTGATGGACATATGGATTGAAAATATGCATAAAGTATTGTGCGTATTACAAATAATAATAAATATGAATATTAATAATCATAAATCATAATTATGACGTAATATGACGTAATATGACGTAATACAATTGATGAAGGTATAGTAAGGGGTTTTGTGGCGTGACATTTGTCACACCTCTCATAGGCAAGGTCCCGGGCACATTGCGGCCCTTAAAGGGAAGTGGCAACATGTTTGTCACACCTAGCTAATAACCCTTTAAGGCCTGCTATTAACACACACACCCCAACACACTTTAGACCTTCTTATACGCACATTGAAATAGGTAATGTTGGCCTCGAAGGGTTAACTATATGGCGAATGTCGTCTGCTATTTCCTATGCCGCTCTCTGCTTCTTATCAGGCCACCACAAGCCTCACACATACCGCTTTTGTCATTAGAAAGTCGAATGAATTATCTAATTTGAGTACAGTACGTTATTTCTCATTTCTGACAGCAGAATCGTAATCGCCAGAAGAAGCTACCCTAATTTCATATGTTGGAAGTCATATATAATCGAATTCCAGGTGGTGGCTGTAGGTGAGCAGGTGGCTGTGGGAAAGCAGGTGGCTGGGGGCGAGCAGGTGGCTGTGGGCGTCAGCGCCCGGCAGCGCGTAACCGCTTTTTTTACGTCTCGGCGGAAAAAGCGAGTCGATCGGAGCGTCAGCAGCGACACCATCTTCGTTGCAGCTTCGTTTCTGGTTCGACGTGTCGGGTTGGCCGGGGGGGGGGCGGCTTGAGCCGCAGATGATTTTGCCTCCAAAACCGATTTTGCCCCCGAGAAACGATTTTGATCCAAAAACGATTTTGAAGTTCTCCTACACCTCCGAAAATCGGGCCGATCGGAGTGTAAATAGCGAAGATATTCGCGATTTTCGTTTTGTCGGATTATATTGGTACATGTACCTATGTGTTCTCCGTTTCTCCCGTTCTCCGTTTCTCCCTTTCTCCGTTTATCCCGTTCTCCGTTTATCCCGTTCTCCGTTTATCCCGTTCTCCGTTTATCCCGTTCTCCGTTTATCCCGTTCTCCCTTTCCCCGTTTATCGTTTATCCCGTTATCCGTTTGTCGTTTATAGTGTTCGTTTATCCCGTTCTCCGTTTATCGCGTTCGCCGTTGATGGCGTTCTCTGTTTATCCCTTTCTCCATTTATCCCGTTCTCCGTTCATCTCCTTCTCCGTTCATCCCCTTCTCCCTTTGTCCCATTCTCTCTTAATCCATTCATCCCCTTCTCCGCTTTCCGTTTGTCCCGTTCTCCTTTTATCCCCTTCTCCCTTTCTCCGTTTATCCCGTTCTCCCTTTATCCCGTTCTCCGTTTATCCCATTCTCCGTTTATCCCGTTCACCGTTTATAGCGTTCACCGTTTATCACGTTCACCGTTTATCCTGTTCTCCGTTTATCGCGTTCTCCCTTTCTCCCGTTCCCCCTTTGTCCTGTTTTCCCTTTCTCCGTTTACTGTAAACGTATTAATTTTCGCTCAGTACATATTTTCGCGCATTTCGCGCACATACCTATGTGCGCGAAAATATGATGTGCGCGAAAATACTGCACAAAAAAATAGCTTTCCAATGATATCTGGCATTCTATGTTGCACTGCAGAAGAGATTCAAATACCAAATCTAACATGCTGGAGAAATCACAGCCTGAAACTAAGTGGGCTTATGTGATGCCTGTCGTGTTATCCGCTCTTAGTATGGCGGGAACGCAGTCAGAGACGCTGCGCAATAGTGACGTCACATTCATGGTGAATAAATCACTTCCCAACCTGGATACGGACTTGCTTGTCGTGACATGGTGGCATAGCGGTGGAAATGCCGTTTTTTGGCCCCCTCTATTGTGTCTGAGGATACAAAAAGGGGGCAAAGACGACAAAAGACCCCAACAAACAAGTAGGAATAACATTTCTGTGCATATATGTTGACAGAAATCAACAAGATCCATGACAAAGCGGGTGAGCGATATTGAAGGTAAATAACGGCACGTGAAAGATCCACGTGGTTCCCAGGGAAGTCGAGTTATTAAACATCCAAAGGCTATAAAGGGCAAAGTGAAATCGGGAAAAGTCCCAAGAAATTGATGAAGTGGTGGGATTTGTGCCAGTACATCGAGGCAGTGTGCATTCTAAGGCTGCAAGCAAGTGTACCTTGATATTGTGAAATCGGGAAAAGGTACAGTGCCCAACAAATCGACAAAGAGACAGATACATTCTAAGTGTCCAACAGGAAGTGACAGCTTAGTTCTACGTGCTCAGAAAGAGACAGGTACCAGAGGAAAATCGGGACCACAACGGTGCCCTCACATCTGATCGTACAGGTGTGTAAAACAAGAGGAAAATCGGGACCACAACGGTGCCCTCACATCTGATCGTACAGGTGTGTAAAACAAGAGGAAAATCGGGACCACAACGGTGCCCTCATATCTGATCGTACAGGTGTGTAAAACAAGAGGAAAATCGGGACCACAACGGTGCCCTCACATCTGATCGTACAGGTGTGTAAAACAAGAGGAAAATCGGGACCACAACGGTGCCCTCACATCTGATCGTACAGGTGTGTAAAACAAGAGGAAAATCGGGACCACAACGGTGCCCTCACATCTGATCGTACAGGTGTGTAAAACAAGAGGAAAATCGGGACCACAACGGTGCCCTCACATCTGATCATACAGGTGTGTAAAACAAGAGGAAAATCGGGACCACAACGGTGCCCTCACATCTGATCGTACAGGTGTGTAAAACAAGAAGAACAATCGGGACCACAACGGTGCCCTCACATCTGATCGTACAGGTGTGTAAAACAAGAGGAAAATCGGGACCACAACGGTGCCCTCACATCTGATCGTACAGGTGTGTAAAACAAGAAGAACAATCGGGACCACAACGGTGCCCTCACATCTGATCGTACAGGTGTGTAAAACAAGAGGAAAATCGGGACCACAAAGGTGCCCTCACATCTGATCGTACAGGTGTGTAAAACAAGAGGAAAATCGGGACCACAAAGGTGCCCTCACATCTGATCGTACAGGTGTGTAAAACAGAGGACAACTCGGGACCACAACGGTGCCCTCACATCTGATCGTACAGGTGTGTAAAACAAGAGGAAAATCGGGACCACAACGGTGCCCTCACATCTGATCGTACAGGTGTGTAAAACAGAGGAACTATTGGGACCACAACGGTGCCCTCACATCTGATCGTACAGGTGTGTAACACAAGAAGAACAATCGGGACCACAACGGTGCCCTCACATCTGATCATACAGGTGTGCTCGTCAACGGCAGCGGAGTACGCACCCGACAACCGGGTGTGCTCGTCAACGGCAGCGGAGTATGCACCCGACAACCGGGTGTGCCCGTCGACGGCAGCGGAGTACGCCCCCGACAACCGGGTGTGCTCGTCAACGGCAGCGGAGTACGCCCCCAACAACCAGGTGTGCTTGTCAACGGCAGCGGAGTATGCACCCGACAACCGGGTGTGCTCGTCAACGGCAGCGGAGTGCGCACCCGACAACCGGGTGTGCTCGTCAACGGCAGTGGAGTACGCACCCAACAACCGGTTGTGCTCGTCAACGGCAGCGGAGTACGCACCCGACAACCGGGTGTACTCGTCAACGGCAGCGGAGTATGCACCTAACATCCAGGTGTGCTCGTCAAAAGTAACAATGTATGCTCCTGACAACCAGGTGTGTCCACCATCAGTAACTGTATGCACCTGTCTAACAGGTGTGTCCATCAGTGACAAAGCTATAAAAAGGAGAATTATTCAAAGAAAATTTCAGAAGGATTGGAAAAATTGCATTATAGTTTGACAGTAACATTGGTATATATTTTTCTCTTTTAATATAAAAAGGGAGAGGATATCCTCAGTGTGTATTGTAACAAGTATATATTTAACCATAGATATACAGGTGGAGTGAAATAAGAGACTGATCCTAAAATGAGGAATATGAGGCAACCAGAAAAGACCTTGGGAAAGACTGGAATATTATTTTTTTTTGAATCAATTTTTATTTGTCTCTCTGGTTACACAAATTCAGCTCGAGCTGCTCTACCATCAGCGAACCAGCGGAAGGATGAAACAAGTCCTTCATACATTTTCATGTTATATAATATGTTTACAGAGTATTCAAAAGTGTTCTCGTTCTGTTTCCTAAAATACATAATATTTTAACATTGGATGTCCCTTCAAAGGGAAAGGAAAAGTTATGCTATTGTAAATAAATTTTGCTATATACTGCAATCCGATTTTGTATCTAATCCATTACAACAGTCACTGCTTGTCACATGATTAAGGTTTTAGTGAAATAAAAGGTGTAACAAATAAAAATACAATGAAAAATAAAGCCGCCTGTGTCATGAGTTATATAGTTAACATCATTACTGTTATCATGAGACATCTTCTTTTATCTCACATGTCAATGCTATTTGATCTTCACTTGTACATAGTTAACCTTAGTACATTTACTTTACATTATAAGTATCGATCACAACGAGTCGAGAATACCTTTACATCAACAACACTTTCAATATAATGTATCACCCTTTCATGTATATGCTTTTGTGTCACATTACTGCATCTTAATTCTATTCAACCTTGAACACATTGAGCACTTAGTACTCTGACCTCGTATATACTCAACAGGAACATATCCCAGCCCTAGTCTTGTACCTGATTTATAATCCCAGCTCCTGTAAACAGGAGAAAGGGGTTTTCATGCCTCCACTCATTTATGAAAACCCTTCCCAGCCTTCTCTTGATCTTTGTCTTAAAGAGATTTTTATCAGTGATCCACCTAATCTCCGGATCTAAGGCATTCCACCGCGAGAGGGCTTGATACGGGGGTCCATTTAGGTACGTAGATAGTTTGTGTCGTGGTAGCTTAACCGTAGGGGCTGAGGTAGCCCTCGTCCCCGAAAAGGGGAGTATGTCCATTTTAGAAGCAAATACTAGTCTATGTACCGTAGATAGTTGGAAGAAAATTCTTCTGAGATCAAGGGGGAGTATATTTGCCCTTTTGTATAGGGTTTTTACCGCACAGTCCATAGGATCCCGTATTCTAAAGCATACCCTCAACGCAATGTTGCAGTAGATTTGCATTCTGTGAAAACAAGCTACCGGTAGTGCTGTTAAAAATATTGCTCCGTAATCAAAGTACGGTAAGACCATTGCTTTGAAAATCTGAAGAGAGGTAGCTTGATCCATGGACATTCTAATGTGTTTTAAAACCCATATCTTGTCACAAATACTTCTACACATTTGTAAGAATTGCTTTTGATAACTAAAACTGCTATCGATCGTTATACCTAGGTATTTGTAATTTAGGGTTGGCTCGAGCAGAACTCCTCTGAGAGATAGAGCTAAGGGAGGCGGCGAGGGTTCCTGCCTAGAGATTAGCATGTGTTTTGATTTCTGCGGATTTATAGTAAGGCTGTTGCGGTTACACCAAGTGTGAATCACGTCTAGATCCGCCTGGAGTACCCTATTAAGCTCTTCTAGATCCCGGTCTTGATACATTATCAGCGTATCGTCAGCATATAGCTTAAGCGAGGATTTAATAGGGAGGTTTGGGAGAGAATTTACATACAGGATAAAGAGCAATGGTCCTAGAATAGACCCCTGCGGGACGCCGTATGACAGATTTTCCCAGGAGGATAGTGTATTGTTGCAAACAGTTCTCTGTCTCCTTTTTTCCAAATAACTGGCAAACCACTTTACTGTCTCCCTTGCCATTTCAAACCTCTCTAGCTTTTCTAGAAGCAGACTGTGTGACAAGGAATCGAATGCCTTAGAAAAATCTAGGTAGATTATCCCAAGGTGAAGTCCCTTAGACAGGGAGTCATGAGCCATAGCTGTGACTTGGAATACTGTGTCTTGGGTCCCATGATCCCTGCGGAAACCGTTCTGACCCGGGGTAATGAGACCCTCTTTTTCTAAGAAGGGGTAGATCTGGTTATGTACCAAGCGCTCCAGAATTTTCCCCGGGAGGGGGAGGAGGGATATGGGCCTTAACTGGGTGGGTTGTGTAGGACTAGGCTGTTTAGGAATGGGGACTACCGTTGCCTGTTTCCAACTAGTTGGAACATAGGATTGGACTATGGATAGTCCCAGTAGGTGGGTGAATGGCTCTATCAAAAGTCTGAGGCAGTCTTTTAGAAATTTCCCAGATATATGATCCAACCCTGTTGATTTTTCTAAGTCTATCGTATTGACCTCCTTCAACACCTGCATCGTTGTAAAGACTGAGAGTGTGAAGTCCCTACTATTATTTCTAGTGGGCTCATCCTGTATAACTGGATCATCAGTGTGTGCCGGGGGTATATTTTCTGCTAACTGTTGCCCTACTCCCGCGAAGAAACTGTTAATAGTTTCCGCTGCCTCCTCTGGTGGTAAGGGGGTAAAGTCCTTTCCCAGCAAGTTGATTTGCCTACCCTTCAATTTGGATGGGAGTATTTCCCTTATAACTTCCCAAAACTTCTTCGGGTTATTCCTGTACTTATGTAGTAGTTTTTTATAATATCTACACTGGGCAAAGTTTACTTCGTCGTTTGTCCTGGTTCTGACACTTCTAGCCCACTCCAGGATATCCCTGGTTCTATGTTTACTTGCATACTTTAAAGCATCATCCCTATATTTCATCTGAGCTAGTAACTCGTCCGTTAACCAAGGTGGTTTGTCACTTTTGAAACTATGGTCCTTTATTGGGAAAAGGGTATCAGCAGTCCCAACCATGACATTTATCATTTTGTCCCATAATGTTTCAATGTCCATAAAGTCTGTGACAGGGTTGAATTGTTGTGGGTTAAGGTTTTCCCGTATCGCCTCCAGGTTATAATTCTTATAAGATCTTCCCCTAAAAACAGCTCTAACATGTTTCTCCCTCTGCTTCTTTATTAGTATAAACTGCGGCACGTGATCACTAGGCCCCGTGGAGTAGACTCCATGTGCAGTAACATGCGGGGCATTGGAGTAGATCTGGTCGATAACATTAGTGGGGTGATGTAATGGTCGGGAGGGCTCTGATATATAGGGGAGCAAGTGGTAAGTTTTAACCATAGTGTCAATGGGGCTAAGTACGTGCTCACCGGCACTTACCTCCATGTTAAAATCACCCATGAGGTAAATATTAGAGTTCCTGTGCCTAGTCCCAATGACCTTCAAACAAGCTGTTACTCTCTTTATGAACTCCTGCACGCACCCTTCTGGTCTGTACACCTGGACAATGAAATCTGGCCTGCATCCTGTACGTGCTAACCCTACTGTCAGCATTTCACAGTGAGCGTCCATCACGTTGCATTCAGGTTCATTCATTCTGAAATGTGCATGTCTGTTGGCAATTAACAAACAGACACCTCCCGCCATAGTAGTGGGCCTGTCCTGTCTATGTAGGGTGTACCCATTAAAGTGGTACAAGTTATCAGGCATGTTAGGCTTAAGCCATGATTCAGAGATACCCATCACGTCTGGCTTCTTGCTATACACAAAGAATGGGACCGTCACTCTTTTGTTGACTAGACTTCTGACATTCCAGGATATAACCAGGAAACCTTTTGGTCTAACATCTGGGGTTATAATGGGCGGTAAAGAAAAAGGAAAAGGAGAAAGGGGTGTGGCGGTGGGGGGGGGGGAGGGGGGGGTTCAACCTGATATAGTTAGGTTGTGGGCGTGGGGGGGGGGAGATGTTATTCCTGGCTAGGTCGCGTTTAGTACTACCTTTCCCAGAAATATATCAGTAATTAGAGCATGGTTTCAGAATAGGGGGATTCCCTTAGGAGTCCCTCTATAATAAAAATTTTAAACATGAAAATTCAAGTGATATGCAAAAGTATACAGTTTATAATCCTAGTGTCCAAGCATGGCCTTATCATCAACATCAACTTTATAATGAAACCTTGGATTCCTGTGTGAGAATTCCACTTCAGTCATCCCTTTCATTTAATACAGTATTATCATCTACGCATATAAAACTTGACTGTTTGAGCAAGTGATGAGTTAAATTTGAATTGGAACTTTCCCAGCAATGAAATACATGATAGCACGCCTTAGCCTGATGCTACATTTTTCATCCACACAATGAGTTTGATACCGTTTATCCAACCGTATCAACCAGTACCGGTACTTGTAACCTGGAGAAGTACAGGTGGTTACAGCATTGTAGGGGTGAAGCAGCTACCATGACATAATTCTCAGTCTGTTATTTTTTGAAGGAAGTACCGGGGACTCAACAAGTTGAGTCCTGGGGACCTCAAAAGCTAGGCCAACATCATAAAATCAGGGCGGCTATCAGATACATTATTCTAACTTAGGTACCAGGGGCTAAAGAAGATGAGCCCCAGGCATCCGAACAACCACCTGAACATGGTGATAACAACAACTACATGGTGATAACAACCAGATACCAACTCCACAGTACTTCATGGACTATTAAGTACCGGGTACTCCAGCAAGTAGAGTAACGGGTACTTTAACATGGGAGGGGTGCAAAGGGAGTACCAGACACCAACAAGTACTTAACTAGATTTTTATCACTATACTTAGCAGTCCACAATCTGGACATGCAATGTTTTAATCTCACTTCTTGATAATGAGCATTTCAATTTCAATTACAAGGAGACCCTATGAACAGAAATAGTACTGGTTCAGAGTAGGCCCATCTCAGCGAGCAATAACAATAATACCAACATAGAGCGTTTGGGTAAATTTTGGATTTTTCTAAGTAAGTACATCAACACCAAATAGATAAGCAGATCTATAACAATTTACCGACATTGGATGTTGAGCAGCGGACTAAAAAGCAGTGTCATGTACTGCGGGGTAATCCAGAGTAGATGTCACTTCGGCCCTACTGTAGACTATAATTTACTAAGAGATGCATGTACCAAGAGCTAGGACGTGGATGCTCTCAGTATAGTTCAATTTGTACTCTTTAATTTATGCAATGTTTGATTAAACTTACTATCATAAAACACATTTTGGATTTAGTATTTGGCCTATCATGTATTGCAGCATTTCGTCAGTTGCTGATGAGAAAGCGAGCAACACAAGTAACACAGTCTACCGTATTATATCTGGCCCCCTTTTATAACTTTATATGATGCAGAGATGTGTCCAAACATACCGATGATACCAATATGCCAATTATTTAAAAAGCCTCTACATTCTAACAATTTGTCCTGTGATCTAAATTACTTTATGGTTAACATGTTTATCATTCTACATATATACTAAAGACTCACACGCTACCAATGAGTATTGAAAAAAGACTCAACTATCATATTATGTTTATTATATTACATAGGCCTATATATTAAGGCATTTCAAGTTGCATCTAAACAAAGACTCTTACATTACCAACAAGGACTTTATGGATAGACTTGAACTATCATATTGTATTTTATATACATATCTATATTACCATTATACTCAAAGGACTGAGTCAGTATTAACATGTATAGTTCAAAATACCTATTGCTTCATTTTGTATAGAAAAAGGGGGATGTCGTGTTATCCGCTCTTAGTATGGCGGGAACGCAGTCAGAGACGCTGCGCAATAGTGACGTCACATTCATGGTGAATAAATCACTTCCCAACCTGGATACGGACTTGCTTGTCGTGACAATGCCTATATGGTAACGTAGATGTTATGTGGCTCCTGATGTGACCATAGTCTGTTTTGGAAGGGGCATGGGGGCAAAATATTTGAACAACAATTTTTGGGCTGTAAAACCCTTAATAATTGTCCGATTGAAAAACCGTAAAAACTGGCATGTAGCTAAGAATCCCCTGATTGCAGCTGCGCGAAAATATGATTGCGCGAAAATGCCTTTAGGTGCTAGGTGCGCGAAAATTTAGCTGCGCGAAAATATCTACGTTTACAGTATCCCTTTTTCCGTTTATCCCGTTCTCCATTTATCCCGTTCTCCGTTTATCCCGTTCTCCGTTTATCGCGTTCTCCGTTTATCGCTTTCGCCGTTTATCCCGTTCGTCGTTTATAGCGTTCTCTGTTTATCCCTTTCTCCATTTATCCCCTTCTCCGTTCATCCCCTTCTCCATTCATCCCCTTCTCCCTGTATCCTGTTCTCTCTTAATCCATTCATCCCCTTCTCTGCTTTCCCGCACCCGTTCACCGTTTATAACGTTCACCGTTTATAGCGTTCACCGTTCATCACGTTCACCGTTTATCCTGTTCTCCGTTTATCGCGTTCTCCCTTTCTCCCGTTCCCCCTTTGTCCTGTTTTCCCTTTCTCCGTTTATCCCTTTTTCCGTTTATCCCGTTCTCCATTTATCCCGTTCTCCGTTTATCCCGTTCTCCGTTTATCCCGTTCTCCGTTTATCGCTTTCGCCGTTTATCCCGTTCGTCGTTTATAGCGTTCTCTGTTTATCCCTTTCTCCATTTATCCCCTTCTCCGTTCATCCCCTTCTCCATTCATCCCCTTCTCCCTGTATCCTGTTCTCTCTTAATCCCTTCATCCCCTTCTCTGCTTTCCGTTTTATCCCGTTCACCGTTTATAGCGTTCACCGTTTATAGAGTTCACCGTTTATCCCGTTCTCCGTTTCTCCCGTTCGCCGTTTATCGCGTTCGCCGTTGATAGCATTCTCTGTTTATCCCTCACTCCATTTATCCCGTTCTTCATTCATCCCGTTCTCCCTTTAATCCCATTCTCTCTTAATCCATTCATCCCCTTCTCCGCTTTCCGTTTGTCCCCTTCTCCCTTTATCCCGTTCTCCCTTTCTCCGTTTATCCCGTTCTCCGTTTATCCAGTTCTCTGTTTATCCCGTTCACCGTTCATCCCCTTCTCCCTTTATCCCATTCTCTCTTAATCCATTCATCCCCTTCTCCGCTTTCCGTTTGTCCCGTTCTCCCTTTATCCTGTTTTCCCTTTCTCCGTTTATCCCGTTCTCCGTTTATCCTGTTCTCCTTTTATCCCGTTCACCGTTTATAGCGTTCACCGTTTATCCCGTTCACCGTTTATCCCGTTCTCCGTTCTTAATATCCTAGTAAAATTCAACGTCACTACAGCTATGCTGTACACTTCCTAACCCTTAAACCCTTAAACTTAACCCCTCACCCTCACCCGTAACAATTGCCCCCTAGTATATATATATATGTATGTGGTCCCATGTCGATTAAGAAATGCAGGGGCGGCGGAAGGTGGATAAAGTTGGGGGGCCCAGGTCCCAAAACCCAATGGGTGTAGGTTGGAGGGAGTCTTAAATAAGGGTCTTGGGGCCGCAGGCCCCTGGAAAATTTAGGAATTTTCCTTTAAATTTGCCGCATTCAGAGTGGTTTGAATGATATTAGACATTTTTGAGAATTTACACTTGAATTGATGTGTTCTGATGGAGCTTGAGTTTGTCATTTGAGAAAATTTTAGGAATTTTATCATGAGATTAGTGTTTTCTAGGGGTTTCTGAGTTTGTTTCCCAAAAAGTTGGGGGGGGGGGGCAAAGTATGTTTAAAGTTGGGGGGGCCTCGGCCCCCTGGCCTCCCCCTGTTCCGCCGCCACTGAAATGCTGCCGTGTCGAATTTAGGGAGTGATCATTTATTATCAACAGGGGGGGTGGTGGGTTTGGGGGGGGGGGCAAAAAAAATGTGGACCCCTTGACCGGGGGGGGGGCAAAAAAATTTGGACCCCTCTTGGGGGGGGGGGCAAAAAAATTTAACCTGAGCCCGCGCCTTACTATGCTTCAAAGGGCCCGCGTGCGAGCCGATTTTCGACGCTAAGGGGGTGGGGGTAAAAAATGTTGACCCCTTGACCGGGGGGGGGGGGTAAAAAATTTCACGCGCTCTGCGCGGAAACCCACCACCCCCCCCCTGTTGTTAAAAAATGATCACTCCCTTAGGGGTCTAGGGCCATCACTGTCACTCAGACACTGTGGATAAATAATTACCACTCCCCATTATGGATCATTATGCGACCCCCCCTCCCTCTTCCGAAAAAAATACGTCAACCCCTCCCGCCCTCCCCCCTCCCAGGCCCAATTAAGGGAGTGGTCATTTTTTAACACCCCCCCCCCGATCGAGGGGTCAACATTTTTTATCCCCCCCCTACGGCCGAAAATCGGCTTGCACGCGGGCCCTTTAAAGCATAGTAAGCCCTAGGGAGTGATCATTTTTTATCAACAGGGGGGTGGGGTTGGTTTGGGGGGGGGGCAAAAAAATTTGGACCCCTGGACCGGGGGGGGGGTGTAAAAAATTTGGACACCTCTTGCGGGGGGGGGGTCAAAAAAATTTAACCGGTTTTGGGCCAAAAAGCCCGCGCGTGACTATGCTTCAAAGGGCCTGCGCGCGCCGATTTCCGACCCGTAGGGTGGGGGTAGAACATTTCGACCCGTTGACCGGGGGGGTGAAAAAAAATTTGCACGCTCCGCGCGGAAAACCACTGCCCCCCCCCCCCCCCCCTGTTGTTAAAAAATGATCACTCCCTAACGCGCTGGCTTTTTGGCTCAAAACAGGTTCAATTTTGACACCCCCCAAGAGGGGTCCAAATTTTTTTGCCTGCCCCCCCGGTCAAGGGGTCCAATTTTTTTTTTGGCCCCCCCCCCCCCGTTGTTAAAAAATGATCACTCCCTAAAGCATTAAATGATCGCCTCGGCCTCGTGAGTCGTGTGGTTTCGGGGGGCCAAGTATGCTGGTACCGCGGCCTGTGACTCAATGTTGCGTGAAGGCATTGGGACGGCGGCACCAGTATAGGGGCCAAGCAGACGATATTTCACATTCAGGGGACGTGCGTCTCGTTAGGGGCCTATAAACATTCAATGACATGATATATTTACATACAAAACATTCCTTACAATACACTGACACGTACCGTAGACTATGTCAATTCCCTCGTGTCTAGTCAGTCGAGTTTCTTGTAAGAAAACATCTAAATTTGAGTTTGATAGCGCTTTGTTTTTCCCTCGTTTGGATCACGTGACGTCTGCGAGAGAAGACGAGAACGTGCACGAGAACGTCCGACATCTTGGTTGCAGAAGCGTGGATTCTTCTGGAAGAGAACTGTCAGAAGTGTGAAAACAGCAGATTAACATGGTAAGTCCTTAAGGAATCTTGACAACGAAGGTCCTGTACATCCAGCCTTAACTTCTGTAATGAAATTTGTGCTCATATGCTCGTGATTACACGCATTTCACCATGTTTTTCTGTTTGACAACCGGCTTTTCGAAATCACATGGTTGCGAACAACGCTGTCGCTGTCGCTGTGACTTGTCAAAGCAAGGGCTCAACCTGAATCATGTATGGACAGGCTCCATTTCCAGAAATAATTTCGCTTTCTACTCGCGCTATCGGTTCATACATTGCTTTTCCACCCCTATATAGCCCTGAGTGTTGGTTAAATGTATAGAATATTGGACGGTAACACACGACAGAAAAATAAAACTGGGCGAAATGACTCATCAGCTCGCTCACTCAGGCACTCACACATTGCCACAGTAGATGACAGTAGGCCTACTCAAGTCTCAAGGCACTATCGACTTCTTCTAGTTGGTTCCATTATCAATACATGAACTACTTTGCGATATAGTCTATGAAAATACTAATTGAGATTTCAACCGTACTAAGACGCCTTGCCACACAGCTATAGAAATACCAGAACTTGGTTGTGGACTTGTCACTGAACTTGTGGTGATCCAAATTTAAATGAAATGCCTACCGGTACTATGAGCTATTAAGATTTAGAATAGTCCTAGATCCACTCGTAGTTGTTGGGGAATCTCGCTTCTTAAGAATGATCAGATATGTGTATGTACTCTTGAAAAATTAAATCATCCATAAATACCTGAATTAATAGATGCAATGTGTAAGAATACGATAGAGGGAAAGAGGTCAATCACATTTAGGAGAGGTACTATTGTTGAATAATAAGGGAGGATTCATTATTTATGGCATGGGGGGGGGGGTGAGCGTTTGGCAAATCGAATACGTCAAAAATAATTGGCCCCCCCCCCCCTGGGAATAGGTTGGGAAAAAAAGCGCCCCCCCCCCTCACCCTGGATCGTTTTCAACTTAATTACAAAAACAATGTTGGTGTCTACTAATTGTATGCATTTAATCCTGGGCACTTTTTTACCTACAATTTACTACCTTGCAACACATACATCCATTCCTAAGGTGTTCTAGTGTAAACGTCTCATGATACTCGCTGGTGAGTGATAATAGTCAAACCTCAGACACTTGACTTACATACAGTTGAGTTTGAGGGCCCCAGTGCTTATAAATTGGAAGCTCCCATACCCTCAGTGCTTACATGAGGCCGGCACTTTTTTGAAGACTGACAAAACTCTGGGCTATTCTGAGTGTCAAAAGTGATGCAGTGAGAAATTTGCTGGGAGTTTGAGGAAAATTTTAGAAAATTTTGAAAATATTGACATAATTCGGTAAAATATAACACAGGCTGTTACCAAAATTCGCGACATTTCAACGTACTAAATTCGCGACATTTTTAGGAATACCCCTTTAAAAAAAAGGCCCCCCCCCTAAGAATAGGGTAAAAAAAAAGGCCCCCCCCCCCTTTGAATACACCTTAAAAAAAATTGCCCCCCCCCCCTCAAATGCTCACCCCCCCCGGCCATAAATAATGAACCCTCCCTAAAATAAACACTTCCATAATCTATATGGGCATAGTGCTATTTTTTTAGGAGTTTTGTAAAATACCTAACAGCTCAAAAAATGTTAGCGAATTTGTAATGGCATTTCAAAGATGTTTACCATGGCTTCCATCGGTATCAAATGTTTCACTAAAGCTAGTGATAATTTTGTATTTCCAGGCGTCCTTAGCTCCTGTCCAAGTGCTCAGTCATGGTGCTGAAGAAGAGAAGGCAGAGACAGCCCGTCTGGTAAGAAATCGACTTCTCAGTCTCATAATTCGCTATTCGGTAGAGCCATTTTATCTGCTCAATGACAAATGTATTTATAACCAAATGTACTCTTCACACCTGTATGATATTGTATAGATGTATAGTGAAAGAGAATACTCACCTCAGTATTACATGTTTTGCATTTCAGTCGTCCTTCGTTGGTGCGATCGCCATTGGAGAGCTAGTCAAGAGCACTTTGGGACCAAAGGGAATGGTAAGTAAGGTGTTCTCATTCAAATAGTATTTTCTGCCTTTCCACATTGTGATCCATTAAATGATGTAATCCCTATACTATTGTGTTGCACAAATTTGAACTGTGTATAAACTATATATCCACGTGATTCAAGATTCTAACCAGATGCTTTGATATTTCCATTATAGGACAAGATCCTATTATCTATGGGACGTTCAGAAAGCATGCAAGTCACAAATGATGGTGCTACAATTCTAAAAGCTATTGGAGTAGACAACCCAGCCGCCAAGGTACTCGTAGGTGAGTTACAAATCCAAATCTCTGAGGTATCAGTTCAGTAACAAATATACTCAGTAATTGTCAAAAAAAATAATTCCCATGAATAATAAACCGTCTATGTAAATATTTAATTTGTTTTCCTTCACCAGATATCTCAAAAGTGCAGGACGATGAAGTCGGAGATGGAACAACATCGGTTACAGTATTTGCCTGTGAGCTATTAAAAGTAAGTCTTCTTCGTCATATATGTTAATTCTGATATCAAAAATGATCTGATGAAATGTTTTCAATGTGAGGTCTCTTTTTAAAATATTTTTTTTTGCGTTCCACGTTATTAGCAAATAACCGTACTCTAACCATGGTTACTTCAACATTGATTTCTCTCGTAAACATAAGAATCCCGGAGGTTGTTAAACTGACGTATTTCATGTCTATATCAGGAGGCCGAGCTGCTGATCAGCCAAAAGCTGCACCCTCAGACGATCATCAGAGGATGGAGGAAGGCTACAGATGCTGCCCGTGCCGCCCTAGAAGCATCAGCCATTGACCATGGGTGAGTTTCCTTTTAGGATCGAAATATGAAATGATAGTTCAAGAAATCCCACATAAATGTACAAAAGTATTCTATTACATGATCACATAGATATTATATACAGCTTATTTTTGTGTCCTCAAAGGGCCAATATTGACTAATGCTGTCTAGTGTTATATTAAGGTGAAATAAAAGATTAGATTATATTGTTTTGATTGATTATAAGATTAAATTGTACGATTTGATTGATTGTAGAAATGATGAAGCCAAGTTCCGTGAAGACCTCATGAACATCGCCCGGACAACACTTAGTTCCAAAATTCTTGTTCAACACAAAGACCACTTCTCTAACCTGGCTGTAAATGCTATTCTCAGACTAAAGGTAAGCAAAAACGGCAATAGGTTGTTGTGTCCTTTCAGGTTCTTAAATGTTTAAATGAGACCAACTCAACTAGTTGTTTTTTCTCTCTCAAGAAAAAAGTCTTTAATCTGGTAGTCTTGCTTATGAACTCATTCATAAGTATCAACTCATATATGACCTAGTGTTAATGTTATATTGCATGCACTTATGGCCACTATCTTCCATTTCAGGGCAAGCACAGTCTAGATGCCATTCAACTCATCAAGAAGCTCGGAGGGAGTCTGATTGACTCTTACCTTGACGAGGGTTTCTTGCTCAACAAGAGAGTAGGAGTAAACCAGCCAAAGAGGATTGAAAACGCGAAGATCCTGGTTGCAAATACTCCCATGGACTCTGATAAAGTGAAGGTGAGGCCACCAGCCCTGTTACCACACTGTTACCGCCCTGATTTGACTCATACTACAAGGTTATTACCCCATCCTACAGCAACTAACGTCCCTCAATGTATCCTACATGCTCATGCTGTGAAAGATCAAGTGCATGAACTATAAAATAAAATGTACATGTATTTGTAGGTGTTCGGATCTCGGGTACGAGTGGATGCTGTATCGAAAGTGGCCGAGTTGGAATTGGCCGAGAAAGAGAAGATGAAAGAAAAGGTTGAGAAAATCATGAAGCACGGCTGCAATGTCTTCATCAACAGGTGAGCTAAATTGATAGCTTCGTTCATCTTCGGTCTACAAAACATGAAAATGAATTTAAAGGAAGTTTTGAAATACAGAAATCCGTATTTGATAGGCTGTCAGGGGCGCTCCTATTGTTACATGACTTTATATTCAAGCTCAAAATAAAACCATTGGATGAAAATGTGTGCGTTAAAACATTTTTGATTTATTTCAGACAACTCATTTACAACTACCCAGAACAATTATTCGCTGATGCAGGAGTAATGGCCATTGAGCACGCAGATTTTGAGGGTGTAGAGAGATTGGCACTTGTTACAGGTAGGTTGCTAAGCAACACACAGTTATGCTTTTGTTTAATAAAGCAAACTGTCAAACTGACATTCTTTTTGCAATTTTCGAAATGAGTGTCCACTTATTTATTACGGTCCACTTTGAAAAAAACAAGCTGGTTCTGATTCGCGTACAGGCCGGGGCATACGTGAGACTAATACAGGCGATTGGGGAAATCCATTTTCCACAATGACTCAATATTACCTAACAAAATGAAAGTAAAATTAAATGAAATGTTCTTGTTCTCAACTTCAGGTGGAGAAATCACATCCACATTTGACTCACCAGACACTGTTAAGCTCGGCGAGTGTGACCTCATCGAGGAGATCATGATCGGAGAAGACTCTCTACTCAAATTCTCAGGTGAGGATCATGGACAACCTTATATACAGAGCGACATAAATTTGATTCAATTATTCAACAATAGAAAACAGTCGATTCGAAAAGGGCATGTATCAATTCAAAGGATTTCATTTAGGTATAATTTAAAGCATCATCAGAAAGGGTAATAGTATTAGTTAAGATGTGTTGTACCATTTTAAAATGAGGAGTATGTAATTTAATGTATTCTATGCTTGGTGATCTAGGTGTAAAACTTGGTGAGGCATGTACAATCGTTCTCCGTGGAGCAACCCAGCAGATCCTTGATGAGGCCGACCGGTCATTGCACGATGCCCTCTGCGTTCTCTCACAAACAGTTGAGGAGACTGCAACCGTTTTTGGTGGAGGTGAGTTATTATTGACTAAGGTTTCATTGTGTTTGAGGGGTCCTGATGTGTCCCCAATCAAAGGTATAATATCCAGTGAATAAGTGTATGAGAGATAACAGCCTCATCATTGCGGAAGCTGAATCCGCAACATGAGAGACTTGGTACGATTTTAGCGCATGAATGATGTCTCCAATACAGATTGTGTGATTGATGTCTGTGATACAGGATATATCTGTAATTAAATAGATAATATGGCAGATATAGTATTTAGATAGTAGACTGACCACTGTTTGTGTGTCCCACCAGGTGCCTCCGAGATGTTGATGGCTAACGCTGTTTCTGAACTCGCTGCCAAGACACCCGGCAAAGAGGCTGTGGCCATCGAGTCTTTCGCCAAAGCCCTTAGACAGGTGAGTAAACATCAAGTGCACATTTATTTAAATATAGGGTGTTTGTGCATCTCAAATGCACAGGTGTTTCTTCTGCCCCGACAGCCTGAATTGCAGCTAGGTCTTACCCTAGGCCTTTTATAGGGGATATGGGGGTTTAACTAATGCTTACAACGTAAACGGTTCCTGAGATAAATTCACTTCTCACTCCATAGATAAGCAAGATAGTGGTAACAAGAAAAAAACATTCTCAAGTATCACTGGCAAATACATGTTTGGGAAATGTATATTGATTTGTGTCCTTGCTTTTACTAGTTGCCGACGGTGATCGCTGACAACGCTGGTTACGATAGCGCAGAGCTTGTCTCTCAGCTCAGAGCCGTCCACACCAAGGGTCAGAAGACGATGGGTCTTGGTAAGTACAAGCTGCACCTGCAGTTCACTTTGTTCTTTAAGCCATGGTTCTGTCAGCCAAAAAACTGAAACTCGACTAGTAAAAGTACTAAAAATAAAACGAATAAATCATGCAGAGATATAACTTTCCCTGCTTTTGCAAGAATTCTTGTTTTTGAAGAAGTTTGGTTAATTTCCTGCTAAAATTGACCCAAGATCGTAAGATTTTGTCGACCAGGTAAAATTGTTAAGATTGGAAATGTTATATGATTGTTATACCCCAAGGTATTTATGAGACCGGATGGTAGTAACTACATCTCTTGGTCTTGGATCAAGAAATGATATCGGAAGGGAGTGATGGTATTATAACAGTATTATATCATCATTCACGAATGTAATGAATGTACTTACGTCTATGAGAAATAAACAACTTTTTGAACTTGAACTTGAACTATTCTTTCAGACATGGAAGCTGGTGAGGTCGGTTGCATGAGTGAGCTGGGTATCACCGAGGCCCTACGTGTAAAACGTCAGATCCTCACCTCTGCCTCTGAAGCCGCAGAGATGATCCTCCGTGTTGATGACATCCTTAAGGCTGCCCCACGGCAACGGGGCCAGGACCAATGTATGTAAGGACTAGACGAGACTAGACGGAAGGACGCTTGATTTGCGAGGAGACTTACCGCAGAATTGAGCCAACTAGAGTGTGTGCATGAATGGCTGAAATGTCTAGCGGCGTTAATAAACATGAAAGCATGTGACACCTTGTTAACGAGTTTGTCCACAGATGTAGTACTAATGGGACAAGGACCATTATTGCTATGATTACAGTTATGTGTCTGTGGTGTCATTCGTTCATCTTACGGTGAGATCTCATGGCAGCTCGACTAATACGTGTGTAAGCGGAGCGCTAAGTGTTACTTAACATCTCGGAGATGGGACATGCTGTGTGTGATAATCTCAACGATCAAATTTAAAGCCTAGATCTGGGTCATAATGTTCAACTGTGCACATTACCGCTGTGTTGAAAGAGACCCAGACTGATCACTATATACCAAGGAAATGTACTAAGGTTCTCATCTGACATCATGAGCTTCTGTGTCATATACCAATATATACTCTTTTGTATTGTTTATTCTATTTAAGAATGGTGATGATTTCACTTAAATAAAAAGAATTATTCAGTTTGTATGTGTCTTGTCCTTGTATCTTTGTTGGCAGGTGAAGTTGTCCTAGACCACTAACCCAATGGAAATGTTTTAACAAAAACTTAAACTAGGGTATAATAAATAATCCAATCCAAAATTGCTACTCCGGACCTGTATTATATCATAGACATCAATACGTATTGTACATAGTATGTCTATGGTTATATAAACTAAAAAAGACATTGTATATCCCGCATTTTCTAAACTGGGTTGAAAGCTACTTGTCAGACAGAGAGCAGTGTACCAAGGTTCTTACAACTTTATCAGAAACCAAACTTGTTGAATTTGGGGTCCCCTTGGGCCCGCTACTGTTTATATACTTCATAAATGATTTGCCATCAGTTGTAAAACATGCCAAAGTAGTTATGTACGCCAACGACATAGTATTATATTACTCTAACAGAAATCCTAGAATTGCTGTACATTGTATGCAACTTGACTTGAAGAGTATTAGTACTTGGTGTAATCTCAACTCAATGACCATAAATGAAAATAAGACACAATCCATGTGGTTTGCATCCACTAACCTCAGAAAAAACTTGCCAGACCTTACTCTTCAGATCAACAATAAGATGCTAAAAGAAGTACAACAGTACCAATATCTTGGGGTCCAACTAGACACTGATCTAACCCTGGTGAAATATGTGAACACAACAATCTCCAAAATGTCAAACAGAGTTTTCAAACTTGGGAGACTTAGAACCAACATAAACCAGGTGGCGGCCATTTTGGTGTACAAACAAACAGTGTTACCAGTAGCTGATTATGGATCCTTCCTAGCTGAATCAGCTAGAAGGGATCCGACCCAAAAGTTCCAAGTCATTCAAAATCAAGGTCTTCGAATTTGCCTAAAGGTTAGAATGAGAGACATGTCTGTGGAAGAACTACACTGTAGAACGGAAGTGCCTATTCTGCATAAGAGAATAAAGGAGCTACTGGTGACAATGATGTTTAGAAAAAATAAAAAAGTAAACCCTGTAATTAAGATTAGAAATACTAGATCTGACAATAAGTTTGTGTTTCCAGCTCGCAGAACTAGGTCTGCAATGGGAGCCAAATCCCCATTTCATAGAGGGATGGCTCTTTGGGATAAGCTACTGCCTGAAGTACAAAATTCAAAATCAAAGGCCATTTTTAAGGCAAAGGTGAAGAGATTGTACGGTACTGACATGAAGTTTGAAAGAAAATTGTTTTTTTCTAGAATAAGAGGTGCCCCGTAGGAAGTGATACTCAATGAGAATCATGACTGCACCAGTTACCTGATGATACTCAATGAGAATCACAAGTGTAAGAAGACACTCAATGAGAATCTTCTTGAAAGGTGGCACTGCAGAATATCCTACAAAAATACAAACAAACTTACAGAAGGGCTAAAACAGGCAACCAGTATGTTTTATTTGAATGAACTGTATCAGTCATGTTTTGTACAAATGTTTTATTTCTTCCTCATATAAACTGTGATAATCATCTATAAATTGTCAATGTGTATAAAGTTGTATAAATGTTGTACGTGTATTCATCTATGCTGAGGTTTCCGAGAAACTCTGAAGCTGAAATGAAATCAATTGTGCCAATATATAGACATATTTGTAACTGAAAATCAAATCGATGTTATGAATAATCAATTTTAAAAACAACAACTTAGGATTTGGGCAAATCCTATGAGCTGCACTGGGCTCCTGCCAATTGGCTGCCGAATTGCCAGTTAAATGCAGCATTCCCTTGGTTGACAATCTATTTACATTTGCGAGCTCACCTACCTACATGGTAACCATGTGACCTCACATCACCAATGCAAACGGAGATGGGGAGCTAGCTCAAAGATAGAGCATTCGTCTAGCGCTCACAAGAAAGTGGGTTTGAGAGCTGCGACCTCTCCCCTGCTGTGGTAGACATACAGCATATCAAAGGCCTGCCCATCTCGCACTGTGGCTATGTAGTGTAGGATGTAAAAGAACCATTGTCTCGGTAAAAGTGTAGGGACATGCTTTCTATCTTCAGTCACCTCATAGATTCGATCACCATCACCACTCTTGAAATGACCTCAACTGTTAATTAGGGCGTAAAGCAACCCAACAACCAACCTACCTAGGGTAGATTCAGTTTGAGTCGGACACATACCCTGGGACGGACAGTGGAATTTGAGGTTATTCATATATTATACGACTACTAGTGTTTGTGTTTTGGAAAGAATAAAATTCAAACTTAACCATAATTCACAAATAAAGACCTTAAAATGCTTGAATAACCAGAAAATCAAGTGTCCGTCTCAAGGTATGTGTCCGACTCCAGGTGAATCTAACCTACATGGTAACCATGTGACCTCACATCACCAATGCAAACAGGGGGTGCACTTTAAAACGCCACAATCTGATTGGAGGCTTAATTTGCTGTGACGAGTTTCTTTGAACCGACCTACTTTACTGAGTGCTTTAATACAAGGTAATGATTGCCTTGGGTAACACTTCAACTGGAATGCTGAAAATGTCGATTTGATGAGTAGTAGTTAAACCACTGCCAGACCCCTGTACTGAGAATAATGTGACAGTCTAGGCTGATCACGAGTCAGTAGACGAGTGTGCTCAGCCATGACTGTCGCATTATTCTCAGTACAGGGGTCTGGAGTGGTTTAAGGTGGCTAGACCCCATTGCAAACACGTTTATATACTGCGCAGGTCAGTGCGCATATGCACATGTAATTGTCTCAATAGACACCAGGGGTGCCTTTGATCATCTTTTGGTATATCAGATATATGTTTTCATGTATTGTCAAAATTACCCGCCAAGACCTAACCGAGCCTTGAACCCAGGGTCTCCTGCATGTGAGTCTATAGTCTCTCGAAGTCAGACCCGCCCACCCGTGACCACACACAGGCCGAGCTGGGTCTGACCCAGTGCCTTATCAGGCTTGGGGACGGCGTTGGGATGGCAGTACCATCTCCCAGCAGATATTGGGTACATACACCAGCATTACTAAACATCTGCTGGAGAGTGATGCGCATGCACGCTGACTGGTCACGCTACACTCGCCAATCATATACTTTGTCAGGGTTATGCTTGGAGAGTGTAATCTCTGTGGCGAAGGCTAGTTCTATGTTTACTCGTAGTTATACCGTCTTAGTCGTATATACGGTTAGGAGAGTGTAGGCTCGTGCGGCTGCACCTTCCCAGTCTGTACTATACAGACGGGGCCCGAGTCTAGTGAGTCTAAGGCTTTACCCCTACTCTACTGGGGCTCTGGTAGTAGGCATGCTGAAAGCTATACCTATACCACATCAAGACTGTGTGCTCCATTTATATATTTTTTATTTCAAACACCAAACACCTTTAAAATATGCAGGGGACCATATGTTCAAAATATTGTCTTTGGGTGTAAAAGATTATAAACTATATCCTGAGTGAACTATAGGGAAAGTTAATTACATGTCATAAATGTCTATATGTACTATCTCAATATGATCCTATTATAGATCACTCCAAACTCAAAGCCAGATATCTCAGAAACTAGCTGAGGACCTCCCTATTTTCTTTACACTATTTGAGACTACTTATAATATGGGCCTCATGGCGAAAATCCTGACGAAATCTAATTACTTCTACACTATGGGGACAACCCACCTTAACTAACTTGTGCCTCACCACTCTGTCACTAGCATTGATTGCTCTGTACGTGAAATACAGAGGGGTCGTTTTCCTTTGTCTTTCCACCCAGGTGTGGTATAATGTATACTAGTACATTGTAAACTTCTAAATCCAAGGGTTAAACAAGGGCTACCAAAGCGGCAGTGCCAGTCCCACCACTCACGCCGCTACCACATAGTAGACTAGAACAGTACTAGAATTGTAAGGGGGGTACGCTCAGTGATTATGCAGGGACGTGTTTTTCTCATGCAGTGATGGACGAACTTTCGGTAATTGAGAATACGCGATCCCTTAATAAATTGTATTATAGTGGAAAAGTTTGTGTTCTTATGGAGAATTGTGAGAATAAAAGTGAGAATGTAACAAAATGTCCTGAGGATACCTGGCCCAATGAAAACATCTAGAACTCTGATATTATGTGTTATTAAGAGCTAATCAATGTGCCTTCATTGACCCACTGCACCCTGGGTTTTAGTTTGGAAAGAAAAAAAGTAATGTTTACCAAAGTTTGAGGGTAGGTTGTGGAATGTCTAATATTCACAAAATCCCAACCTATGTCTGGCTGGCCATAAATTATGGTGATTATGCCGCTTTAAGTGTACTCTGACACTCCGTGGCCTTCCACTAAGCCATTATTTTCCATAGTAGGTCTATAGACTGTATAGACCTATTCATAGTACTATTAGTTGTTTAAAAAAAAATCTGTTGACATATGCTGCCTTTTGGAATATATTCTAGCAGTAATTTCACATTGCCCTCGTTTTCTGGAAAAGAAACGTGGTCCTCCTTTGGGAATTTAAATGGGTGAACCAAAGGGAGGCCGGCACTCACCCAGGAAAGAGTGACCACTGGTGAGTGAACGGAGAGTTAACATTAGTTTCCCATGAGGCTTATAATATATACACAAGAGTTCATATGATCAACTATGTTACACATGAATTAGAGGGGTAACATAGGGTATGCTATCAGAAATAAAACACTAAAATGAGAGAAAGAAATGACATTTAAAAAAAAAACAAGTCATAAATGTACTTCATTTCCTTTATTGACTTCTATCTATAACCTGCACTTGTGAGGCGTATAGGTAGTGTTGACTTGTAACAAATACACCTTTTATCTAATTGTGAAACCAGCACAAATTAACCTCTCTAAATTACAAGTTACTTCTGACTAAAAAACACAATCCTGCCACAAACGGCGTGAATTTAGTCTAAGTAATTACATGTGTTAGTTTCATTACCGGTACTTATCTAGATACTTTGTACAATTTCTTTCTTTTTATTATTAAATATTAGCAATATATGTATTGCAAAAGATTTTGTGGAACTCCCAACAGTCTAACGTATAAATACAAAACCCTTCCGTATGTATAATTGTTTGCACCTTCAGTAAATACATTTTTGTGAACGCATCCCAGGAATACAACCATTCCGAATATATTTCCCTACTATATATTTATCTAAATACTTTTCTGCGTACAAATCTAGCGAATACTATTATATGATATTTATATACACATGAAGAATAAATCTAACTTCATATATAAATGAAAGTTCAACATTCAAAACAAGCTTTCAAAATTGTCTATGTGACAAATATATATGGTTTCGTGATAAAATATGTACATGTTCAATCATAAAAATCGTGAGCTGTGAGAGAGAGTGCATCAAACGCACAATGACGATTACTTATATATCACTTTAGGGTAATTGTACACAGTGTAGGAATAAATGCAAATAATATCGTAAATAAATGATGATAAATGCATGCTATGATTTGAGGAATCAAACTTTGTCGAAAAAGCAAAACACACAAGAGAAGCCTATTTAAATCATTCTATGGAAATACCTGATTATCTTATCATGTTCGAAACTATCTGATATAAAAGATTAAATGACGGTGTTATATGCTGTCACTAGAAAATACCAGAAACCAAATATATATATTCTTTTTATGAAAAGGTGTTTTCAAGTGTTAGTTATGATACTTTGATCTAGGATAGAGGTACATTGTTCATTACATTTCATATCATTTGATTTATTTCCTCAAAAGATTTTGTTATATCCGAACATATACCTTTTTTCATATCAAGAAGAGGTGATGTGTAGAAAAATAATCAATTTTAATGGAGGAATCTGGAGATACAACGATCTAAATTACCAGTATATCATAAGAACGTTGGTATGCATGTTGGAAAGTGTTAAGTTAAACATAGCGATGACATTATTACACAAATAGAATGAAACTGAGCATTTTTGTGACCAACGTGCATATCAGTACATGCCATTTTTGACCTGGTATCATGGTACATTGAGTATTGAAGCAGTAACCATTTCAACAAGATGGAATATTAGGCCCCATATCTTATAGGGCCTTGGATCGAAAGCGAAAATGGGACAAATTGAATGTTGTTCCGATGTGGGTACAGGAATTCAATTTTACCTCAACCCTTTAAGAACCACATAATGCTTTAAAAGTCGTGTTCATTTGTTACCATGTCATGATGCACCAATGCCTTGTCACATACAAAGTTGCCGACACTGCATTCACGCATCAGGTATCTACCTCATACTGTCGGCTAGCTGTAATAAATCACTAGGCTGTCCTTAAAGGGTTAATCTAATACATATTTATCTTGATAATCTGACCATTTCTATGTAGTTCTTCCACATATTTCCATATCTAATTGAATATGGAACACTCTCCCAACAAGGCAGGGCTTCTGCTTTTTTAAAGTATGATGAAAGGTTTTGAGCGAAATGGTGTTTTAATAAAAATTCACAGGTCTGTAAAAACATGGATACAATGTGTTTCGATTGTATACGTCAAATTGCCCAAGGCAGTGTATAACTGGCTATGAGTTTCATACAGCAATCGCGGACATTGGCACAGTTGACATCACCGTAGATATACCTAGCATATGCCTGGAGTTAAGTCTATCATTCTGTAGCAGGCTCCATTTTAATTGGTTCAGATTTACTGGTATATGCATCTTAGCTAAGCAAATAAACACTTTGACAATATAGGAATCTGTTGATAAGTTGTGAACTTATTTGACAATATAGCTGTACTTAAAGATTTACTTAATCTTTGAATGATTACTTCCAATCCCGGTTTGTTATTGTGGCATTTCAAGTATAATAAAAAAAAACTTGTTTGGCCGCATTTAATGTAGGAAGTACCGTAAAACCTCGGCTATAAGCCGAATTATATTTGGCGTTTTTATTTGCTATTAGCCGAATTTTAAGCCCCAAACTCCCATTCGGCTTATAGGCGAGGTTTTGATGATGTAGGAACATAGTGAAAACGAATTTCAAGCACTTTTGTTATAAGCCGAATTTTTACTCCCAAACTCACATTCGGCTTATAGCCAAGGTCGGCTTATAGCCAAGGTTTTACGGTATGTACAGAATCAAAGCTGTATTTATAAATTCATATTAATTTACATTCAACTACCCGGTAATTAACTCTAAGATTACTTGGGGGGATGATTTCAACCCAGCTGAGAATTATCTCCCATCTCCTTAACTACAAAATATACAAATAAAACACGGAGATTTTAATGAGAGTACATATATACTCATTACAACTATACCTTGTTGTTCCTTCACAGCTGAAAAAATATTGCACTTTCACCATATGAGCTTCGAGTCTGAGATCGACCATATTTAGACAGAGAATAATCATAAAAGCTACACCAAAGTTGTAGGTAGTGCGCTGGAATTGGGGAAATCGTTGTAGAGATTTTGCTGCACACCCACCATTAACAGGGTTTTCTACCAAACCCAACCGTATCCATGTTGGACACCGAATCACTATTTTGAACTATTTGAATTCTAACAGAAATATTACAAAGACAAGCCCCCATTGTCCCCGACCTCTAGATCGGGCTTGGTACAAGACCCGCTAAACGCAAGTATAACTCTACACGAATTCGCCCTATTATGTGACCACTCGGCGAGATTATGTCATTTACATACATCAGTCGTATAAACACGCACATATATTACTACTTGTATAAAAAAAACATCCAATGCAGAGCAGTGATGGTGTCGTTGTGCTTAATATCAATATATACATATATTACATTGTATTGTGGTATTATTGGTATGCAGGTTCACTCCGACAATGGTAGTGTGGTCAAAGATGACTGGGGAATGCCGGTGGGAGAATTGAATACCATTGTTGGCAAACTAACATTATACAGTATTATGACCTAGGAACCTACCCCTGGACGTTGACACATTGTCTAATACATATTTATACACAATATAAATGTCGGGTGGTATACATTTTTGATACATAATATACTGACGGTCACTTAAACATCGCTATTTGATAATTTGCATCCTATATAGGCAAAGTTCAATCGCTTTCAAAGGGTCATACCTGGTAGTATACCCTCCACGTTCATTACCTTGGTTTACTTACGTGTTTTTGATATCTAACTTGTCTTCCACCGTCTTATAAATACAAAAGAATTATACATGTGTTTTAAGCTTGCGAATGTGAAATATAGCGCACCCCACCATTGAGTGTATATGAACTCTTTGAAAGGCAAATAATTCAATTTTCTTTTTTGTTTAAGTTGTAAAGTATGTGCTTATTGACCGAACTTGGCTGTGGATAAATGAATGCTGAAACTCTTGATTTTACTTGAAACTCATTGGATGTATTTTTTTTTGGATCATGCCACACGATGGAGTAGGCATAACCATTACAGTCTTCGATAATCATAAATATATCGTTGGCCGCAGTCGCTTGGCAATCCGCATCAACTCAGGCCTAGCTTGGTGAGGTTGATTTGTTTCCGAAGCCGAATTATTTCCCAGTAAATATCATTATCTGTGGAAGAAGGCATTCTTTTACTACTGGTACCATACGTTATCTACGAAAAATGGGATTGCGGGAACATAACATCTCAACTTTTACCGAAGATGTTTTTCCATAAAATAGATGCTGATTCTTGCTTTATCAATGGATTGCATATGAAATCATTTTTATTGTCATATAATGTAAACTAATAAGATTTCACTAAATACAATATTCTAATCAATTCTATGCCAAACGTTTGAAACCACTGCCTACCGTCACTCTTGACAAGACCCTGTGTGATGTAGCGGATGTAGGTAAAGAAGTCGCACACCGCCGTAATCTGAAACAAAAACCAAGCCATGTACCGTATTCCACATAATGAGCGCCCTCTCCCCTTCCGCTTATGAGTTTTATATTTAGACTGAAATCTCTTTAAATTTTGCGATTTTTGGATACGTTAACTGCTAAACTGCATCGGGCGCTTATTACGCTGGGCATTTATTGCATCGAATACGGTATATAATTTTGGGAGGAAAATGTATCAACAGCATTCTACTCCTCTCTTTTCCTCGTAACCATTGCTAAATATCATTCATGAGAATACTCATTTGTATCATACTATATGCTGGTATGTTCAGAGAATACAGGTTTCTTGGCCCTGGTTGTTAGTAGGTCTAGGTACATGGGGTGAGTCCGTCTTTGTTATCTCTTATCGACATTGTCAACGCTCGAGTGCACACTTTGTAAGACGCTTGTCTTGAGCCATCAACCATGCCAGTGAAGTCTGCCAACCTCTCATTGGCAAATGAGAGCTGAGGGCTATTGTCGTACTAGGTGTGTGAGTATTCCTGTATGTTATATTATGGGATTTTGATTGAAGTTGATGCAGTCTCTAGCATATGGTAAGTCCATGATATTGAAGGATAATACATTTTTATCTCTAGAAGTAATACTTGATAATCTCTATTGCTTTACCATTTAAGACTTCTTTTTCCCACAAGAGGTTTAGAAAACCCCTGACGCGTCCCACAGAAATATATCACGGCACGTGTCAAATCATTCTGGTATTTGTATTCATCATTTTTAGATGCTAGAACAAGCATGGTAAAAAATTGAACACAATTCATTTACAAAATTATATCATGATTTTACTCACCCTGTTTCTAGCGAGCTGTGAGATGACGTGCCAAGTGGAGCCGTCACCAAGACGTATCCGGTATTTACACTGACGAGACATCTTTGTCAAGGCACATGGTCTGCAGTTAACAAAATATGATATTTGTATGTTTAAGCATTAGCGAATATGTATTCGAGCCTATACGGTAATAAATAGGATGTACCGACTAACACAAAATCGTTGTACGTAGTTGTTAATGGTTTAATGTATGAGCACTTCAACTGGTTGTCCATAGTTAACTCACCTGGGGAATGGGTTCTTTTCATGGTCAGGTTCAATGGTGAGGGTGTTGGTTAGCACTCCTCGGAATACAGCTTGAGACAACTAGAAAAAGATATATTAAAGGAGTGACTGTCTCTGTATACAGTCGTATGCGACAAACATACAATGAGTGAAATACAATGCTAATATTTTGTACTTTATATTTTTGGTTCCTATCTATAGAACAAAAATTGCAGTAGACAAGGACAATGCGTAGAACACATCAGATGGATAAGGTGCCACAAAATAAACCTTAGTTTATAGGATGCTAATTGAATTACCTCACTGTTGGCGAACTCCATGCAGGGCATGATATCGCCGTTTATAATGAAGTTCAGGAAAGGTGACGCCTGGTCCAAGGTTCTTGGAGAGCCGCTGCGCCACATTTTGAACAGGTCAAAGAAGTAGGGATCCACCTGCAACATAATCCAAGGGTATATTGACTGATCATTTGTTAAAAATTACATGCAGAATTACACGTGGGATATTGCGTACTTAACCCACGGTGGACGCCTGAGACAAAGGATTCGCACCTTGGTTATTTTGCATACCCGAGGGTGAAGTCAGATAGACTACACCTGGCCAGGGTTCTTCCACATGCCCACTGCCCACTGGTCATCGACTCGGTGTATAACACCTCGTCTTGACCCTGTGGGGCAGTGGGTATATGGAAGAACTGTGTCCAGGTGTAGTCTATCTAACACATATAGAACACTTTCAAACTATACTATAATAAAATCTATATATACCTCTTTCTCTTCAGTCTTAGGTATGATGGGGTCGACAGGGATCTCCACCTTGGTCATCTCCTTTGTGAAGTTGTGGTGTGAAGTGGAACGGCGGTGACCCTTAATAAACGAGGTGACCGAGGCGACTGGCCCTGTCGACTCTTTCTTCTTCGGCATGCTCTCTATCTGAGGATGTAGGTGACGATTGGGCATACTTGGTGTTGACGTGATGACCAGGGTCTTTAGTGCCGTCACCTCAGCTTGTAACACCTCGATCTGTGAGTGAGTGGTGTGTAACATTAATATCATGGTTAAAAATAATACATGACACAATGCTAAGATTTCAAAGAGAAAGGATGTACAATGGATATTAAAAAACAGTATTTTTGGCACCATTTGGTTCATTTTTGAAGGTGATTATAGAACCCTTAATTCCAATAATTTCAGAGATCATCATAATGTAAGAAGGCATAAACTGAGTATATATTTATGCAACTCTCCAGTTATTCTCCATACACGAAACACATACTGTAGAATATCTAACTTTCATGAAGATTAGACAAGAAACAATTGTGCTGTGTTACTAAATTCTTCATAGCTCGTGCATTTCTAAAAATGCATAAGGCTCGGGGGATCGGCTTAAAACAAGATGATATCGCATCTGAGTAACTATTTGAAATAGTTTTTTAGTGTTGGCCACTGACCCTCCCCTCCCTGATACACACACACCATGCAGGCTTGCCCAGTTGGGACATTGCAAAACTAGTGTAAAGCTCCTCTAGAGGTCAGAGCTAGGCCTAGTCAGGCTAGTGTTGCCTTTTTGACAGACCTATCTAATTTCAAGTTTCAAAGGTTTTATTTTATCCTGGGAAAGGTACAATCATCTTATTTTACAGTTACAATTAGGCCTATAGACCAATGTAGTAAGAAAGGGCGACTTTTTCATGATAAAGTTGTGTTTATGTTGATTTTAGCGGAATCCTCATAACATTGTTTCTATTAAATGACTATGTTTGTGAACATATCATATCACTATCAGGAAATTCAGAGGACAATCTTCTCTCAAATAATGTACATCAGGCATCCTAATACAGGATCTTTTCTAGTGTTTGGGCTTACTTTGATTTTGAAGGAAGGGCTTACTTTTCAAGTAGGGTAGTAATGATCTATAGCTTAGCTTTAACGACTGACAGACTTGTGAAACAAGTTCAAGTTGCAGTGAGGCAAGTTCCAGTTGAACTGGAAAGTTGCAGTGAGCGATAATACAGGATGAACGATGTCTAAGGGGCAAACATCTTTTAAAAGTTGCACCATCTTAAGTATTTATACAGGACACTGGCGTGTAAAAACTTTAAAAGTTCAGATTGTTTTATATTGCAATGGGGGGTCTTTGGTATCAAAAGAAAGGGAATTTTCACCTCTATAAGCTCTCTGGGGCGGACCAATTGATGAGGGGTAGCTAACAGTAATATACTAGTCTCACATATGAAGAGATATGACAAAGGCGGTAATTTGGCAAGTATATGATAACATAGAGGCCTTTTATTAGCTTAGATTCAACCATAATGAGTTGAGACAAGTGTATGAGTACACAGGTATAACAAATACCATAATGACATAGATTGAGGTTCAGTAATAGCATGAATAACAAATGAAACAGTTGTATACCTAAGTTTAAAACTTAGAAATAGACCAGTAATTGTCTTTAAAGGCTGGGCACCGATCGTTAACCTTTGAAATCGCCGAGTTACGTCACAATAGATTGGTTGCTAAGTTACCGATGACGACGAGTCCCGATGCTGGTCACCGGCGAGTTATACTCGGATACCAGCGAGCGGTATCCGCTTCATAAGCTCTCTGGGGCGGACCAATTGATGAGGGGTAGCTAACAGTAATATACTAGTCTCACATATGAAGAGATATGACAAAGGCGGTAATTTGGCAAGTATATGATAACATAGAGGCCAAAACACCCAAATAACAGTCTTTGACTCAGATGTAAGTTGACAGGTCTCTGGCGACAACATCATTGCGTGAGAGTTTGTGAGCTAGGGACGGATGCAAGTAGTTCAAGACACAACTGGACTTCCAATTGCCCCTTGCCTTGATGGAGTCCATTGGTAGGTTCAGTGACTGGAGGTAGGTGGCGCCACCATGACGTGCTGAGTGGGTGGACACCAACCCAGGATCTAGCCCTATGAGAGCTGCTAGATCCTTGAGTCTCTTGTTGTAATAGGAGTAGGACATTGGTAACAGTTTCCCCTTGTGCCGAACAGTGAACACAGAGTCCTTCGGTGACGGCTTCCTACGAGCGTACAGCTCCTTCAAGTGGATCACTGGGCACAGGGGAGAGGAAGGAACCGAACGAATTGTGATGACTTGGGGGTTCTTTCCGAATTGGTCAGTTTTTGAGGATCTCACTGTCACTATCATAAAATCACCACAGAACTTAATATCTGCAGCTTTCAAATAGTGGGGTGACGGTGTGACGTGGGACTTCCTCAGGAGTGCTCGGAATGAGAGTGTTAAGGCAGACCAAAACACTAGGTCAGATGAGTGCCTAACATTCAAATGTTTAAACATGAGCAAGAGGTCAGCTGGGGTTAGTGCATGCTTAATTACCTTGGGCTTACAATTTCTCCTAGAGATGCCCTTCAAGGTTGCTTGCAACTGGCAATCATGTTCACAAGTAGGTAATCCAATGGACCTGTGATGATACCAGACAGCTGACATGTAGTTTGCTGTCGATGCAGGAGACAGTCTGGAAGCGAGGTATGTGACATACAGAGACGCCTGCGGAGCTGAGCAGGGGTAGGCGGTGAGTCCATACTTTTGGCAGAAAACAGTGTAGCGCCTGAGTTGAAATTTGCGGGCCCTATGTGTCGCCTTGGATATTGCAGACTTCTGATAGACACCCTGACGTTGCTTCAACCGGTGCAGCGTGGTTCCTGCAAGGAGCAACACATGAGACATCTAACAGCTTTTGGCATTTGGCGGGGAACTTCTTATACGCTAACCTGGACAATGCATCGGCTAAGTGGTTATCCGCAGAACGAATGTACACTGCATGAAGGTCTAGATTATAAATAAAGCAAAACCAAAACAATTCCCTGAGCCAGGCCATGCAGGTGCTGTTCGAACTACGTCCAGAATTGATCATGGCCAGCACCTGCATGTTGTCTGTGACCACTGTGACTTGTGAATTTCTCAAGGATTTCCCCCAGCGCTTGGCTCCGAGTAAGACTGGCCAGAGCTCATAGAGGTTTATGTTCTTTTCCACCGGGTCAGAGGTAGGAGACTCCAGGTAATGACCACAACCAGGGTCGAAGGTGATTTCATCGGTATTGTTCCATTTACCGAAGAACCAATCCTTCCCGCACCAGGCGCCGAAGCCACGAGAGGAGGCGTCCGACACCATGGGAGTGTGGGATGCAGGGCGTGGGATGAGGGCCCTGCAATTGAATGTCTGGCAGAATCTTATCCACCAGTCGAAGTCCATGCGCACATGTTTGTCTATAGGGACCATGCCCTTTTTGTCTACTTTGGAGCAGAGGTCGAACAATCTACGGCTGAAGGTGCGGCCACCGCGAATGATGTATGAACAAAAGCTCATCTGTCCACCAATACTCTCAATGGTTTTCTTGGGGACAGAGCTCATGTTGTAGACTTCTAGGATGGACGTCTTCAATTTGTCCACTTTATCTTGTGGCAGGCTGAGAGACATGTCCGAACTGTTAATGGTAATGCCGAGGAAGGTTGTAACCCTAGATGGGTCGGTGACCTTCTTCCACGACACAGCAAAGCCCAACTCTGTGAGAGTATCAGTTAGGATGCTTCTCTGGTACATGCAGTCATCATAGCTCTTGGAGACTATTATAAAGTCATCAAGGTAGTTGATTATGTGCTGGACACCTTTGGACCTAACCACTGCTACCACAAAGTCAGATATAGATGTGAAGATATTGGGGGCCGAGCGAAGCCCGAAACACAACCTATTATCCAGAAAATAGGATTGGCCTTCCCCCAAGTCCCACGAGAACCCCTGGAATTGCACTTGGGAACTGTGGACATTGACTGTACGATAGACTGAGCTGATGTCTACGACACACATGTAGTCAGCAGGCATCAAGATGTTGACCACATCATCGACTGAGTTGTACTTAAAGTGTCTGAAGGTGGTCTCCATGTAGTTGTTGATGCTTTTGGTGTCAGGCCGTGAGCAGTCCGTTATGGGTCGTAATTTGCCGTTGTTTTTCTCCACGGCACCTAAGGAGTGTACACACCTCGGTTTGTAGTTGACCTTGGTGACCCTGCCTGTTGACAATTCCTCCACAATAGTCTCGTGCATCTGAGACTTGAAGTTGTCAGCTAGGATAGAGTCATAATTGCTACACTCGTACTCGGCCGGGCAATCATCATCGACTATTTTAAACCCGTTGGTGAGACCATACCAGATATATTGGCGGTCATGATCAGATAGTGTAGAAGGGGACCTTGACCCAAATAGGTAATCCGCTGCACGACAGGGTTTAAGGTCCACGGTGTTGTGACCAATGTAATGTGAGCAAAGACAATAACCCTCCAGGCAGCTGCCATAAACATTAATAGGAGGGCGCTCGTCACAATTAACAGAGTACACTGGGTAGAAATCACCATAAGGAGGAACAGCAGGTGAAGAAGCACAGTCCTGGAAGCCATAATCCATGAACGGTGACTCATCCAGGGCTAACAGGGGGCTGGCGGGGGCCACCAGAATACTGACATCATTGGGTGTGGCCGCTGCCACAACATTCATAACACAACAGTCAATGACGTCATTAGGGTGTCCGCTGACAGGCGGCCCGCCGACCAGGGCCCCATCTCACTTAGGGCCAGCAGGGCCGACATCAGCGGCCTTGGCGGAGCACTCGCTGCCCTTATGAGAAGGCGACCTACAGAATTTGCAAACGTGAGGGTACTTACACGCAGGGGAGTGGCAGCTGTCTGGTGCAAAATTCCAGTTGTTGCAGGAGGTGCTAGTGGATGAGCGCTTACCACCCCCACTGGCTGACCCTGACTTCTGCTTGTTGTTGGCGGCCTGAGCCTTCCTGGCAGCCCAGGTGTTGTCATAGCAGAAGGCAGAATTGGTGAAGTTGGACTCCGTGTCAGAGAGGATGTGCGTGCCCTTATCTGCAGCCCTTGTCTTCATGTCCTTGTCATACTTGATGATGGCCTCAGGGACATAAAGGCGGGTCTCATTCTTTTTCACCAGGAGGAGTAGGTGATCGACGAAATTAACAGCGTCATCCCCCCTCTCCAGGAGATACTTGATCTGGCTCAGGCTAGCAATGAATAACTGATCCATAGTGGTAATACTCTCCCCATCAAAGAATCTGGAAGTGTCATATTTACCAATTTTCTGGACCTTCTTACGATGGTAGCGGCCTGTCCTGCTCCTAGAGCGGGATCTGGACTCCTCGGTCCAGCGGGACGATGAGGAGGTCAAGGTCGATGTGGCAGATGATGACCTTGGACGATGGTGGTGCTTTGAGGACCTGGAAGATCTAGATGATCTGGCAGATTTTCCAGAGCCAACTGAGGAAGATCTGGATTTACTACCTCCTTTGGTGACAAGCTCCATAGCCCTCTCCATTGTTTTCTCCACTCTAGTCATACGGTCATCAAACAGCTTGGCAGTTGCAGCAAAATCAAAACTGGGGACTGACTGCTGGACTGACTGACCTTTCTTCTCCTTTTTCTTGGGAGACTTTTTCTTGGCTGGAGACTTCCCAGGTTCATCCGACTCAGTAGTCCAGCCTCTGGCATACTGGCTAGTACTTTTCCTTGCACTTCTACGCATCTTGAATAATGGATGGCAATTTAAAACTTAGAAATAGACCAGTAATTGTCTTTAGAGGCTGGGCACCGATCTTTAACCTTTGAAATCGCCGAGTTACGTCACAATAGATCGGTTGCTAAGTTACCGATGACGACGTGTCCCGATGCTGGTCACTGGCGAGTTATACTCGGATACCAGCGAGCGGTATCCGCTTCATCGTTTGCACGTGTGATTGTTGTGATCGGCGCGTCTGCCGAACCGGAAGTCGAGATTCCAAACTTTATTTTTAAATATGTGACAAATTTAAACGAGAAGAATGAATGGCAATGAGAATCTACTTCAATTTAAAGGTGTTTAAGAGCAAAAACGCCATTTTGCATTGATAATCATAATTTCGAATCTTGTTACCAAGGTGATGTTGACATTTCCGGTTGACAAATTCCGCCCTGGTCAACTTGACTAGAACGGCCGTGGTTTCGATTTGAGATGTGGATTACGCTATCAATCAAGCTAAATATAGCTACATTAAAATATCTTTTGTCAATTAATTACCCACTGCTGAACAGGTAAATACACCAACAGATAGAATTCCCTTTGTTTAGAATCAAATGTTTGTTATCAAGTCAGTAATTGGATCGACAATATCGGGTGACTGATTTTCAGCAAAAGTTCAAAATGTCGGACATGGCTCTGGACTAAAACGTACGCACATCACAATGGCTGCAGAGTAAAATAATGATTATTTTTTCACTTCGCTTATACTAGAAGATGGCACCGACCTTTGTGAACAGGAAAATAATAGCTACATAACATTTTTATTGAGACAAATAACTTAAATTCACAATTTGCCATTATCTCTTCTTTCCCGAAACAGTGCCTAAAACCGCCAAATGGAAAATCCACACATTTCTTTGAATAATTCCTGTATTAATTCGCATTCGGATTCAAAATTGCTCTCACAGATGCATACTAATGCGCTTTACAATATTCTATTGAGAAAAAATTAGGAATACATATTTATACATCATTCACAGACATTTTCCCACCCCGCCAACTCCATATCCCAAGGCTCTGTGGATCGGTCGCCACAAAGGCCACTGCTGAAACGGTAAAACTTGTTTTTCTGACCCCGATCCCCCGAGCAATAAGTAATAATTATACCTTTGAGTTTGACTCTTTGAGCAGCTTTTCCGCCTGCTGTCTCTTGCCAAGGGCATCTTGCACCATTTTGTTGGCCTCCTGTTGAATTAAAAGAGAAACGTACACGTATTTGAGCTACCATTCGTTATACTTTTCCTTGACTTTAATAGGCCGCATACTGTAATATGCAGTTACATATACATTTAATCGGCCAATTCTTGTCTATGGCATGTCATTAGGGTCACACAGTTTCACCACTGCATGGCTTTAATGGTAAACATATGTTGTAAAAGACATATGATAGGCTGACCTGCACTTTAGACACGGCTCATGGCTTATATTCACCTCCCACCGAGTTCATGTAAGTGCTACAACACAACCTCTACCACTGTACTTTGTATGGTCCACATGACGAGGTGGTTACTTCCAGTAATCAAGCCAGAGGTCACACTTTTTATTTACATACTACCTCGTATTTCTGTGACCTCTGTTCAAAAACAGAAGTGGAGTGAAATTTCGTGCTGGCTAGGAAATCTTTCTCCACCCCCGCGCTTTTTTTAAATCCTAAAAGCAGGTGCAATCTTTTGGGATTGAAATTGTTTACCCCCCCCCCCCCCCGACTCCCTAATTAATAGAGAAATTCCAGCAAAAAAAGCACGACTTCCTGCAGAACAGAAGTGGCACCTCTGGTTTAAGTGCAGGAAGATCGTGCATGCAGGATATTGGTGAGGGTGCACCGTGGGTGAGTGCAGGGCTCTAAGTATGTCATGTAGCAATGCCAGCAATTGATCATCGCTTATGATGGGCACACAGATAACCTTCTCGTGGTCTACTGTTTGTTTTCTAATAGCTAATATACATATATATTATATGCGTATGCCACATGTATTGCTTTTTTCATTAAGGGAGTAACTCTGAACATTTACCAGGAGTCGTGTTGGACTAAATGCAAAGTCATGGGGTACAGTACAATTAGTACTTTATAGCGCTGCACAACTTAATAAGAAATCTATAAGAGTCGTGTTGGACTAAATGCAAAGTCACACAACTTGATAAGAAAGACTAAAGAAAATAGTACCATTAGGCACCATACAGTACCAACATGTACACATTAGCGGCCGGTAGCAGATAGGGCCCCTATTGTGGGTGTTTGGCTCGGGTGGGCCTTGTTCTAGTTCTGTGACCTTGTAGCAGCCACCCATGACGGTACCAACATGCCAATGTGATGAGCCAACACCTGTGGTCTGCCTGCACCGCTCAGACTAGATAGGGAGCACGGACCGGCTAAAGTGGGATGGCACAGGGGACCAGTGTATTATAAAAGTGTTTACAGCCGACTGCTTTGGTATTTCCGGTTAATAATGGCTATTATGAGGAGTATGTACTTGAGGTGGCGTGATTCTTACTTACTCTGGCATATGTCTAACACGCCCAGTTTAATTTCCTTCATAAATAGGTATGTGCTATATAGATGTAAATGTTTCATAGGGTTAACCCTTAAAGGAAGGCATAGTGATTTATTGCACCACGCTGCATGGAATGCAGCCCGGGCGAGCAACTCGCAAATGGTATATTCATGCACAAAATTAATAGATCGGCATAATGCACCAATACAGTACCAGCGGACATTGTATTGACCCAAGGTTGCTTTCAAGCAAACCTTTAAAGGGCCCTTATGGGTAATACTGGTTAATATGCAATTATTTTTATAAGCATGAGTTCGTTCACCATATGTTTTATTTGTTGTCTGTTTATGAACATTATTATTTCTTAGTATAAAAGTTACATCACATTTAGGTACAAGAAAGACCATATCTGATCAGTAATGGCATGCCAACAAGTGATAACAAGTCGTACCATACACGCCATACTTGTTTGACACCGCTTTCTAGCAGGCCAACGTATTTAAATTATATTCCATAAGAAATGCAATTAAATGAAGAACTATCATGGGCGACTAGACAGCTACGGAAATGCAATTAACCTACTTAATTTGTTATTCAATCCGGTTTACAACCCATGCCAAATCCCATGGATAGTGGCTCCGTAAACATGTATTGTGAAGCTCTATAGCAGTATCACGGCAACACACGCTACACACTTTTGGCAACAATCCAGAACACAATGTTAGTTTGCATGAATACTATTTCACAAATAAGACGATAAACCAGCTACTACCCATATCATGTTATTGACATTATATTCTCGATGTAATGAACTAGTTGATAGGAAACATCATCACGCGTCATATTGCACCGTTTATTTTGGTGGAAGGGTGATCAAAGCATTGTGTCCCTATCCTCTTAGATGCGAAACTGAAAGGGGGAGGTGATTAAGATAGGTGTGGGAAAACATGGTGCATCTTATCAGCCTTATCTATTTCGCAATAAGGAGGGAGTACAAAGTGAAGGGGGGAGAGGTTAATTGTAGATGACCCATTATACACTGTTATTTGAAGCCTTTTTTAGTTATAAGGTACAATGTATTAGTACATTAAATATGGCTTATCCACTCTCTACCGTATAGTGCTGAACTTAAGAGGCAAGACTTACCTCAAATAATTTTGCCGTCAGTTCTTCTAGCTCTGCACTCATTTGTTCCTGGACGTGGGCTAACTTTTTACACTGTTCATCTTTCAACATCAGCTCCTGCAGTAATAGATAGCATAGTTACAGATGACAGTCTGCTCGGTTACTACACTGCAACGCATGATCTGTATGCAAATATGATTGCAATCTTTAATATGAACTAGTTTGTGAAAAAGATAGTTCAGTAAATCCTGTTTTCAGTTGATCCGGTATATATATGTTTGTTGATATACATCCTTTGAAACGGTATATATATCTGAGAGTTCAATTTAGCCTATACATGTATTAGACTATGTATTGCTACCGAGCAACTCTTTACCTTCTGTGCCTTCATGAGCTCCTCACTGAGACGCGTGTTGGCATGTTCCGTCACCTCCACAATGGAGGCACTGCGCCGCCGGATCTCTGCCTCGTCATGACCGTTAAGACCTGGGTCGCCACCGTCCCTACAAGACAAGTGACAATACTTGTTACCTCAAACAACATGTCAGCAAATACTACCCAGCATTTGCATTTGAATTTATTTTACAGTGAAGTTGACCCTTTGCTGCATGTTATTGTATCTACAATCACAGTGCCTTGTGTCAGGCAGGTGAGAAATGGAAACACAGGCATCGAGTATATATGTATTTCGACATATCACTCGACCACACCGGATTGGTTCCGCCGCTGCCCTCTTGGTGTCGCCCCCGGCCACGCATGTTGCGTCATGCTAGTGGACGATGACGACACCCTGGGAGCAGGTCACGTCCCCTCTGACCACCCGCCAAGCGGCTCACGACACGTGTGGTACGGGTTGGAATGGTCAGAGGGAAGGGCGCGTGGCGCTACCTGAGTGGTGGAGAGCGATGTGTGACTTGACCCCCAGGGGTATAAATACCCTCTGCGGATCATCGTCGTCACAGCCTATATGACTAGATTCTTTACAATACGTATGAATATTCTGAGAGGCAAACGCCCACTTGTACCTGCCCAGCACACACCCAAGGAGTCGCGCACTGAGGCTCACCATCATAGATACAGTAAAGACTGGATTAACTCTATTCATCATGTCTCTCCTATATCAGTTTATATAGCCCAAACAGCTTGGAAGAAAATGTACTCAAATCTGTCTTTCAAGGGCATACTATTTATATTACTACAACAGTGGCATTATGACAATAATAATAACATCTACATTTGATGAACTACCATTATATCATTGTACATACTGCTAAAGACAAAGGATTACCATCTATCATAACGATTGTCACTTAGTGATCGATGAGGATTCTTTCTGGTGAGAGCGTTGAAATCTGTTTTAGGTTCTGCAGACTTGGCGGGATTGTCCTCTGATTTACCAGACTCTGCAGGCGCGGCTGGCTTCTCCTTTCCATTTTCACCTTGTAACGTCCCATCTAAGGACTGCAGGTTAGGGTGGGAGTAACATTTTGTAAAGTCATTTACTTCTGCCTGAAGCTGGCAGGGGGCAGTAGCCATCTTTGTACAGCCTCCAGGCACTAAGTATTAGTGGACTATTCCAATTAATACATTGGAATTTGAATGTATTTCCCGGACACTTCGGTGGTATGAAGAAGGTTCAGTGTAGTATCGGTATGAGAATCGCCTGAAAAAACAAGAAAGGATTGACATTTTTCAGTCTTTGCACCCTATCTAAAATGAATGGTATTGGCGATTGGCATCACATGTGACCCAGGGGAGGGAGGGAGAGAGGGAGGGAGGGAGGGAGGGAGGGAGGGACGGAGGGAGGGAGGGAGGGAGGGAGGGAGGGAGGGAGGGAGGGAGGGAGGGAGGGAGGGAGGGAGGGAGGGAGGGAGGGAGGGAGGGAGGGAGGGAGGGAGGGAGGGAGGGAGGGAGGGAGGGAGGGAGGGAGGGAGGGAGGGAGGGAGGGAGGGAGGGAGGGAGGGAGGGAGGGAGGGAGGGAGGGAGGGAGGGAGGGAGGGAGGGAGGGAGGGAGGGAGGGAGGGAGGGAGGGAGGGAGGGAGGGAGGGAGGGAGGGAGGGAGGGAGGGAGGGAGGGAGGGAGGGAGGGAGGGAGGGAGAGAGGGAGGGAGGGAGGGAGGGAGGGAGGGAGGGAGGGAGGGAGGGAGGGAGGGAGGGAGGGAGGGAGGGAGGGAGGGAGGGGAAAAAAAGTTTCGAAAAAACAAAGTTTGGAAAAAAAAAGTTTTGAAAAAAAAAAAAGTTTTGAAAAAAAAGAAATTTGAAAAAAAAAAAAAAAAAAAAAAAAAAGTCATAGTGAGTACCTCAAAGGGAGGTACTCACAAAGCGTCTCATATACCGTCTCAAAAAAGCGTTCCTGGCTGCTTTAACATGGAACTCTATGGACTCAACACTTTGGTGGAGGACATCAGAGGGAGGTTTTTCCTATACCTGCAATGCTAAAGGAATTTGTGCAAAAAAAGCTAAAAGTGACACTTTTTTAAATGCCTTTTTTGAGCATTTGAGCAAACCCACATATACAATACTGGTATGGGACGATTGGCATTGATCAGCAGTACATAGAACAGTGACATTTGTTTGGCAGGAAGATTTATTTGCAGAATTATTCCAGATACAAGTGATGGGAAAAATGTCTTAAAGACCACATCCGGAGGTTTTGAATAATATGAGAAAACCAGAATATGCCACTGCAAACATAATATCTTAAATAATCCTTTAATAGACATTGCTTTAATATGTGGATACAGTGGTATTTCTAGCAAAAGTTGGGAATCTCTCCCAATATTGAATTGATCAATGTGTGATTTCCTCACTATTCACAAGGGGGCACTCCTGTGTATGGTCATTTGTGTGGCCGTTGCTAAGGACAGAGGTGCATGTGTGAGGTGTGTGGATGGGGGGGGGGGGGGGGGGGTAGTACATGTAGTTGTTGACAGGTAGTAGCAGCAGGGCCGGGGTGAAAGTGACAAGTAGTATTACCCCCTGTACCACACACTCTCGGCACACACCCTCACTCACTGCATATAGGTTGAGTTACATATATACATGATTGCTTCTATTTATATGGGAGGTGCGGTGGGCAAACAAACCACTGGACTGTAAGATCTAGGTACAGTAAAATTCCGTTATAACGAAGTACTCTGGGCCAGCAATAAAGTTTGTTATAAACGAAATTCGTAATATCCAAACAGAGCATTTTAGACCACCATTGTACTGTCATAATGTCTTAAAAATTGGTCCCTAACCCTAGATTATATAAATAGACAAATAATGCAAGAGTAGATGTACATTATAAGTATATGTATATAGTATGCATTTATATGCTTTGTTAAATTCTGTAGAATGTTGATCATTGACCATACGTCACTATACTGAGCTTAGGTGTTGACCTGTGGGTTGGGGGGGGGGGTCCTGGACTATGGTGAGGCACCGTAAGGTGGCAGACTTTGGCGGGGTATAGACGACCACAGGTGGGTGTGGGGGGGGGGGGGGGCACTCCAACTTGAGTTGCAATCAAAGACACCCCCTCCCCGGGGGCCGCAGCTACACCCCGTCCTGGCTGAGTGTGAGAAGGCCAACCCCCCCCCCCCCCCCCCCCCCTCTCTGCCTCTGCACCCCGTCCTGGCTGAGTGTGAGAAGCCTCTGTACTACGACCTAGGTGAGTGGGAATTAAAGGAAAACAGTACCCTGTCACTAAACCCACACTCCCCCTGCTTGATGTCTATCCTTATATCCTCATATTCCCACCAATAAGATCGGTGCATAGCAAAGTAGAATTTGTTATAAACGAACCTATGCCTAAGCTAATTCGTTATAACCGAATTTGTTATAACAGAATTTTACTGTATATGTGGTGTAGATCGGTAAGGGGATGTTTCTGGAGTGGGAGTCAGACCCCCTCCCCTGCTCACATGCAGTGCGCCTTTCTGACCACTGCAGATGTTGGGTGTGGGAGGGGGGGGGGGGGGCACTCTGTCATATTTGGTTTATGTGTGCACATGATCTCAAGGGAAAGGCTTCATTCTTGGGCAAGGGCTCATGGGGAACTTCCTGTCTACACCTTTGATCTACCTCTTGTATTAGGGGTACCACACTTTCGGTGATGTTTGTACATGCATGCAAGTACTGCAGCAATAATGGAGGGTGCTCCCTCATTGGGTTGGTTGTCACCCAATATGCAGTCACATTGGGTATTGGGTACTGTAGTTCATGTGCTTCTCACTGGGGACAGCACAATCACTGATATTTGGGATCTGAGGTCTCATGGAGTGGCCCCAACAAAACCAAGTAATAAATAAATAAATATATTCAATTCAATTCAATTTTTATTTCAGACTCAATAGTATTACAAAGGTCCATAGTATATAAAACACACAAAAACATACAAATATAAAAGTACAGTTATGGGATATAAAAGTGAATATACAGATCTTGATACCAGCCTTTCCATATATGGGATGTGTACCGGATATCACTTCTTGTGGGGTCCACCATACTTTTTATTAGTTCATTTTCAGAAGCCGTAAGTCGACATATGAGACTATAAACTAGTTTTCTGATAGTAGCACCACATGTTGGGAGACCACAGACAGCAAACGTCTCTCCAGCACGAGCATGCCTTGGTATCCCGAGCAGCATACGTAAAGCATCATTATAAGCTACCGTTAACTTACGCATCGAGGCAATGTTATAATAGCACCATAGCTGAGCTGTATACAAAGGTGTACAGTAGGATCTAAACAGCTGTATTTTTACCTCAGTACTACACATATGAAACTTTCTTACTAGCATGTTGCCCTGTGCATAAAGCATCCTTCGCTGTCGCATAATGTCTGCATCATCCCTAAGTGTATTAGAAATAATGTGACCTAGGTATTTCACCTCATCACATTCATTGAGTTGCGTATTATTGAGGCTAAATGAAGGCACCCTCATTTGTTTGTCCATAGGGGATCGTACTATCATCAGTGCACTCTTGAGCGGGTTATAATTAATATCATTGTCAATACCATACTGACCACAGATATTTAACAAGTATGACAGCCCATGACTAGCCGGGGAGAATATAACCAGATCATCAGCATACATCAAATGGTTTACAATATTTGTCCCGTTCAATATAGCCCTACAGGAGTAACTTTTAAATACGAAGTCAGTTAACATACCTAGGTACCTGTTTACAATAGCGAAATTGCCAATTAAAAACCTCCGGATATGGTCTTTAAATTGGGTTCAGAACCGTCGTATAAGACCCTGAGGCACAGTAGTGCCCCTGGGTCAACCAGATATAACGTATACTAAGGGAGTGGTCATTTTTTAACAACGGGGGGGGGGGGGGGGGGGGGAATTGAACCCCTTGAAGGGGGGTGGACCAAAAAAATGTGGATAATTCTTGAGGGGGGAAACCAAAGAAATTGCACCCCTTTTTAGCGAAAAGGCCCGCCCAAAGGGGTCGCCTGCGCTCATTTCAACCTGCCTGGGGGGGGGGGGGCGAAAACATGTCAACCCCTCCCGTGGTGGAGCAAACAAATTTTGACCCGCTCATGTGAAAATCCACCAACTCACCCGTGTCGTTAAAAAATGACCACTCCCTAAAGAATAGACCCCACTAAAAAAGAACTTCTCTGCAAAAATCAAATGTGGATAGCGAATGCTGACAGCTGTGTCGACACAAAGTTTCTCTTCAGATGTTTCTCTGTACAATGATGAACTAAATAAGGAGCTTCATCCAAACGTACTGTAGGTACTTGCTATTTTTTGTATATCTAGATCTAGTTGTTATATCTTGAGGAAGATGTCTATTTGGCTTGTCTATTTGGGTTGTCTACTAAGCCTAAGGGCAAATGTCATAAAAGTACAAATGGTAACAAGTACCTCCCCCATTACTTACCCTAGATTAAAGTTGTCTGAACATTTATTGACCTGATCAAGGACTTGAAATATCTCTACGGTCTATATGTCTATGATCTAAGAGAGTGTTCATTTATTAGTTACAGGGGGGGGGGGGGCGTAAACATTTTCGACCCCTCCTGAAGGGGGGAGGGGCGTAAAAAATTCTGACCCCTCTTGTAGGGGGGGGGGGGGACGTAAAAAATTCAACCCCTTTTAAGCATGCGCGTTACTATAGTTCAAAGGAGGGGGGCGAAAATTTTTCGGTGCCTTCGCGACGAAGGCATGAAAGGTCCTACGCGCTCTCGAGGGGGGAGCATAAAAAAAAAGTCGGGCCTCCACGCGAAATCTCACCACCACCCCCTGTAATTGATAAATGAACACTCTAGGCCCCCTATATTAATTAAATGTTGAAAATGCTGTGAATAACTTCAATAACTGGGGAAATGGGGGGGATGCTAGATCTACATATTTGTGTATGTTATTAATCTAAAATAGACCCATTGCACAATTTATGACTCGTTCATTGTTATCGTTATTTTAAATCGATCCACAATATGTTGTTTGCTGCAATCTGCAATGTGAATGTAGGCGTGTAGCATATCCAGGTCAAACTTTCAATGAAAGGGGGTGGACCTCAGCTGAAGCAGCGAGGGAGGGCCCACTGGCAGGACACCACCAGTAGGGTCTAGACTTATTTGTGTGCACGTTTTTTCTTCTACACGAACTGGGCTACTTGTTAACATATACACCATGTATTTACAAGTGTAATAGCCACAATGAAACTTATTTAGAAGCTATTTTCCACTAACAACTGTGAGTTTACCTACCCCTTCGCCTACATCCTATCGCCGCGCAGACAGCTGTGCGCAACTTTGGCCACACCGGAAGTCTCGTTCCAAGATTATAAACACGGCGTTTTAGGTAAAATTTTGGCCGTTTTAAGCAATAATGACACAGCCACAGATCCTTAGTGTAATCCCCAGTATCTCGCTTCTACTCGTATATCCACAAATAACCCCAAATGCGAGAATAGTTTGCGTATAACGCTTTGTTTACATGTTGACATAACGTGATCTGCACGAGAGATTCGAACATCCCATAACGAGGCCGCCGTGACTTCATTCTTGAACTCCTAAATAACTCAAATTTAGCCACGGTAAGGTCTTTGATTCATCAATAACACATGCATCATGTCCATGAAACTGTTCCTAACATTAATGATTCAACAGTTATCCAGTAGAGTATGTGATTTGGTGAAGACCGTTGTAATTATCAGATAAAGAGTCAACGTTTGCCCCCGGCTCGAGTCGATATCGTCACGACTCACGTCCGCAGACTGAAGTGAAGAGGTCATGCTTGCTTGCCGAATCTTGTCTTTCAGTTTCAATTTCAATGATATTGATATTGCCTTTGAGTTTCAGTGACAGCGATTGAACTCAGTGATACACAATACCGCAGTTCCCCTGGTACAAATGGTCATTTTTTTAACAACAGAGGGGTTGGTGGATTTGGTCAAGTTTCTCAAGGGGGAGGGGGAGGGGGGGGGCAAAAGATGTCACCCCCTTTTTATAGCGTTCAAAGGGGTCAGTCATGTCAAGTTAAATTTCAGTCTGCTTGGGAGGGAAGACCGAAACTATTTCGACCCCTCTCGTCGGCTGGCTCTCGTAGATTCAAGGTTCAAGATTGGCTTTACTGACAAATGAGAGGTACATTTAAATCTACGTCAGCGCTAGTCTCCAAATCCAATTATACTTAGGGAGTACTAATTTTTTAACAACAGGGGGGGGGGGATTTTTGGGGGGGGGGTAAAAAATTTGGACCCCTTGACCGGGGGGGGGGTAAAAAGATTTAACCTGTTATGAGGGAAAAAGCCAGCGCGTTGCTATGCTACAAAGGGGCGCAAATGCGGGCGGTTTTCGGCCTGCCAGGGGGGAGGGTAAAAAATGTCGACCCCTCTAGGGGGGAGGGGTGGAAAAATTCCACGCGCTCCGCGCGAAATCTCACCGCCCCCCCCCCCCCCCTGTTGTTAAAAAATGAGCACTCCCTTATTGATTAATATAGGTTTGGCCATGCATGTCTTCCAGCCTTGTTTTGACTCTTAAGTTTCAATCTGGCCTTTGTCCAGATGTCCAGCCTTTCCCAGACGTCACAACACCCTATTTTCCCATGCCATGAATCTCCCTGGTTCACCTAGTGCTAGTGTTGTGCTAGCATAATTTGATATACCCAAAGCAATCTAAAGACTAATACGAGTTGAAGAATAAAAGGCCTCGCTTGTAGTTGTAGAACATGTTTTCTTTATTTCCTCAATTGTAAATGGAACTGGTCATTTTCTGTAGGCTGACATGACCTTCATTTTATTGCATAGAGTACTGGCAGGTATTTTCGGCCGGGGGGTATTTTCTATGTTTTCTAGAACCATGTGAGCTTCCATTGAGTTTCTATAAAATTTATAAGACTTGGTGCTTTAATACGTCACCCAAATCCAAGGCTTCAAGCATGGTATCCCAGTCTGCTGCTCTAAATGTTGTGTGGTCACACCCAACCCTTTAAATACTGTGCAATTGCTCTAAACTCGCATGTGCCTATGGAGTCATACCTGTTCGCAGGTATCACTATCTAAGGGAGTGATAATTTTGAGGTGGGTTTTCATGTGGAGCACGTACACTTTTTTTTAACTCCTACCCCCGTTTTGGAATTTTTTTACACCCCCCCCCCCAATGGGTCGAAAATTGGCACAAGAGCAGACCCTTTGTCGTGCGGGCTTTTTCGCTCAAAACAGGTAGCTTTTTTTGCGGGGGGAGGGGGGGGGGGTCAACAATATCATCCTCTCCTAAGGGCGGGGGGGGGGGGTGTAAAAATGCTCTCTGTAATTGATAAATTACTTCCATATTAAACTGACAAATTAATATTGTATCGGTCATCACTAGCATCCCCCCCCCCCCCCATCCCCCACTCAAAAATATTTCCGACAATTTGGAGCTAAAGGGCTGGCACGTCGTATCTGCTATCAAAGACCCTTAGAGTGACACTTGGATATTAGATTTTGCCGTCATCTACATGTCCATATAGTGCAGTGTGTATGCACATTGTCTCCTAGAAAACTTAATGTTAACCTCTTAATCAAAATGTTAACAAAATGTATTTACATGTATGTAGACTATTGTCATTTCTATGCTAGTTTCTTTGTTAACGCACGACTGGCCAATACATTTTGTACTGTTTTTGAGCTAGATACATACACTACTGTACAGTTACAATGAATACGCTGGGTGCTGCCCACTGAGCGATCATAGAAGCAAGTTACACACAGACTCTTGTTAGGTTACATGCACGTGGTACTACCAGTCTGTGAGTACATCACCTTACCTCCAGATGGCAGCACCTGAACTATATCTGATAGCGTATCTGATACAATCATACATTTATTTATCACACCATGGGACACTGGCTCTCAATCCCTCCGGTATGTCCCAAGCACGACCCTTTGTCAGGAGCCTGACCTGTTCGAGAAACGCCAGTCCTGATCAACATGAAGTAGGAAATTCATGACGCTGAGTCGCTGACCAACATTCTGTTATTGTATGGAATTTCCATCATGAAATAACTATAAATGTCAGGAAAAATAGGAATTCCCATGAAAGTCCCCACTGCCTTAATGTACACACGTATGAGCGTACCCCAGGGGACTAGGTTAATATTCTGAGTAAGCGAGTCAGCGAGTCAACTGGTACCCAATAAACCATACTGCCCAGCTAAAACTGTTTAACTGCGTATATCTGATAACATTATCAGCCCTGCTTATCCTGGTCCGACTCACTCCGAGTATAGTTGGTATCTTGTGTCAGCATAGCAAACGCTTTGTGAGAGACAAGTTCATGTATTTCCACTGTAATAATGAAGTAAGAAGACTGGGTACTAATATAATATCCAGGGTGAGATGGCACACTCATACTGCCTACTGATATAGAATGTCTGAATATGACTTATTCCGGACACAGAGTTGGACCCTATCGCTCAAACAACATACCCCAATACTAACCGCAAAATACCCAGTAGGTAGCCACATTAAAAACAACCTTATTTAGATATTTTCTTTGTATAAGAATTATTGTTAGGTATAATATAATGCAATTCAAATTTCCAGCCTCTTATTAATTATATATGTGGATGTACAGAAAAGTGTGGATGGTTCTGCTGACTAGACTGCAGTCCAAATGATGAGGGGTGTAGGTTGGGCATCTTCTAGGCCCCTGTGGTGTTTTCCAGTTGATAATTTGATGAGCTGCTGATCTACAGGCATCAAGGCCAGCTTGGTACGGGCATCCTGATTGGCTGATGAGTGATCAAGATGCAAGTGCGGATGTGATAAATCCTGCTGTTAGAAGGAGATGAGCGTCCAGGGGTGCCTGGACATGATAAATCCTGCTCTGAAAAGGAGTACAGTGTCCAGGCACAAACCATATTGATTTCCAAGTTGTATGCAGTGTCCAGCTTAAAAGAAAAACTCCCCTCCCACACCTCCACAAAATACTATAACAACAGAAAAAAAAGTACCTCGAGCCATCACCCTTTTCCAAATATTGTTTGCACAATTTTCAGCTGACTTACCCTCATATAGTATACAAGGGTAAGTCAATTGTGAGGAGGGTATGATACCCTCCAATCACTCCGAATTCGATTCTCACCATCCCTGCTAACTGCACAGAGATATTTGCACATTTGTTTACAAATGCAACTTTACTCTCTGTGCTACTTGTATAACTATAAAGTATGACCATGACTCCCGCCATGACTGTGGCCCTCGCCTTGGCAATAACTATGACCGTGGCCATCTAATAGATATTTGGCTAGTGTGTAGTACCGGTACTGGCATTATGTATCCGTCCAAGGTTATATTGACTACCAGGTATAATCTACCTGGTATAGTGTTTCAGCAAAACCTACATTAGTAACAAGCACCCCGTGCATCCATATTGACATGTGCAAAATCCTGGGGTAGTTTATTGGGATTTTTGGGGCTAATAATTGGATTATACGTGTATAATTTACGCACATTGTGAAAGGGGAGATTGTTAGACATCCAAATAAGTTCTTCACAACAATAAAAACACCAATTAGAACCCTAGTGCGGGTTCTAGGGTTCTTACAAGGGGGGGGGAGGAGACTAGGTGCTTTTGAAATACATGTATGAGTCAGAATTTTGAAAAATGTCACTTTCTGGGGCCAAAAGGGAATAAAAATGAAAATTCAAAAAACTCAATTCATCTTTATATGAGTTTGTTATATTGAAAGACATACATCTTGGGTGTTTGAAAACCCTGATTGGCACAATCAATTCCTAGGATTGCAGTTTTTATAGACCAGCATACACAAACTAGAATAAAAGTGTCGGACCTTACAACAAAAAATACAAAGCAGTGTCAAAATGTCCGGAAAACACCATATTAAATCCTTATTGTGTTTTCAAGTAGCCACAGTATATATAATCATGCATACCAGGTTTGATAATCACTGTTCAAAAACTTTTCATTTTGTGGATCAGCATACTTTGCAAAACCTGTGAAAATGCTGAAACTTTTACCAAACATCACCAACTTTACTCTACATAGCTCAAAAGTGCCTTGCTTATCATCTAGCTCACTGTGTGTTATCTTCACTATGCATACTTTTAATTTCATGTATCATTTTACATGTTAAATGATTATTCTTCATACCATAATTATGCAATTAAGGTTCAAATGATAAAAGTGTCGGACCTTACACAAGTACCATTTTTCATGAGAAGGGCTATGGTGACAATTTTGTCATCAATAACCTGGTGAAAACTCTTGTATCTGTGAAGGAACACCTATATCTAAGAAGACATGAAGTTTGTTGTTGTCTCAGTGGGCATGGGGGAATAATGAAATATGTCTAATGGGTGGGAATCATGTTTTGAGGGGAATTTTCAGACTATTGAAAGTCAGAAATCAAAGAATTTTAATTTGACTTGTGATAATTTACATTTTCTTGAAGGCATACAGTATTACCTTTTATATGAAATAACAAAGAGCACTACTGGTGGAGGCACTTTAATTCTGTAGCTGCTTTAAGGTGAATACCGTATTCGACGTAATAAGCGCCCTGGGCGCTTATAAAATTATTTTTATGGTGTTTTAAGTACTTAAGAGTTTAATTGTCTCTAAAATCGAGAAATTTGAGCCTTTGTTCTAGTCTAAAAATGTGCCAAAAAGGGGAGGGGGCGCTTATTAGGGGGAGGGCGCTTATTACGTCGAATACGGTAATATAAAAGTGTCGGACCTTACATTAAAGTGTCGGACCTTACATTATTACATGAAAACAGCCCTACCCAATATCCAGAAGCTACCTTATGCTGCTATTACTGTCCAGATTGAACAAACAATTAGTTACTATAGATATACATTCTTAGAATCAATAGGTGTTTGGTATTTTTTGATTCATAGAGGATTAAAGATGTAAGGTCCGACACTTTTATCACCATCTAAAATCACTCTTTTGGTTGTGGGCTAGCGAATGATATGCCTGTAACGGGTTGACTATAAAGTCTAACTGTTATTGTTGTATATCTATTGTATGTTGTATGATGTAAGACAACACGGTTCTATTGTATTTAATAACTGTTTTATTCATCTAACTGGTGTCGTCGGTTCGTTACATACACCGACTCCTCTAGTTCGGTTATCTATACGGTAGTGTACCGGTACCACCTTCGGTTACCGTCGGTAGTTGTTACATAAGCATTTTACATAACTAAACCTAACAGGTGGCGCTGCTAGTACGGTCACGTGGCTATGCAGCGCTGTATATAAGACGGCTACTTCTCCATTGGAAGTCAGTCAGGTTTGGGACTGTCGTGACATGACCACCCTGTGCTCACGGGCTTAACTCTATGCTATAGGGTTGCCCCACTGTATTATATATCTGTTCTGATCTTGTATATCCGCTGGTTATACTTGTACTATAATACCCAAGAGTTACCTTTACAATAAAGTCGCCGTATATTAAAGTCTAATTTACCTTGTCTGGTTTTTGTACTCAAGTGTTACATACGTAGTAAGAGACCAACTACATTGGTGCCGTGACCACTTGATCGAACCGACCATTGATAGGGTATTAAATAGACTTACAGTATATGGATTACCTATACGATTTTGTCAGCTCGTTCAGCGGCAGGACTAAAACCCCTGCTGAGGAACGTGAAGAAGCCGTACAGAATGTACGCTTCTTCACAGGCAAATCCAATAGGCGGGAGAGCCGGGCAGCCTTGGAGGTGCCCGGTGACGACCTCTCCCAGGAAGCAATAGGTGATCCTATTGTGGAAGCCTTTACCAAAGGAGAGGATGGGGAGCAATCTCCAATCCCGGGACCCTTTGATATAAGCTCCAGGAGATCGTTGGACTCCCTTTCCACGAATCTTTTTTGTCCTGAGGGTCAGAAAATACCGGGTAGAGAGCCTAAAACTCTCGGCCCAGCTGCCTTCGGTTCTACACCGACGGTAGCAGATCCTTCATTGGATCCAGACACGTCGGTTTTCACTGATGGTGCCACTCCTACACCGAACGGTATGGGGGGTGGCGGGCTATCAAAGAAGACTAATGTGGCAACAGAAGCTCCTGGTAAGGGGTACCCGCCAGCAGTAGATGAGCCATCCAGTTTACCACTGGATGGGGACCTACTAGCTGCCATGGGTATCCCCACCAGGAAAACTGAGTTGCATGAGCTCGCGGAAGCCCGGAGGGAACTTGCTTCCATCAATCAAACTAGGAAGTTATTCCTAAGGGAGGTTGATGAGAAGAAAAAGTTCCTACTGGAACTCCAGAACGAGATGGCTTCCCACAAGGTGGAGGTTGACAAACTTTTGCACCAGAGGGTGTCTGGCGAATGTGAGGTTGCAAGCTTAACTTCCTTGGGAAAGGATTTGAGCACGCAGCTCCACTTAGCCAGACAGGACCTCGCAAGCTTAAGGCAAGTCAATCAGGACCTGAAGACGAAGTCGGAGAAAGTACCACCACCTACCACGGTGGTACCTCCAGTCATACCCGTACCCAGTGTGTACACGACAGTGACACCTTCAAGTGTCCCGCCGCTAGTACACACCACGGTAACAGGTATGACACCTCAGATGGGGGCTAGCTATCTACAGACTCCGGTCTGTGGTGGCGCCTTTGGAGGCACGGCAACACCTCCAGGGTACACCCACCCATCTACTGGTTCAACGACGTTGAATCAGCAGCAGACCATGGTCTCAGTTCCAGTACCGAAACCCAGAGCTAGACAAGGCTTAACGCCTGTCCAGCGGGCTAAGTACGACCGGAACCCGGCTATTGAGAAGCTGGGGACAGACATCGTCCCGCGGGACATCGATGAACTGGATGAACGGTATGCTCCTTTCAACTTTGGGGAGATCAAACATCCTGATGCAGCCCGTCAAAAGGCCATCGATATTCCGCCTTTCACAGGGTCGCCACCCTGGAGAAAGTACAAAGTTCGGTTCAAGGCTATTGTGGAGAGCAATCGCTGGAACAATCAGCAAGCGCTGGTTGCTCTGAAGCAAGCACTCTGCAACGGGCCAGGTGAACCAGCCCTTTTGGCGTTCGAGAGGGTGAAGATCAAGACATTGAGCTCACTTGAAGAAACAGCTGAATGGGCGATTGGGAAGATTATTGAGCATGACCCAAGGACTCAGCTGCTCAAACGTGTCCAACGCAAGGACGAGCATCTGAGATCCTACGGATTTCCTCTACAAGAACTGATATCCGAGTGTTATCAGGGATGTAGACCTGACACCCCCACTGTCATCCAGGAGTTAACCTCCAGGTTTGTCAATGGAGTCAGAGACACCAATCTCCAGGCATATCTGCGGGAGAAATGGCAGCCGGACTTATCTCTAGCTGACCTTTTTGACCATGCAGATGTGTATGACACCAAACAGGCTGTTTTTCCTAGTGGAGGAGTGTCGGCAGCTCCATCTGTAGCCCCGAAAGGAGCTCAGGTGGTAGAGGCCGCCACAAAACCACCTAAGAAAAAACAGCCCGCCTCCGAGGAGGTGGCGGCAGTAATGCCTGACAGGGACATGGAAAAGATGATTAAGGGTTTGTTGCGGAAGCACTTGGAAAAGAGCTCTGCGTCCACTTCTGATTCTGGATCTGGAAAGAGAAGGAAAAAGAAGAAAAAGGACACGAAACCTCAGCCATGTAGACGCTGTCAAAAGATGGGTCATTGGGCTAGCGAATGCAAAGCCCCTCAACCCGTCGCTGCTAAAACTGAAAAGGAGACGGAAAACTGAATGGGGCCCATCCTCTTGGCAAGGATGGCGCCCCCACAGTTAGCCATGCCTGTAAGGGATTAGTAGACGGTGTTAACTCTTCCATGAACCAAGGCCGCGCAGAGGCAGAAGGGTCTGTACAACCTGTAAGCGTCTGGCAAGGCGGGGCTGGCAAGGACGAACGGAATCCGGAGGATTCTGTAGTCGCTGGCTTAGAGGAGTCTTGGTTAGAATCAATTGCCCAGAGCAGTGTGATTCAAGACTCCCCGAGCGACCCGTGTTGGGATTATCTCCTGACAAAAGGGGTTGCTATGGATGGAGGGGGAAGCCCGATGCTGACCTCTGAGTGTGTCCCTTTACGGGGACAGCGTTGGTACCTGAGTCTGGTTATTTCCGGGACGCGTGGTGAATTTTTGGTCGACACGGGTGCATCCCACACCTTGGTCGATCGTAAATTCATGGCCCGTCTTTGCAACCAGCCCGAAGCTCCGCTACTAGGAGTAAAGGCTCGGACTGCTACGGGAGATAGTATGCAGACTTATGGCAGAACTGTAAAACCTATGTTGGTTGATGGCAAGACATACTGGATATGTCCAACCATCACCGACATCACTGATGATGGCATACTGGGGATGGACTTTGCTGCTCTTTACGGGGTAACAATGAACACCGCAACGGGCCGACTTCAGATTAAACATCCTTATAAACAATCTGTACAGTGCGTTTTAAGGAATGGTTCTTCTGTGGCGTCAGTGGCACAAGACACAAAGTTGGCAGCAGGACATGTATCCGATGTCCTAGTCAGCTGCGTGGGAGTGCAGGCCAAACGGCCGGGAATGTTTGAACCAGAAGATCAAAAGCTCTCTGAGTTAGGTCTTGCTGGCTATCATACTTACCTGGCCAACGCTCGTTGGGGGGTGATACCGATTTGTAACTCGAGTAGTAGAGAAATCACTCTACGAAAGGGGACGCCTATTGGTAACACCACGCGAGCATATGGGGTAGACTCACTAACTACGGACTTTGTGGAAGTAGGTGTGGTGGCGGGAGACTCTTCCCACGAAGAGGCTCTAGCTAAATCCAACCTACCGAAACATTTAAGGTCCCTGTTGTGTGAGTCACACCTCACAACCCTAGAGAGCGAAATGGTGGCAAATGAGCTGTCGGAGTTATCTGACGCCTTTGCGCAACCAGGAGATCCTCTAGGGCGTACCAATACGGTACAGCACCGGGTTGACACTGGGGACGCGCTTCCCAGTAGAATCCCCTACCGTCGGTTACCCATGGCTAAAAAAAGTGCTATGGAGGCTGAGGTAGAAAAGATGTTGGATGAAGATGTGATTCAACCTAGTGAGAGTCCATGGTCAAGTCCTGTGGTGATGGTCACCAAGAAGGATGGTTCCTGTCGATTTTGCATCGACTATAGGAAGTTGAACGGACTCACTAGGAAGAATGCATATCCTCTACCTCGGATAGATGAATGTGTGGAATCTCTGGGTGGGGCGAAATGGTTTTGTACACTAGATTTACAATCTGGTTATTGGCAGATCGGCATGGACCCCCGGGACCGAGAAAAAACCGCATTTTCTACCCATATGGGACTATTTGAGTTCAACGTCATGCCATTTGGGCTATGCAATGCCCCGGCAACCTTCGAGGCAATGATGGAAACCATGTTACGGGGTTTACTTTGGAAAAAGTGCCTAGTATACTTGGACGACATCATCGTCTTCGGTGGTTCTGTGGAGGAAACTCTACAGAACCTCCAAGCTGTGCTGAAACGCATCTTATCATATGGTCTGAAATTGAAACCTTCAAAGTGCAAGCTTTTTAGGAAGTCAGTTGAATACCTAGGTAGAATTGTTTCTGAACATGGCATCATGGCTGATCCTCATAAGATCGAAGTGGTACAGAACTGGCCTCGTCCGATGGACACGAAGGAGATACGCTCTTTCATCGGGTTTTGTTCATACTACAGAGATTTTATACCTGGATTCTCGAGAGTCGCAGCTCCCTTACAAGAGCTGATGATTGGAGAGAAGAAGGCTAAGGCTAAAATAGTCTGGTCTCCAGCCGCAGAACAGTCTTTCAGTGAGTTAAAGAGACTCTTCTTAGAAACACCTGTTTTGCACTACCCTGCACCTGTTGGTAAGTTCATCTTGGACACTGATGCTTCTAATACAAGTATTGGTGCTGCCTTGTCGCAGATCCAGGATGGGCGAGAAGTGCCGCTGGCATTTTCGTCCAACAGTCTAAGCAAAACACAACGTAACTACTGCACAACCAAGCGTGAACTCTTGGCAGTGGTGGTTTACACAAAAAAGTACAGACATTTCCTATATGGTGGGAATTATCTCGTACGGACGGATCATTCATCTCTGCAGTGGCTCCTTAACTTCAAGGACGCTGAGGGGATGATGGGTAGATGGTTGAACCATCTCTCTGAGTTTGGCATGACGAATGAGCATATCATACACAGGAGTGGAGTAGATCATGTGAATGCGGACAGCTTGTCCCGCTATCCTATCCGGAACTGTCACCGTGTAGACTGCCGAGACTGTGGGTCTCACAATGCAGTGATTGCGTCTGTGGGTGCGAAAGTTCCTAACTGGACGTTAAATCACTTGAAGGATGAGCAGCTTGCAGATCCAGCTATTTCGAGGGTGTACTCCTTGAAGTTATTGGGCCTGTCCAAGCCTGTTCGCCCCGCACTTTCGCTGGAATGTAAAGAAGTTAGACAACTGTTAGCTCAGTGGGATAATCTTTTTATACGGAACAGTGTATTGTGCCGCTGGAGGGTGCAACCTGGCAGGAAGAGAACAGCTCAGTCTGTAGTGCCTTTGTCACTCAGACTACAGTTGCTCAATTACTGTCATGGCCACCGAACTTCAGCACACTTTGGCAGACAACGGACTGAGGCAAAGATTAAGAGTAGATATTACTGGCCTGGTATGACTTTGGACATACGGCGTTGGGTGAAACAATGTCCCCAATGCTGTTTATCAAAGCCTGGACCTGGTATTGGTAAACTACCTCTAAGTCAAGAGCTATTCGGTGTTCGATTTGCCCGGATCGCTGTTGATATCATTAGTGGTTTCAACACGACCCCCCGTGGGAATACCTGTATGATGGTGGTACAGGACTACTATACCAAGTATGTCCAAGTATATCCGTTGGTAAATCATACAGCTGTTACCTGCGCAGAAGCACTTTTCGAGAATTGGATCCTCACGTGGGGAGGTCCTTTAAACCTTCACTCCGACCAGGGTCGTGAGTTTGAATCTCGACTGTGGGCAGAACTGTGTAGTAAAATACACATCTGCAAGACGCATACGAACCCCTACCGACCTCAATCGGATGGTATGGTGGAACGTTTCAATCGGACGTTGATCCAATGTCTCACGACAATGGTTAATGAGCACCGGGATGATTGGGATGAGCACGCTCGCTATATCTCCCATGCTTACAATGCTACCGAACATGCGTCGACGGGCTGTACGCCTAATATGCTCGTAATGGGTGAAGACATAGTCATGCCTAGTGACATGGTCTATGGAGTGCAGGGGCACCAGCTCGAGCAACCCTGCACAGTGATGTTTGTTGAATCACTTCGACAATCATTACGCGAGTCCTATGGAGTAGTAAGGGACAACTTGGAAAAATCTGCTAGTTTGCAGAAGGTGGGCTATGACACGGGCCTTAAACTCCGCCAATTCAAGGTGGGGGATAAGGTCGCGAGATTTAGCACACCAAATTCCAAAGTCAAGACCCTGTACTCCTGGGATGGTCCGCATACGGTTACTATGGTGGTGAGTGAAACTACTGTAGTAATACGGTTGCAAAAAGGGACTCTCACTAAATCACATGTGGCTAGACTCCGACCTTGGTATGGAGTTCCATATATAGATGACGGTGAAGATTCCCTCGGTGCTGGTCGAGTACCAGCACCAACCGACCCTGCGCTACCGAAGATACCGAAGGCAGGACCAACGGTCATACCGTCGGTACCGACGGTAGCGCGCCGAAGGGGTCGTCCTAGGAAATTACCGATTGAACCACAGTCGTGTGTTACCAAGCCCAAGCGCGGTAGGCCTTGTAAAAAAGGGTCAGCTGTGCGTAAAGGACTAACCGTAGGCACCGGTAAACAAAGCAAGGTGATACCTCCGGTGTCATCATTGCTGGACATACCGGTACAAGGTCTACGGAGGAGCACACGTGTCAGAGAGCGAGATAAAATTGTGTAAACATTTTTTTCTTACCTTGTTGACGACATTTTGCTGCTGGCTTGATTAAATTTCCATGGACAGTTCCGTACTGGGCCGGTGGTCATTGGCCCGGTACTCGATCACCAAAACACAACGAGAAGAGACGGGTTATCCGGTGTGGTTATCCGTTGGAGGTAGAAAAGCACGTGTTCAGGGCGGGTGGCTGGCTTTGCCGATTAGTTCTAAGTATGGGATTAGTTTTGACCACATATTGCTTAGTAACACGCTGCTGTGTATATCCTCTAATGCCGGTATATCATTCCCGGGTTTTCCGGTGGCTCCGCCACGAAAATTGTAAACAACAGTGAGAGTTCCCACCGTCGGATATGCCAGACGTGGGAAGGGCGCTGCCCGCGTCACCTGATCGATTTCTCCCGCCAAATGAGCCGTGAGAAATTGGGTCACCTCGGCGCGTCTTCGAGACGCGACCCCTGATTGGCTGAGAAGCCGGTCAAGGGGCGGGGTCACGGGGGACGGGTGGGGTATATAAGCCCCACAGGCGACCAGGCTTCTTCAGATCAACACGTTTGCCCGTAGGGTAGCGTGTTGATCAGTGGTGCCTAGGTCTGCCCGGCAGTACCTACACTGTTGTTTACTTGCTGTGCTACTAAAGGCTCGGGTGAGTGAACCGTGAGGTTCACCTACGCCTGAGCTAACAGTATGGCAGCCCGTGTAGATGGCACATGCACGGCCCCGGAGAAGGCTGAGGCCTCCGACGGGGATGACCGAGTTCTCGAGTCTGACACGGAAATGGACACTACCGGTGCTCCAACCGTCGGTCAAGGCTCGGCTTCGGTACCAGCTGAACCTAACCCTGAGGGGTCGGGTGATGTTGTTCCGAAAACAGAACCTGGTCTGGGTGGTAGTAATACCAACCAGGAGGAGAACCCTGCAGGGGGATCTTCTCCGAAACCCGCCGGTGCATTGGCACAAGAACCGACGGTCCCTGATGGTGATTCATCAGACGGGTCCACGGTTCGTGCTAAGACCAAACGGAAGCGGAAGCGTAAGAGGAGGATTACATCTTCCCCTGAAACTCCTGCTACCGAAGAGGTCGCACCGACTGAGGCAGATAGGCTCAAAGCTGTTGCTGATAGAGTGTCCAAGGCGGAAGCCGAGGGATGGTCTGTCGCAGAGAGCAGAGCCAATCGCCGCCTCCGCGCCAAGGCAGCGCATGTTCGTCTAAACCTGTGTCTCCGTGATGATGACCGGAAGAACCTGAGCCTTTCTGACTTAGTTCAGGAAAATGGCAAAATGGCTCTTCCTGCACCTCACACGACCGAGGGTTCAGACGACGAAGACTGGTTGACAGGTGATTCCCACCCCATTGACTGGTACCTCGTGTACCTCAGGGCAGTGTTGGAAGGGAATAAACCTAACATCCACAGGTCATGCCGTCCCAAGCTGAAATATGCTTGGAAGAACTACGTGCCAGGGGATCCCTGCCCGTATGTTCGCTGTCAGCGCCTGAAGGGGGCTTCGACAGCTGCAAAACGGTGGCCGAACCTGTTCAAGTTCGCCCGTCATTTAGTAGAGAAGCACATGAATGTGCGTCCCTACTTGTACTGTGTGAGTGGGAGTACTAGTACTTCCTGCCCTGAGTACAGTGACGGGGAGCTATTCCGTTGCCAACGGAGGGCTGGTTTGGTAAGGCATCTTTGCGACAATAAGGGCGTTCACAAGCGCACTATTAGTCGTGGAGTTGAGGCTGCACTGAAGGTTTGGGGGTGCCACAAACGTGTAGGGAATCTACAGTATAAGTGGCGAACCAACAAACTTAAACAGTGGAATTACCTCACGGAGGCTGACTGGGAGAGATTGTGTAAGGGCGCCAAGTGCGAACAAACCGATCTCGGGCCAGATACAGAAACTCCGATGCCCACTGTCAGAAAGGATACCCCTCCTAAGAAGAAAGATCTGAAAAGGGGCCGCCAGTCATCCAAAGATGATACCAAAGGTGGACGTGACCGTTCCCGCAGTGAACCTGCGAAGAAACGTGTCGCCACCGCCACGGTAACATCTGAGGTCGACCGTAGCCAAACCGTCGGTACCGTCACGGTATCTTCGGTTGCATTGCCCCCGGTTGCTGATCAACTGCCCAGGCAGGAGAGACAGAGACTGGGTGATGCACTGGCTATTGTTCAGAACTCTTTGGGTGACGAGCAGGCGGGTCAGGTTGCTGCTGACTATGTCAAGCAGTACAAGTGGAGCCAGAAGCCAAAGAAAGCTTCAGCTCCACAGGAGAGTATCTCACCTATCAGTGACGCTGAACAGGTAGAGGTACAACAGCCGGATGGGGCGTCAGCCCAGCCGACTGCTCCACCCCAGCACGGAGCAACCTCTGACCCCGCAAGGGATGACGAGGTGACTCCAGTACCTGAGCACAGGGCTGTTGACGAAGGGCTAGCAGGGTTACCTGTGTTGCCTGGAGACGGTCCTGCTTATGACACTGGATTCTCTGACACTCTAGTCCCCGGATTTGAGTGCTACAGAGCTAAGATGGCTGAAAACGCAAGTAAGCTACTCCAGTTTCAGGTTTCTTTCTTGGAGAAGTCCTACTTTGAGCAGTACAAGTTGCTCAGAGAACAGGCTATCCGGGAAGGGAAAGCTTGGGTTGCTGAACGCACCAGAGTCCTTGCCGAGCGTGAGGCTAGTCTGGAGCAAGATCATGCCCTCTGGAGGGCTACGATCGAACAGCTTGAATCAAGGTTGACAACTTGTGACGCCAAGTTCTTCCGGCAGTTCGGGCTAAAGCTGACAGAGTGGGAGAGAACTGGTTTTCCAGATCTCCAGTCCAGGTTGGGGCTTGCCGCAAGGCCTGCTCCTCCTGTGACCCCGGTACTGTCAGTACACCCACCTAGGTATGAGATGCCATTTTCTTTCATGGCACAATCTACCCGGGTGGTCAGTGGCGGGGAGCCTACTGCGGCGCCGAGTACCCTCTCGGTAGCCCCAGGTGGAGCCCTTCCTCTCCAGGTGGAGGCTGCTGTGGTTTACACCACGGAGGCCCCTCCTGGAGGAAGTCCTGATGGGGAAGGAAAGCCATCCGGCGGTGTCCCTATGGACACCTAAGGATGGTCCCCTGTCAGGCCCTCTGGGGTGCACTGTTCCGCCCCTCGGAGGTAAAACTAAACCATCGACGCAGCTACACGCCCCTGGACAACCGAAGCAGACCGACGGTGCTGTCGTGACTTAACCAAGTCACTACTGCCACCACACTGGAAGCAGCCTGATGTCTTCAAACCGTGGTTTACTACTAAGCCACAACCGTCGGTTCTCTACTACTGTCCAGAGCTCCTGATCCTGTGGTCGCATTCTACTATTGTGACCTATGAACTATTATGGATCATCCTCCTGTGATAATTATTTATAAGGAGGCACGGACCTACCTTTTTATATTTATATTTCACAAGAGATGGAAGTACTATACCGGTACTGGACTCTATCCATCTCTACCACCATAAACTGCTAGGTACTGGAGTACCGCCCCTAATAAGGATGACGATCTATCCCACCTTATTTAGGATACGCTACTATGGATTTTTATATATAAACTTTTCTACGCCAAAGGAAGTGGGAACTGCTATAGTTCCAATTATAAACTTTTCTACGCCAAAGGAAGTGAGAGCTATTATAGTTCTATTATTTATATATAAGGACACTAACTCCACACGGATTCGCACCATTGCTGAATGTAGTAGGTGATGTGTTGAGTTTCCAAGGTGGTTATTTGGTGCCTTTTGCTTTTAACTGATACTAGTCTAGGACTATCAGTTGGACAGTTTTTATATCATGTGCCTACGGGACTATGGTTTGATACCAAAGACTATATTGTTGATATAAACTGTTATATACATGTTAACCTGGTTGTTCATGTATGTATGCCTGTTGTTACTATGAGTAGAAATGTTACTTGTTGATAAATAGATATACGTGGTATATAATGTATCCAAGAGGTATTATTATTATAAAACCAACCCTTCCTACATTCTTAAGGGGGGTAGTGTAACGGGTTGACTATAAAGTCTAACTGTTATTGTTGTATATCTATTGTATGTTGTATGATGTAAGACAACACGGTTCTATTGTATTTAATAACTGTTTTATTCATCTAACTGGTGTCGTCGGTTCGTTACATACACCGACTCCTCTAGTTCGGTTATCTATACGGTAGTGTACCGGTACCACCTTCGGTTACCGTCGGTAGTTGTTACATAAGCATTTTACATAACTAAACCTAACAGGTGGCGCTGCTAGTACGGTCACGTGGCTATGCAGCGCTGTATATAAGACGGCTACTTCTCCATTGGAAGTCAGTCAGGTTTGGGACTGTCGTGACATGACCACCCTGTGCTCACGGGCTTAACTCTATGCTATAGGGTTGCCCCACTGTATTATATATCTGTTCTGATCTTGTATATCCGCTGGTTATACTTGTACTATAATACCCAAGAGTTACCTTTACAATAAAGTCGCCGTATATTAAAGTCTAATTTACCTTGTCTGGTTTTTGTACTCAAGTGTTACATACGTAGTAAGAGACCAACTACATGCCTATCCTCATAACTTTTTTTTCCAGTTTTAGTACCCCTAGGTCCCACAAGATTCAAAGTACAATTGGTATTTGGTGGCTTTTATATAAAGGTCATTTGAGGCTCTAAATATAAAAGTGTCGGACCTTACATGAGTACCATTTCACAAATATGAAGGGCTATGGTGAAAAGTTTGTAAGGAATACTTCAGTTAAAACTCTTAAATCTGGGAAGTAACATATATATCTGGCCACACCAAAAAAAAAAGTTGGTCTACGGATTTTCATTTAGAAAAAATGGTGCGAGCGAGCGAAATTTTTTTTTTTTTTTTTCCAAATTTTTTTTTTGTCTGCGGATTTTAACCTTGAATCAAGTGGAGCGGGGGCAATTTTTTTTTTTTTTGAGGGAAACATTTTTGCAAACTCCCAAATTTGGCTAGCGATCAGAAAAAAACCACCCAAAAAAAAAAAAAAAAAAAAAAAATTCAAATTTCTCAAAAAGTGGTGCGGGCGCATCCGTAGACACTTTTTTTTTCAAAAAAAAAAAAAAATTGCATTTTCAAAAATATGGTGCGGGAAATCCGTAGACCAACTTTTTTTTTTGGTGTGGCCTCTGATAGAATATGCTGTTTGGAAAGGATGTGGTCATCTCAATTGACAAAGGATGTATAACCCATGTCTAATTAGGTGGAGATCACATTTTGGGAGCATTTTTTTTACTTCGGTAGGTCAGAAATCAAATGATCTCCTTTAGGGGTGTGAACATTTACATTTTTCTGAAAGCCTATAGTATTCCCTATAACATTAAATCACAGAGAACAACATTGGTGCAGGTATGTTTATACTGTGGCTGATTCAAGGCCAAAAAGTATAAAAGTGTCGGACCTTACATAAAAGTGTCGGACCTGACATTAATCCTTGAAAACAGTCCTACCCAATATATAGAAGCAAAGTTAGTCTGCTATTACTGTCCAGATTGACCAAACATGTACACACTATTGATATACATTGCTTAAAATTGATATATTTGTGGTATTTCTTTAATCAATATAGGATTTAAGATGTAAGGTCCGACACTTGTATTTTGTTCCAAAATCACTCTTTTGGGCCTGGGCTCATGACAAATGAGCGCATTCTCACAATGTTTTCCCCAGCTTTACTACCCATAGGCCCCTCAAGATGGAATGTAAAAAGAATATTTAGTGAACTATCTTAGTGTGTCATTTGAAGCTCTAAAAATAAAAGTGTCGGGCCTTACACAAGTGCCATTTTGTGATAGAAGGGCTGTGGAGGAAAATTTGGAAGAAATATCTCGATAAAACTTCCTGATTCTGTGAGGTTACACATATACCTAATAAAATATGTTGAATAGGAAGGGTTGTGATTGCTTCAGTTAAGGTGGGGGACTTATGAAAAAAGTAAAAAATGGCCTGGAAACCCGTTTTTGGGCTATTTTTCCACTTTGAGGGGCCATAAACCAAAAGAATTTCACTTGACACATGAAATTTTACATTTTTCTGAAAGCCTAGAGTGTCCCCTCTAACATGATGTTAAGAAGGACCAGTATGGTGCAGGAATTTTTATTCTATAGCCGATGAAAGGTGAAAAACACTAGAGAACACCCAAAAGTGGCATTTTTCAAAATTCTGACCCGTATAGTACAGTAAACAATACAAGACTATAAATTATCACACCCCAGATGCGTGTAATAAGCCTGGCTTATCCCAAAGTTCAGGTGCGGCTTATACGCCGAAATTAACGGTAGCCAGTTGTTTTTTTTGTGTTTTTTTTTAGAACAATTAAACTTTATCTGGCGTTTTTCATTAATGACAGGTACATTTATTCCTTCGATTAATCACAGAGCTTAAACACATGCAAAGCACTGCAAAGACTAGAAGCTGTTCAATTAAGCGATGCACATGTTTTAATGATACAGCAATGACTATTAAAGTGCATGTATTGTCTACTGAAGGACTACATGATTAATGTCATCACCTGACCCAGGTACGTGATCAAGAGATCCGGGACAAGTGAAGTATGGTAGAAAGTGAAGGTGGTTATGTCCGAACGCTGTCAGGTTCGTTCTACCGTTTGAGTAACAGACAAAAGGAGGCATTATCGAGATAAGAGAGCTGATAGCTATACTAGTGATAGGGGGATACCCAAGTAAGGGAGGGGTCATTATCTAACAACAGGGGGTATAAGTGGAATTTCGCATGGGCACAGAATCTTTTTGAGCCCTGTCACAAGGGGGATGGGTGTCAAAGAAAATAACTGTCTTTTCCTGTAAGAGTGTAAGAAGGGTCCAATCTTATTTACCCCCGCCCCCCCCCCCCCCTCCTGACCGTTGTTGACCACTCCCGAAGTAGAGATAGAGAAATAAATACACCTACGCCGATGCATATCACATAGCAGATACTGGGTAACAGCAGAAATGTTATCGCTATCGCTAAGCCAGGATGGCGGATCCGGTGAAAATATTAATGCTTGAAAGGTGAACGGGATATTGGTCATGGTCGAGGTATAGGAGACTCCCCCCCCCCCCCCATAACACACACACCCGTTACACGCACACCATGATCCCCTTCTGTGAACTGGGCCCTAGTTTTGATGCGTGTGCATAAACTGGTGCGTAATAGACATTGGTTCCCTTATCATGAAGTCTCGTGTATAACACCACAGAAGGCTTATGATCATTAGCATAGATACACCGATAATTTGTTTTATGTACATGTACATGATGCAATAACAAATTTGCAAAGAAACGTAGCCCCCACCTCGCTCCTCCAATGTGTGCCTTTCCCATATTAGAAGTTTCGTCAAACTTACCATCCTGATAAATAAAAGTAACTCATACTGCCTACCACCTTACGTAGATGCACCGCCCAGGTTAAAGTATTATGCTATAAAAAATTAAAAGTATATTATACCTATAAGTACTCAATCGCATTAACAGGTCTGCTCGTGCTTAGTCTTATTGCGTGTCCAACAATGGACCAGTATAATACCTGCCATATATTTTTGACTCAGGGTTCATACCCTGAGGCATATACGACGCCTGGCTTTTCATATTTCTATCTTTCTATCTTTACATAAATCTACCATCTCACATATTAAAATGCCATTCAACCAAGCTAAACTGCCCTCCATATTATTTAAATTACTTTAATGAACTTCTTACAATACCCTAAACATACCAAGAACAAGGATTTGTTTTAGTTCTCATACCACCCCCTCACGTATATGTTGGCGCCACAAGCCGCCACAAGCATTTCTCGTAGTTCGCGAGGCCTCAAGGAGACAGCGCGAGGGTCCCACAGAGGCAGCATAAAAGGAGTGCAAAGTAAAACTACCACCCATATCTTCGCCGTTTATCGTCCGATTGATGCGCTTTTTGATATGGACAAAAGGCGGTACATGCCCGCAGCCTGCAACTGTCGCCCACACCCACCTGCACACCCACACCCACCTTGATTCCCACACCCACCTGCTTACCCACACCAACCTGCTGGCCTGAAATGGAATAACATACATGTATGACACATGACTTGAGGGTACTTTTTAACAAGGAAATCATTTCTGATGCCAGAATGGACCAATGAATGATTATAAGGGAGTGTCATATCTAAGTACATGATAAGCTTCAGATTCAGCTGACCCTGAGTCATCTGTGAGGCCACTCACACGCTCAATCTTTTATTGACCCAGGGCGCATATATGTACCTGGGTGTTAGGCATCGGTAACTTCTTTATCTAAGGCCACACTACGAATTTGACTTTTTTCACTCTGACAAAAACTGATATCCCCTTTTTTGGTTGAATTTTTTTCTATTAAACTTCTAAGGAGAAAAGACGAGGGTTGTGTTACTCTGCCACTACTATTTAAGAACTATTTCCCAACGCCAAACCCACACTTATGAGTGAGTCAGATTTTGATTATTATTTTTTAAATTAAAACCTTGACCGCCCTGCTGGGCCTAATACATTGGTACGGGAGGACTATCTATTACATGTATACTATTAAACTACTACATATGTATGCGGTAATGATATTTGTTAAGCGCACTTTTCGCTAATTACGCCGAAAACGGTATTACCCTTTTATTTTTGGTTGCGTCACTACATTCTCCACGGCTATAGAGCTCAGCAAAATGTCATCCGTAGATTGAAGTTAAATTACCAAAGTACTAATACTTAGTGAGAATAGCATAAGATACTTTTAGTCCAAGACAAGTTTGTTTAAGCAAGAATAGATCCTCCTACCTGTCTTTAATGTCATCTTTGACTATGACACTTGAAGATGACCCCAGGATAACCCACAATGTAGAAAAGTGAGAGTGAGATAAGAGATGAATCAGAGATCAGAGGTAGGCAATGAGGAGATCCACATCGATCTGTCTGCAGGTTGGGATCCCGGATCAGGTAGATCCTACTCCTAATCACCTGATCCTGGTCTCCGTGTCTTCTGACGGCACAGATACGGTTAGATTACAGGTAGGAACCTACCGAGGGGGGGTGATCAACCCCCTCCCCCCCCCCCCTCACCCACCCACCCCAATTTCCAAATCTAGCACACTCTCGCATTTTAACCCTATTTGAATTAATACATTATTAATGTCTGAATTAAAGGGCTAATGGTGACTTTATGATACATTTTGTGCTATAGTAAAGACATTTGTTATCTCGCTATATCTAGCTGTCACGCTCGTCCCCGTGACGCTGTCCCCATTATATATGTGACGTCACATTAATCCATAGCCGTTCCCTGGGACCAGTCCTGATCTCTGATCATGGACCCCCCCCCCCCCCCCACCTCACCCTAGTCTGTTATCTCCCTAGCACCCGGGTACATGTCGATATAAAGGTGAGAGTTTGTGGTGGGAGAGGACAGTCAGCTGGTGACACACCCTAGCTACCACCACCACCTTCACCTGTCTTCCCTTATACTGGAGCAGCCCCACTGTCCATCTAGCTACTGGAGGAGTTCAGAAGAGGCTCAGAATCAGGGAGAGTTCTACTGAGGTAGAAGCACCCTGGAGATACCAATTCGTTCCAATCCTGAGCCTTGGTTTCATTGAAGTTGTATCAGGAACACTTTGTTTGCATTTAAAATCACACTTCAAGACACAGAGATTGTCTCAAAGGCTATTTAATTACAGCCAAGTTGTGGTTATAAGAAAAAGGACAAACATTGAGAGCAATGGATCCAACCATGGAGGGTGTAAAGCGAAATGGGTTCAAGCATGCTGAATTCGCTTACAATAGCCAACGTACCAGGTAGAGCATTTGATTTGTTGCCGCATCTAATAGGTATAAGGTTGCCGCTTCTAATTAACCCATTACCCTATAAACTAGGCTCCAGCAGTTTAAGTTATGATATTTTCAATCATATATCAAACCGAGTTTAATATATAAAGTAAACACAGCTACAACAACAGAATTTCATGAAATTTTATTCATAACTTTAACAAGTTCATAACAAGATATCACAACGTTTCGGCGATTGGTGTGCCTTCATCAGGTGATATTATAATATCAGTTATAATACTTGGATGTATTATGATAGGGTTTGTTGATAGAGCCATGGCAATGTAATCTGAAGATTGTGAATATGAATCCCCTGTCGGCCTGACTACCTCTGTCTCCTCCATGTGTTTTTTCCCCACTGCCATCCTTCATAAATGGGACTGATGAAGTGCATCATGCCGACCCTTTGAGGAGTAGCAATCATGACAACACATGACATGACCATTTAGGCTTTACCGCAATAAAGCACCATGCAGCCCTTAGAGGGTTAATACAAATGTTCATTTGATGTCATTAATACCGTAGCTGTTTAATATACTAGGACGTACAGCAGATTGAAAGTGCTGCCACTCTTGAAACTTGTAATCAATGGAGCCCCCTTCTGAATTCCCCTTCTGGGAACATGGAGTTCTGAGAGGTCACACCCATAGCAAGCTAAGTATTTTTTGGGGTCAGGATTCAAGAGGTTAACCTCCTTCTGTTGAAAGACGATCTAGTGCAATTGACCATTTGTACAGTTATTTACATGTGTATATAAAACATTTCCGTGAATATTATCTCCCTCGTTATCTAGGCACTCGATACCTAACCTGTGGACTTCAACCACAAAAAGCCAGTTTATTGGTCAGTTTAGTGGGTGTGAGTGGGCAGGTGGGCGGGGTTAAAGTCCATGTTTACCTGGCTAGATAAGGGATGACTACTAAGACCTGATCACCCATGACCCCTCCCCTCCCATCTCTGTCCGCTGCCCTTAGATAGGCGGTAGATCACCAGCTGACAAGGTTAACAGCTCAATATGATGTATGTGTATTGTGTATTGTGTATTGTCAGGCAGCTGTGTATTGGAGTCCATCCCAATATCAGACCTCGACGCCTAGAGGAAAAACAAATGAAGGACATTGTACCTAGCCTGTGTTCTCTCAATCGCTCTATAGTGTATACTATACACACACTCCTAAATCGCGAAATTCAGCCAAAATTTGGACCAGAGACCATGATTGATCACATCATGTGAAGTAGTACACATTATATATGCGACATGTATGATTTAATCACCAGAGCATGCAGTATTGGGCCAGCACTAATGATACGTCGTATTTAAAATAGTTAATCCGTGACCTGACTTCACTGGGTCCCTTTAGGGTTAGCCTGGCCTCATTTTAACGGTATTTAATAAGGCAGCATTTCTATGCCATACGTCTAATCCCAATACAGTGTGCCTGAATATAATCCCAGTAGCTGCATTAATCCTACCAAGGTGGTGCCTTGGCGCCTGGCAGCCTCCCCCACTACCCAGTGCACCTGGCGGGCGGCAGCAGCAGCAGAGGGAGAGGGGAGGGGTGTTATCAGCCACGGCCTCCTCAATACCTGACCCGGTCTGATCCCCTGTGCTATGTGCTACATTAGCAAAGCACCAAGCAGAGCAGGCACAGGGTCACAGTGTTGCAGCCAGGTGGCCAGGCCTCTCACCCCAGGATACAGAGTCCACCACATAGTACAGGAGGAGACTGTTATAAATACCTCCAAGTCTCTGTGACACTTGTTATACCAGACTGACAGCGGCCTGGACACTACAGGTAAGGTTACAGTGATGAGTCCTTGTGGAGGGCGCATCATGTCACTTAACCTGGGTGAGAAGTGGTCCCCTATATATGTGCTACGTAGGCAGTAGGGATATGTGTAACTGCAGGCCTAGTATTACTATTAGGTGGCCACGCGTGTTACAGGAGAGTGACTGGGACTTGAAGGTTGTGTGTACATATACAGTGTCAATATGTAGGACGAGTCGCCCTCTGCTTACACTGTGTGTTCATTTAGAGGTTATTGTGTGGGGGTGGGGGTCTAGTGTGTTTCTGCAAGGGGAGGAACTATATGCAGACTCATGGGGCTAGTAACTTCAAAGGTTAACTTTCCAGAAAACAAATGCTTTTCTCTACATCTGTTTCAACTTGTCCAAATTGTTGCCACAACCAAATTCCGGGTAATACATGTACTGCATAGGGGCTTAACAGCTAAGAGAACACATTTATGCTAGCAAAATCCATTGATGAATTGGTTAAATTAATTTTACATTAACATATTTACCGTAAGTCGATTTGTGCGCAAAATGGATAGACCATTTTGGGGTAAAGGTTATGGCTGAATTTAATTGAAATTTATCTCATTTAAACTGTATAAAGTAGGCCCATGGCCAATTTGCTACACATATTCCTGTAGACTGAATCTTCTATGTCTATGGAAGAAATACGCACACTTTTCCTTAGTGCAACGTTGTATGTATCTCTAGGGTGTTGTAACATAATCAGTAACTCCTCCGACAAGTTGCACTTTTTTTTGCTGAATCATGGTTCGAGCTTTTTCGTGGTACGGTAATAGCAGGTTGACTTGTATATATAGAGAGAAAGTAGCATCTCAGATCTATAGCGATACATCTGGATGTTTGTGTGTGCGCGGCCATATTGGGTTATCTGGGTACACACTTGTTGATCGGAAAATATGTTATGGTTAGTTGTAGCATTCTAGCTGCCCCCTTGATCTCCAGGTGAGTGACCACCTGGTCATCACCAGCTATGTGTGGGTATACAGTACAACATAGCACCAGTCTACCCTACCGCACATATTCAGACATGCCACTTTTCCTACTTTTGTAGGGATTCCTACTTTTTTTGCTGAAATTTTTGTATTAAATTATGTTTATTTCCTACAGAAAATTGACCAATATTGCAAGATTTCCTACTTTTTGTCGGTGACTGAGTGGCATCTCTGCATGTTTCACTTTCAGAATCTAACCGGCCATCTAACCAGGGGCTGACCCAGGAATTTGAAATTGGGTGGGGGGGGGGGGGGGTCCACCAAAGTACCGAAAAGAATCAAATCTTTTTAAGAAATACAAAGGGATGGGGGGGGGGGGGGGAGGAGAGATTCCAGACCGCCCCACCCAACCCTCATCCCACCCTGGATCTGCCCCTGCTAACATGTTCGGGGCTGCATAGTGATTTGATGTGCAATGCCCTTTGTCGTCATGCCCTAGCGAGTCTACTCACCAGAGTGCATTCATTTATCACACCGACCGTTCTGGAGTATATCAATCTCATAGGGTTGACAAGATTGAAAATGCATCAGAGATGTCACTTGTCCTACTCACCCCCCATCCAAAATATAGACCACCTTTGTGTGGGTGTGGAGCCGGGTGTGGGGCCGTAATGGGTATGGCTGGGGCTGATATATCCCATATTGATTAACATACCGGGATGTCATTTTACAGCAGTCAATGTACTGTACACATGCCCTGTTGTCACATGAGGGTAGATGCTCATGGAGGGGGCAAGGCCCGGGGGCGAGGGGTGGTGGGTGTATGACATGATGAGGGCTCTGTCAACTACCAGTCGTCAGCTGTGTCCCCCAGCCCACCGCATATACTGGTCCAGTATCCTAGAACTGGTCACCATCATATGCTGAGATGGTGTTGACATGGGTTGTCCACGTGCGTGGTCAGCCCTACCACACCCACACAGCAACCCCTACCACCTTCTCTATGTATTAAAAGTAGCCATCTAAGGGATGCCCCTTCAGTTGCTCCTGTTCTCTCCTGGTCAGCTCACCCAGAGCCCCACCCCTCTGCCGGACAGTCCCAGGCCAGGTCTCCCTGTGGACTTTTGGGTCTTTTTGGATCTCTAAATACCTATAGAGACTATTCCTAAAGACTCCCGGGCGGATTTCTTAGACACCATGTGGATTCCATCATTGAAGAGGTTGTTTGATAAGGCTCGCGGGTAAGAGAATCACTAATGTTTCTTTTGAGGTCTAAAGTTGACATCGAGCTCTCAGGTGTACTTTGTGACCTATCATCATTTATTATGGGGGGACCACAGGCCGTGGGCAACTTGCCCCATTACATGTAAGAAAGATTTGCAATGGCAATGGGACGCTGGGAATTCTACCCTTGTGATGTGAGAATTGTCTAGCTCTGAAATGAAGCATTTTCAACACATTAAAGATAGAGATAGAGGAATCAAAGGGTCACAATATCAGGTTACAATGACCGATTTGAGGGTGTGCCACACCATGTGTACATGTACAACATTTGAAATATTCCTTCTGGCTGATGCGTATTTAGCATACCTGAGAAGAACATCACGCCACATCGGCTTATCAGTGTGTCTGTGGATATTGATTTTAGCCTTCTATATATCTAGGTCCGTCTGTTCACAGACAGTAGGTCTGTTCTAGTTACTTTAATATGGACTTACTGTACATTGACCCTGTAGATTACTGTGTCTTTTTTAACACCACCACCCCCTCCTATAAACCAAATCCATGAGATCGATAAGAAAAAATTACTAAAAGAAGAAGATAATTGGATTAACCTTTTCTGTTATGCATATACAGAGGTATGCTTACACTTCAGTCTTACTTATCTATGTACTAGAATCAGTAGAGGTATTCCGTCAAGTGGTACCCAACGAATGATGCCCTTATCGTATCTGAATGTACCTTAGACTTTGGATATCGATACCAAGGGTAATAGGAAATTTAGAGGCTTGGTCGTGTGCTTATTGAATGTAGTTGGTCGGTAAGAGATTGTGATATCAGGGATGCTGATCTATATACATGTACAAGCTTACATAGATTAAAACCACAGTACTGGGATGGGTTCAGGGAAAACTAGGACATTCACTAGTATACCTGCACGAATAGTGTCATGATAGTAATCGCACCTAGGCAGGGAATATTATACATGTATTTGAATTTACTGAAACAGGAAGGTTCAATTGAAGTAATGTTGAAATTACAATAGAATTGATATTGTGTTTAGAAGCAGCAGTATGAAATAAATTGCTGAGTGTGATGTCATGATGTCATGACTCAATATCAACATTCATATCAGATCATCAGTATCTATTTTAGTCACATATTGGTGTGTATGCTATATATCCTTATTATGGCCCCGCATGTACACTCAGCTGTGTGTTGTATACACCAGTGATTCTGTATAGGATAGAGCGTACGGTCTATATTCAATTCTATTCTCTAAGATTCACGGAGCTCATGAATATAATATCAGGCCATATAGGTATCTTACAGGTAATAACACATACTAGATATGACTAGTGGACAGGTAGAAACTCCGTAGATCTAAACATTAATACATGGAGACTGAACAGAGTTAGGTGAATAGCGTCTGTATTAAAACCTATACACATTTTGGATGCAATAATACTACGACCTGTGATGGTTTGTTGCAACACTATCTTCCGTAGCCTGCATTGAATTTGTAGCTGTCATGTAGACTAAGGGAATGGTTATTTCTAGATAACTGGATCTCCCCCAACCACCACCACCACCACCACGAGCGTTAAAATCAGTTCTCCTTTCCTCCTGTTATTAAATCGACCCCAGTGGCATACGTTATACAGGACAGGATTTATACTTTACAATGTACTAGATGGGGTTATGAGGACGTACCTCTCTGAATATAATAAAACAACAACAAAACTGACTTTTCCTAACGTATTACCCCATTGTATTTTACAGAGGGAGCGTGAACATGGCTGAGGCACATAATGCCATCGCCTTCTCATTCACGGTCACCGATGACGGGGTCGACGTCAACCTCAACCATGAGGCCATCAAGGCTGTCTGGCAGAGCGGCCTGCGGTCCTGGAAGAAACGCATGGCACGCCTAAAGGTAACCACCTAACGCTGCTTTAATGTAGCCAACAGTATGCAGGTTCTACAGTTATTCAGCGGCAAATAAATTACGGAGCAAGCCTTACCTAAATGGGAACACTTCAACAGAGTTAACCAGTTATGGGCCGCATAGTGATTTAATGTGCTGTCCTCGTTGTCGTAATGCTGCATCTATGCATCCCTATCATGATGCTTGAATGTAGCTCTGGCGAGTTACTCGCTAGGGCTGCATTTATGCATCATGGCGACAAAGGACATAGCGCATTAAAGCATTATGTTGCACTTAAAGGATTCGATATGACAACGACGGCCTACCTGGCAGTATCCTGGTCGTGCCTTCCTGCTGTGTACCAAGTGAACATAGGGCACGACTCACTGTGCATCATGCTGACCTCAAGGCCCTGTAATAAACACAATGGCGTAGCTCTTTTTATATGAAATATCGATTCCAAATCTTTATATTACCTATTAACATGTATCCTCAATCATGAGTTGGTAACTCGAGCAAAACTGATGATCTCATTCATCTCATGCCTAATAAACTGTCAAATATCTATTGATCGTAGAGATAAGACCAAGAAGGCAACAGATGATATTAGCCGTTAATACATGTACATAATGAAAGTTGTACAAGTATACATTCTATGTCTATTGTCATTGATCTTCCAGAACAACTTCATCAATGGCGTGTACCCTGCATCACCCGTCAGCTGGCTCTTTACCATCACTATGGTTCTGGGCCTCACCTTGGCCGATGTCGACCCCTCCTTTGGTCTCATCACAAGTCTAAAAGGCATGCCAGGGTCAGTATTGTGTATTAATAATGTATGCGTATAACATAGCAATGTATAAGCAAAAGAGGACATATATATTCAGTCCCAATATGCATAGTTTTTGGGTTTTCCTCAAATATACTTAATCTCTGGAAAAATACTTAATCCCAGAAAATGTGTTGAAAATCGCGGATAAACTCTCAATTTGGTGAAAAGAGTTGTTCATTAATGGTAAAAAGAAAAAGTATATAACATGCAGTGGAGTGTAGTCAAATACAATAAATAGCAAAATGATGTGTGTTGAAAACGTCAGAAATATTAGATCAATCAGCATTTTGATTTGATTTCAACAGTATCCGTAGTCTGGAGGATTCTGGCCGGCTGTACGCTAGCTGCATCGCTTATGCTACCATTCTGTGGGTGACCATCATCCTGTGCATCCAGTACCTGCTCAAAGGTCTCCTCACCTACACCTCATGGATGTATGAGCCTCGCGGCAAGATGTCGCTACGAACCAAGCTCTGGCTAGTAAGTGAAATATTTTCCCAGCAATAAATCAATAAACTTTCCTCCACCCGCACTCCATTGTAACTGGAGAGCAACCATGTTCAGTGTGTTCTCTATTTTGAGCTTAATATTCCTGAATATGAGATGGCCAAATTTACCGGTAGATAACACATGCTAAATTCAAATTGTCACCTTCCGGCATGCTAGCAGGTTGAGCATGACAAAATGGTATACAAAATTCCCCATGATGTGTAGATCAAAAACATCTAAACACCGAGGTGGCGCACTGTCTTACCAAAGGTGATCGTGCATCAAAAAGCATGGATATCCCTCCATAATAATTAAAATCGTGATAAAACAAGATTTTAACTTTGTGCAGGTTGTGACAAAAGCGTTAGGCGGCCGGAACCCACTGCTTTACAGCTACCAAGGGTCTCTTCCTAAACTGCCGGTGCCAGACCTGGAGGGTACCATGAACCGCTACTTGAAGTCCGTGCAGCCCCTGATGGATGAGGAGAAACACAAGCGTATGGAGAAGTTAGTCACCGAGTTCAAGAACGGTATCGGTCCCAAGCTGCAGCGCTATCTCACACTCAAGTCCTGGTGGGCCACCAACTATGTAAGTATGGTTAATAGATCATGTGGGAACTTGCTGATTTTTCTCGTCGTAGGAGAGCCAGTACATACCCTGGTAGAAATGTAGCTCTTTTCCATCAAAAAGTCGTGATGGTTGAATTCTATGTGAATGTTTGAATGCTGGAAATAAAAATAACCACTTATTCACTTAGGTATCTGACTGGTGGGAGGAGTATGTTTACCTTCACGGCCGGTCCCCAATCATGGTCAACAGCAATTTCTACGGCATTGTAAGTACACCGCGAACACGCTTGTCAATGACAATACCGTGCGGTATCCACTCAATTTTGTTAATGTGTAGAATTAAAATTGGCATAAAAATCAACGGTTATGGGTTAGAAACAAGGTTGCATATAGACCCCTCACTAGATACATGTACCAGGAATAAAATAGAAAGTCAGTAATTTCACTGATTGTGCTACATTAAGATGTGTAAGAATAACATGATGCTTTAACTGCTTGGTAGGATGCAGTATACCGTCACCCAACCACGGTCCAGGTCGCACGAGGAGCCAACATCATCTACGCCATGCTTCAGTTCCGCCGGCAAATCGACCGTGAAGAGCTCAAACCTGTAAGTACATAAAAAAAACAATACTCAAACCTTTAAACTTCATGTAAGGCCACACCAAAAAAAAGTTAGTTTATGGGGGAAAAGGGGGGGAAAAGTCATTAGTGAATTTCGCTCAGCTAATTTTTTCAGGATTTAATTTTCTTTCTTTCTTTTGCTCCTCTTCTCTGAAACCCCGTGGTGGCAAAACATTTAGTTGTCGCGGGATCAAAGAAAGTAGAAATAGTACAAACTCATTGACAACAAAATGTTTGTTTCAAAATATCCCATTTAATCTATAGTTGCTGGCACCATTTTCTGGAAATGGAGATCCATAGACCAATTTTTTGGTATGGCTTACTGAAGATGTTATGCATGTGGTCTGCCTGCTGCACAATTCGCCATTTTACCCCCTATGGTTTATCTTGAGTTCTAACTCTCTGAATGTGTCGTTTTATAGATTACATAGGTATTTCTTGTCTGTTCAGTTACTTACACTTCATCAGCGACCTTTTAACCATAACTAAATATATTGACTGAAATTAAAGGCATGCACCTGGAATGAGAATGTCTTCTTAACAGGCCGGTAGTAAGGGTGAACATTTGTGTATTAGTGAACATAGTCCTGTTTTAAACTGACCTAGACGAAAAGCATGTGCAATATATAACTTCAATACTATTTATGTTTTAATACCTTTGTTTTGACTTTTTGTATGTTGAACTATTGCTTAGTTTTTGTACAAACAATTTCCACCTACTTGTACTAACATTTGAGTCAACACCGACATCTTATTTGCAAATTTTCATCCACGACAATGAAGATCGTAAGTATTGGATTATGCCACTTCGCAGTTGGCATAAAACCGAAAGTAGGATAAGTCTAATACTTGCTACTAATATAGCGCACACATTATATGCTCCAATGGAGAAGAACAAAAGGAATGGGGAATGCGGATATTGTAAGGAAAATAAGTGGATTTTACATGGATGTTGTATTTCACAAAAATATTGTTACCTCCCATGTTAAAGGTTCCCTACAATTTATTTTAGCTGTTCCATTGAAAGTTCCTTATACGTGTGTGTATACGGCGTATCATATTCGTTCATTGTGGGTTTGTGTCAGGACATGTTGAAAGAAACACATGTTTATTAACACATTCTAAATGGAGGAAAGGATGATAAAAAAAAATACATTGAAAAAAGTACCCTTTGTGTCGGTATCAATCTAAAGCATGGTGGGAGGTGTACGGCAGAGTACATAGGATATGTTTTCCATAAAAAAGAAGAGAGCTGCTCCTCTTGAGGTTTTCTGTTTTGCATAGGATTTCTGTTTTACATGACTTCTTTTTGTTTCATTTATTTGAGGTTTTGGTCAAATAGATAAGAGTGTGAATTAGCAGGTTATGGGACATTGGTGTTGCTGTAATATCAATGTTAAGGGTGCCAGGAATGAGCAATGAGGCAATTCTGAATTAATACAAATTGCCTACCGGTGTACTGGTCGAATCCACCTGTTTGGTTGTGTGTTGTGAAGGAGTCAAGGAATGCAACTCAGGAAGTATATATACTGTATTCGACGTAATAAGCGATCGGGGCGCCTATAAAGTATTTGTTGTCGCAGTTTAGTACTTAAGAATTGAATTTTCTCTAAAAAAAAGAAAAGCTAGGGTATCTTCTATTCTAGAGAATTTCCCAAGAGGTGGCGGGGGGGGGGGGGGCGCTTATTACGTCGAATTCAGTATGCGTATTCACTGTGTTGAAAAATGGCTAGTTCTAATGATGCCTGCTTTATGGTTTCTCACAGATCTTGCTGAACAAGACAGTCCCCCTGTGCTCATGGCAGTACGAGCGTCTGTTCAACACCACACGTATTCCAGGAGTGGAGGCAGGTCAGTAGCTCTCTATTCATCCAAAATGTGCGCCCTTTTGTGTTAAGTTACTTTGGTCCCAAGTGATTCATTTATGCATCACTGATGGGTCTATTTGACAGGGATGCATTTATTGATCCATACATCATTCCCACCATATAAGGCATAGGCCGGACTGGAGCTTGCTGCGGCGGCCCGCACTGATAACAGCTGGTAGGGTGGGTACCAGCATGTCCCTGGAAGTGGGTGTTACCCAGGGACAAGGTACCAGTCAGGGGGTGCCTTATCAGTGGGTTTCACCGCAACCAACGAAGTTTTAAATAGTGGACCCACTGGTTATGAAGCTAGACTCCTATAGGAGTGCATCAAACCCGTATTGTCAACATGAAAAAAAAGGAATGCAGCCCTGGCAAGTAGACTCGCCAGGGCTTCATTCATGCCCCATCCGTGACCATGGCTGTAAATGGTGATGGGTAATACTAAAAAGCATAATGTACATACAGTCAGTATTCCACAACTTTTTTACACTGTTGATACCTTTTCTGCTTACAGATAAATTAGTCCACTGGAAAGACTCCACGCACATTGCCGTTTACCACCGCGGGCGTTACTTCAAAGTCTACATTCACTACAAGGGAAAACTCCTGACACCTCCCCAGATTGAACAGTAAGTAAGGTTCATATGACAATCGATTTGATGGATAACAAGTCTTTCAGAGGTGTGGGGCAGGGGTATAGGTTAATATGGCAATGTGTAGGCCTACATGCTGTTCTACAGGGTTCTAATAAGGATTTTGAAGAAAGACCATACCGAATGGCCTGTATATTCAAACAGAACATCTTCAGCCAATGAGTGATTCAATTCTTCTGTCAGAATGTCAACAATGACTCTTTTTCTTCTGACAGTATGCTACAAAAGATCATTGATGACACATCAGTGCCAGTACAAGGCGAAGAGCACCTCGCCGCCCTCACAGCTGGAGACCGGATTCCCTGGGCTAAAGCGCGTACTGACTACTTTGGTAAGGGTGTGAACAAGACGTCCTTGGATAGCATCGAAAAGGCTGCCTTTGTCGTCGCACTTGATGAAGATCCTCAGGAATTCGATGTGGTAAGCTGGAGACATTATTTTGAGAAAATTTGTCACAGAAACCTTTGTATTCAAACCACTGGGAATTATTGCCCTTTTTAAAATTAACGCAAACAAAAAGGAAAGTGTAGCACACTGAATGGTGGCATGCTCGATCAGGTGCGGCAAATGTTGCTGTTGTACGATTGTATTCAACATCTATGTGCCTCTCCCACTTTGTATACCCGGTAAATAATGACTATTTTTTATCTTCACCAGAACGACTCTGATAAGTTGGACAAATACACACGGGCAATGCTGCACGGCAAATGCCATGACCGTTGGTTTGACAAAACCTTCACACTGGTTGTGTGCTCAAATGGACGGGTAAGTTATAGAAATTGATAGCTACATATTTGAATTTAAAATACGTTATGGATCGGTTACCACATCCAAGTTGTTATTGGCCATGATATTGCATGTTTTCGCTGTTACCAGGGGAACTGATGGCAATTATCAGGAGTGTCTGTCCTTTAGGTCTTACTCAAATAGATGTATGTCTTACCGGAATAATGTCTCTTTCCAGATTGGCTTCAACGCTGAACATTCATGGTGAGTTTACTTTCCATGTCGTTTCTTAATGATGTACGAGTTTATGAAATACAGACAATGTTTTACAAAACATTTTTATGGGATTTCGGTATTCAAGATAGCCAATAAGACAATCTTAACGTTTCTATATAAGCCGATCTCCTGTTCATGTTTAATCTTTATGCTTTACAAAAAAGAGGCTTCTTTCCTGAAAGACGTGTATCCGGTAATGCATTTATGTTGAAATATGTCTGTTATTATTCGATTAAGTATCGTATGCATGGAGTGGTGACTAATGTGTAGTAAATGTAAAAATTTACGCTCATTACACTTTTACATGTTCAAACCGATCGCTCACGCCCTTTTCTCGAAAGTGAAATGTAACTTGAGATCATACAGAGTATCAAATAAATAATGCACTCAATCTGAAGTGATCTAGGGGCAAATTCAAATACACACGGCGGACACTTATGCAAGTGGATAAGCGACATGTATTGCCTCCTTAGTATTACTCTTAGGCACTGAGTTAAATGTTGACAGACTGCTCCTCAGCTCCACCAGGATGCGCCACTGTCTTCACACCAGTAACATTTACATTGCTTCCAGGGCCGACGCCCCAATCATGGCCCACCTGTGGGAGTCGGTGATAACGGACGATGTATCGCTCGGCGGGTAGGATACTTCTTCAGCCTGTAGAGAGTCATGACATAGCCATACTTCCCTTTCTTTTCACTAGTACATGTGTATCCTGTATACTGTTGTCTTTTACTTCTCTGCCTTTATAACCCCCCTGTAGCATCACACTTGTGTATGTAAGTGCACATTTCTTGCTCTGTCTGTCTTAGCTGAATCTGTAGGTGACTGCTGCTCCAGCCGCCCTGAGACGTGATAGACGGCAATTCTTTCTTTAGCTTTCAGTTTTGTGATCAGTTAATCCCATGATCTTGTCTGATTGTTACACCACAGGAAGTGTCACTGTACCCCATTAATGATTCAAAGATTATCATTCAAGCTTTTCTGTTATCAGCATTATCGTTTTGTCAAAGTCTTATTGGGAAAGGAATGAAAATCTTCAAAACATTTTTAGAAGACTGTCTGTTATGACATAACATTGGAATCGGTGGCCCTTCCTATTGAGTGTGTATTTATCAGTGGCATAGACTGATGGGCTGCCAATGTTAAGACCTGTGCTGCAGTGTTGTACCATTGTGTGGGGCTGTCCGCTTTACTAGCCGCCACGCGGTGTGTGCAGTACTGGCGGCCCGCACTGTTTCATATAGCAACTGCATCCAAGCTCTACCCACCAGGACTCAGATTTTACTATTCTTGTTACAATTGCCACCCTGAAGGCAATGCCCGGTCTGACGACATCTGCCATGTTTTTTTACGTATCTGCCTGATATTGTAGGGCCGACGCGCCGATCATGGCTCACTGTTGGGAGGAAACAATAGCTTATGACATGACATCATCAGGGTATGATCACTAGTTGTGCCTCGCTATACTGCTTGGTGGTCAAGGTTTCAGCCAAGGCCCCCTACACAGAGTTCAATAACCACCTTTACTCATAAGCATGTTCACAATAAGATTATAAGACCAACAAACAGAATCTTTCTTCTTTAAGACATATATTGAAACAAAGGGAAAGCTTGATATTTGTGAAAACAACTCAAAGTAATATGCTAAAGAACCTTTAGTACAGCCACATGTGTTGACAAAGTCAGCGTAAAATCCTGACTAAGAAGAGAAGTCGAGGTTTCTCAAAAGTGTAGCTACACAAAAACTACCTTATATTAGGGACTAAGCAAGTGGGGAAAAAAAACCATTCCCATCTTTACAAGAAGATACTTTCTTGAATCCTCACTTTTTAGTTCCCACTACTTTCACTACATCATGTGTCCTTTATCCTAATCCTGACAGATTGACAACTCACTTAAAGCACTTTGAAATTAGAAAAAGTCACATCCAATAATGACCTACTGTCAAATATTTAGCTGTGTGCTGAGCAAAAACCGCTAGATGGCGTGTGTGTGCCAGTGCTGATAAGTGACATTTAGTTTGTGGTGAATGACACTAGAGGACTCCACTCTCTTCACTGCCAGCTATCAGCCAGTTTCTCACGCTATGCCTTTCTCGATATGAGCCAAGATAGGAGCCTCTGAACAAAGTGCTTGCTGAATGTCAAGTTGCCAACATTACTGTTTTAACCCATTAGTCTTTAAGCTTTTTTCTTCATTCACTGCAATGTGTCTCTGTAATATAGCTTTCATTTCATGTCTAATTATTTCTTCTCTCTTCTTTTTACCTTTTCCTTTTCTCACCTGATTGCCTGTTTTGTGTGGCTGCCGTATTCAATAACGTGTATTCTGTGTGCTGCCATACCCCTGTACTACTTAACTACCCTGCATGTACAAATCTATACTGTGTGTGTATGTATGTGTGTGCTGACTTATCGCAGGGCCGACGCCCCCATCATGGGTCACTGCTGGGAGAGCACCCTCGTCGATGAACTTAACATGGGGTAAACTAGACACCTCCCGCTTTGTACCTTGTTTACGTGTGCTGAGTTTTAAGCTAGGGTATTAATGGAATTTGGTGCTGTTGATTTTGATGTTTTGAATTACCAGGTATGTGGATTCCCTGTTAAAACGGTTTGGGCAGTAAATGTATTGAAGTAACATTCTACTGATGTTTAGAATGTTCCTTAACCATCCCAAAGTGGATGGACCACCTTGCTCGGGGTCCTGTAGGTAGTACATGTAGTGGGGGTGGGGCGGGGGCGGGGCGGGGGGAGTGCATGGCCACTTCTAATTTGAAAGTTGAATACATGGGCGTGTGAGCTGAAACCTACTAATACCTTTCAAATGTTAAATGTCATTGGCATGGATGGCATTTACATGTACCCTGGAAACTTCACACTTTAGTACTTAAGAATTCCCTAGAATACCACTAGTGCCCATACTGAGCTAAATTTTATAACCACGAACGCATGGGCGGACATGGCGTGTAAATGTAGAATTAAGGCATTTTAGAATATTTACGTATGTTGCTACATGCTAAATTGCTCATTTATTTGAACCATTATTACTACTGCAATTATAACGTCTTCTGGATATCTACTCGGTAATTTGATCGGATTCGTTCAAAATTTAAAGATAATATAGTCTAGATGTTGATTTTTTTTTAAAGTATATCATGGTAATTCACCCGAGAAATATCTTTTAAATACGAATAACATACACCTCACATGACGCTTGACAGATGTGGTTTTTCCATTACAGATACCGCGATGATGGACACACAAAAGGAGAAATGGAGTTCCAACCACCAAACCCTATCCGCCTACAGTGGGACATCCCCACAGATGTATGCACCTTCCTTTTAAATCAAACATGTGTTATAGAAAGCAAAGTAAACAATAATATTATTTAAAGAAGATATGTTATAATGTATGATCAAAACGATTTAGCTTTAAAGTAAGTGATACTGTGTTCATCTGAGTACAAGTGCAAAACCAAGGTATAACTGTCCATGCCTTAGATCGAACAGATTTCCCCTCTCACTTCAAGCATGTTTGTTCAGTGTTTGGTCCATTATGCCACTGACATTCTTTTATGGGGTAAATTAAATTATTTTATGAAGCATTTAATGATTGGCACAAGTGTATGTATAAAACCTCATGGTATAATCGATACAATGATGCGTGACTTTTGGTATTCCAGTGTTGTAGCATCATTGAGAACAGTTTGACGGTGGCACGTGGCCTGGCAGTGGATGTCGACATGCACCTTATGATGCATGACGCCTACGGGAAGGGCCTGATGAAGAAGTGCCGCACGAGTCCTGACGCCTTCATCCAGATGGCGCTGCAGCTTGCCTACTACAGGGTATGTAGCGCAACATTTAGCTAGTCGATATGCTTATGAGTGGGTGTAGACAGGTTAATGGGTACATGTTTCGAGTGGAAGGTATATTTGATTATGACATAATATGTGTGAGAGTACATGTGTTTATGTGTGGGATTGATTATAGCCTGTCTGGGCATTATACGCACGCCTTCAAAAATGGCTGGATAATGAGATATGTACCCCCCCCCCCCTCACTCAGTCAGCAACATTGCATAAGTCAATTATTCGAAAACTCTTTTTTTTTTTAAAGGACCGCCCTTATAGTCCTGATGATGAATAGAATAAAGAGCCTCCCGCCGTCACAATTTTTTTTCCTAAAAGTGTCCGCAGTTCTGAATACTGGTTTCAATTTTACATGCAGGGGTACACATGTGTGTTTATGTCCGTTATATGTGCTTTTAGAAATAGGGAGAGCTGGAGGACTTAAAATACCTGGACCCTAATGTCACTGAAAATCTAAACTGTTTTACGTGCAAGACAACTTCATTCAAATACTCTTATTGCTAACTGCAAAAAACATAAGAACTGACCATTGCAACTGGCTAGCTAATTTAATCCAAACAACTGACCTTCAGACCATGGCAATATCCTTACTAATGCTTTATTACTGGACATCGATTCTCTCTCTTTGTAGCTCTATAGTGATCGATGCCCAGTTTTATACTTCAGACCAGTGGCTCATTTTGGCTGTTTTTTGCCTCACAGATTGCTTCTAGGGCAAAATCCTGACTAGGTGCCAATATATTCTCTATGCCAATGTGTAATATGAGGGTAGAAAACACTGGAACCTCAGTTAGAAAAAATCCTACTGAACAGTTTTTGAGAAAATTAGGGTTTTGTTGCATATTTTTGGTGCTTTTAGTACATTTCCTACATAAACCGTGAACGCCAGCATTTCTCACTTTTCAGGTGTTTAGAATCAGAATTTGACTTTTTTTTATTCGCAGTAGGATTTCTGAGTATCGAGCCATTCTAGAAAAGCTATTCTTTGGAAAAAATACTTAATATTTCTTGATGATTTTCGTTGCACAAATTTAGGGTTGTAATATAAAAACTGCATTGTCATCCAATCAAAGTGTTTATGCACTGTTGATGGTCACCCCCTCCCACCCTCTTCACTCTGCATTGAAGGAGAACAGGCAGGGGAAGTACACTTGTCCGTATATAGCTGTTGACCTGCTTGCTGGGTGCATTTTCAATTTATGGGGTGCCAACTGTTCATGAAAGAAAAATCAAATAGAATTTTTTTTTTTTTTTAGTATCAGATTAATGTTACTACAATTCGTGATAGCACTTAAAGCATTGTATTTGCATTAATATGAATGGTAGCAACCTTATGGGGTGCCAACTATTCATGAAAGAAAAATCGATAAGAATTTGTTTTTTATTAGCATTAAATTGATCCAACTACAATTCGAGATTGCATTTCAAGCATCGGGGCATTCAATGAATGGTAGTCATCTTAAATATATGAGGTGCCAACTGTTCATGAATTTAAAAAAAAAGAATAGAATTAGTTTTTTTATTAGTATCAGATTAATGCAACTACAATTCGTGATTGCACTTAAAGCATTGTGGCATGCAATGACTGGTAACCACCTTGAATGTATGGGGTGCCAACTGTTCATGAAAGAAAAGAAAAAAAGTTGTTTTTTTTAGAATCAAATTAATTCAACTGCAATTCAAGATTGCATTTAAGCATTATGGCATTCAACGACTGGTGGCTATCTTGAACCTATGGGGTGCCAACTCTTCATGAAAAAACAACTAAATTGGATTTTTTTAACAGTATAAAATTAATGCAACTACATTTCAAGATTGCATTTAAAGCATTGTGGCATTCAATGAATGGTGGCCATCCTAAACCTATGGGGTGCCAACTGTGTTTGAAAAAGGTATCAAATAGACATTTTCTTATAATAGATATCAAATTAATGCAGCTACAATTCTTCATTGCACTGAAAGCATTGTGGCATTTAGTAAATGGTAGCCATCTTGAATGGGTTGAATGAAGGAAAAATCAAATAGGATTTGTTTTTTTGATCAAATTAATGCAACTACAAGTCAAGATTGCATTTCAAGCATCAGGACATTCAATGAGTGATAGCCATCTTGAATCTATGGGATGCCAACTGTTCATGAAAAAAAAAATAGAATAGATTTTTTTTATTAGTATCAAATTACTGCAACTGCAATTCGAGATTACATTGAAAGCATGGTGGCATTCAATGAATGGTTGCAATCTTGAATTTTGAAATGAACATATGCACAGAAAAATCAAATAGAATTTTTTTTTTTTTTTTAGTATCAGATTAATGTAACTACAATTTGTGATAGGACTTAAAGCATTGTATTTGCATTAATATGAATGGTAGCCACCTTATGGGGTGCCAACTATTCATGAAAGAAAAATCGATAAGAATTTGTTTGGGGTGCCAACTGTTCATGAAAGAAAAAAAAGAAAGTTGTTTTTTTTAGAATCAAATTAATTCAACTGCAATTCAAGATTGCATTTAAGCATTATGGCATTCAATGACTGGTGGCCATCTTGAAGCTATGGGGTGCCAACTCTTCATGAAAAAACAATCAATTGGATGTTTTTAACAGTATAAAATTAATGCAACTACATTTCAAGACATATTCATAGGCATGAACATGGTGTTCTCCTTCATTATAGATATTCATGGATTTCTACTTCTACTTAATATAGCTTTCTGTTAGAAGGATTCTGTTACATGGATGTCGATGTCCAGTTTTAGATATATATCCATATAGTGCATTGGAGTGCTATAATGTTGGACTGCTGTATATTTTGTGATAGTATTTGTCTTATCGTAACTGTAAACGTAATCAAATTGATTGCTTTTACTTATATTAAATGTTTCAATTGCAGGATGCAGGCAGATTCTGCTTAACTTACGAAGCTTCCATGACGCGACTATACCGAGAAGGCCGGACAGAGACTGTGCGTTCCTGCACAAATGAGTCTGCTAATTTCTGCAAGATCATGTGTGACAGTTCCAAAACGGTAAATAAACTTTAAAAATCCCAGTAAATACCATGTATTAAATTATTTGTTGAATCAAGTCAGAAAGGAAGGGGAAAATTGATTATTATTATTTATTTATGGTGGACAATCTTTCTTTTATGGTACAAATGATCGATGATTAAATGAGATGGTATTTGTCTGTTGTACAGAGTGCAGATAGGATAGAGGCATTGAAGATTGCAGCAGAGGCTCACCAGGACGGTTACAGGAATGCCATGACAGGGAAAGGCATTGACCGCCATCTCTTCTGTCTCTATGTCGTATCAAAGTACCTCGGCATCGACTCTCCCTTCCTCAAGGAAGTACTCTCTGAGCCATGGCGCCTGTCCACCAGCCAGGTTAGTATGATTTCAATAGTATTATTTCAGCAGGTAACCCACTCCCGAGAAACTCAGTGTTTAGTGAAACACTTAACCCTTCAAGGACAGTATCATGCCTCTATGCATCATGTCCTCCGTCGTCATGATGTATGAATGCAGCTATGGCAAGATACATTCAAGCATCATGCTGACCGTACATGATTGATACACTCCCGAAGGATTGGCATGATACTGCATTGGTGCATCATGACGACAAATGTCATCTTTTAGGGACATGCCGTCCATAAAGAATTTAGTGAACAGGATCTTCCGTGTTAGATTCCTGTGCTTTTGAAATGCTAATTCACACCTAATTCACCAGGTGGCTAACGTAATATAAATGATCTTTTTACAGACTCCACATCAACAAACAGACAAACTGGATCTCACAAAGAACCCAGAGCTCATATCAGCCGGTGGCGGCTTCGGACCGGTATGTACCTTTATTCTATGATTCGGCAAACATAAATGAACAGTTGAACAACTTCATATAACCGTATTCGACGTAATAAGCGCACACCCCCTAATAAGCGCACACACCCCGTTTTTGGCCGATTCTTATACTAGAAATAACCAAAAATATCTCAATTTTTTACCCCAACTAAACTCTTAACTACTAAAAGGCATCCATAATATTTTTTTAAGCGCACTGTGCGCTTATTACATCGAATACGGTAATTATAATATACAAAGTAAAAGACAGCAAGAAATACGATGTTATTTCATCAGAGATGCCACTATTCCTACTTTTGCAGGAATTCATACTTTTTTGCTAGAATTTCTGTATTGAATTAAGCTAATTTCCTACAGAAAATTGACCAAAGTCTTAGGATTTCCTACTTTTGTCGACAAGAGAGTGGCATCTCTGTTTCATTTTTGTTTCATACCAGGAACATTATTTGATATTTAAAATGACGTCATGTAGAAATGTATGTTCTTATCATCAAATCGTGAAGCATGAGCGGGGAGACTATCTCTGTCATGTATGGGCGAGGCTGCGATTATTATATGATTATACTCACTTGGATGTATATTGCAGCTATAGAGATCTGTGTGACGACAACCAAATCACGGAGATATAAATTACATGCATAGAAAAGGTTGTTGAGTAACAACGGCTATCAAGGCTATGGCATTGTACTGATGTCTGTATTGGCTACTTACTTATTAAGTGGTTAGCGCTCTGACTGGAGAGTGTCAGGTGTAAAGAGCCCGAAGATGGTTAGCTCTGTAACTGATGACTGTTATTGGAAGGGGTTACCATATTGCGCTAAAACAATCTATCAACGTTACAACGTTATAGTGTAGTAGCCCTCCCTCTCTAGGGGGGTTCGCCCATTTTCTTTTTTTCCCTCTACCTTCGTTAAAAATACTGTTTCAGACAAATAATCTCAACATAAGGGGTAAATTAGTATGATTGAAGTTTCTATCTAGGTATCGTTTAGCATTTTAGTGAAATAAATGAATTAGATCAATATTTGTTGTCCGCACACCTCACTTTCTGCGAAATCGCCCAGTTTTTAACGTAATCCGAGCGCAACTTTGCACTGATCTCTATGGCAAAAGTGTTTCGTTTCTGTTTGCATCAAAAAATGTCATATTTTTACTTTATTACCATTATACATATGATATGTATTGCCTTCTATATTGTCGGTGCTATACATAGCCATAGACTTTTTTTTTTAATTGTAAAAGAGTAGTTTGGACGATTTCCGTTAGCAATATTTCATCATTTTGACTGAGTTATGTTACCTTGGGACAATCGTATTTTTTCCATATAAATACACCTCAAAATACAAAATTATTGATCTACCGGGGTATATATCATTATAAAGTTTTGTTTTGTCATTTTCGTGCAAGTGTTATTTCCAATTGTTTCTATCATGTACCGTGCTTCTTTATTTCTGCCCGACTGTGGGTGGAGGAGAATCAAAACAAATGCAGATTTCGCCATGAAAATGTCACCAACTAAACTTATTGCGGGGGGGGGGGGGGGGGAGAGAGATTTTGCGTGGAGTGTGCAAAAGATTTTCACCCCCCCCCCTCCCCCACTAGAGGGGTTGGAATGTTAAGAATCTATGGGTGATCTATATATAAACGTAGGCCTATTGCAATTGCTTGATTGCGATTGCGTAGGGCCCCTAGCTGTTGGTAAAGCTACATGTAGGCCTACGTGTATAGGGAGGATAGCCTATCCAGGCTGGGGGCCGCCATGACACCTCCGCCCCCGACACCAACCATTACATAACACCAGGTGAGGTGAGCTCATGTTGGGACCCCCTGTCATGTGGACATGCAAGAAGCCACTGTCAACTGGTCAAGGTTCCCAGAAATGTCTCAAACAGGGGTGTACACTAACATTTAAGTATCCTGAGAAAGCTGTGGGTCCGGATTTTAAACTGTGGGCCCAGAAATGTAACATTTAAGTCTGTTCTATAGATGTTCCCACCATATATGGGACTCAACAATCAAGGTGTATTCACTGAAGGGAATTATCAGTTTGGATGAGTTTTTGCCAGTCATTTATTTTTTGATCATACAGTAGAAGCCCTGCACATCATTCCTAAGCAAAATTGATTAAAAATGTGGACAAATTCTGATTTTTATAGTTAAGTGGGTGATTGGAACATCCTAAAATGGGGGTGTCACAGCCTAAAATAGGGGTTATTTTGACCTGCACAGGCCTATATGCTGTCAGATTTGTAGCTTTCTGAAGCATCATATGTGCCCCAGACAGACTACTAAGACTATTAGCATCAGACATAGAGCTTTCAATTATATATCTTAAGTAAGAAGACTGTCTTGGCTTTCCAAAACTGTTTCAAGTTGAGAAAACAAGCTAATATTGCTTGAGTTAGGAGGCAAAATGTAACAATAAGTTACCCATCTTTTTGCACTTTTTGCAAGAAGGCACCAATTAACTCTTGAAAGCCTGTTTCATAGACCCAATGGTCAGATTCCTTATAGTAGAACACAGTGGGATGACAAAAACTTTATTTTGGCTGCCAATACAAGGCCCTACTAGCCTCCCCATTAGTCCCCCCACCCCCTTTAGGATTGTAGCTCCAATTACAAGCTTTGGTTTGTACCTAATATCGGGTCTCTGAGCATAACAGTTCAAGAGATCCTAACATATTCTGTCTAATGGCAGGCATAAAGCTTGTTTTGCCTCATTCTGAGAATCTGTTTAGAGGTTCGTAATTTCCAAAGCAAAGGTGCTAGAGTTATCAAAATAGGCTCAAAAGAAGTGGAATTTAGTTTTACCCAATCTGTGAACTTCCCATGTGCACACTGTGATTATTTATCCTGTAATGGCAGTCAGAGTGATGAAAGGTAGATAAAAAATCCAAATTTTAGAAAAAATTGTCATGGTTACCATGGCAACCGGTCACATGATTTTCAAAATATGGGAGTGACAATGCCTGAATTATTTAGCTTTTCACCTTAGCTTTAACCTGATACCTGGTTCACTATTGTAGGTTGAGGGGTTGCAAAGTTATCAATGACTCTTTAAAACATACTGGGTAAACTTTAAGTTTGAGTCCCATATATAGTGGGAACATCTATAGTGTGACAGGTGGGGTGCCACAGTGGCTTCACTGTGAGCGAAAATAGGGAGCTGTCACATCTCTGACTCTTCACACTTCTGTATATTAACACTTTGATACATGCATAAAGCTGCCCATGGCATTGTTTTCATACACCCATACTGTGTAATAAGTCAAGAATGCTCAAGGGTGTGAAGGAAAAGTGGAAAAGTCAACCAAAGTATTATAGAACAAAGAGCCAGTTTAAGACTTAGCTCCCGACAGGCACAGCTCTACCACATCGCCATCTAGTGGGAAGGCCGGGAACCAGGGTATCCCTTCTGCCCTATAGGGCTATCGACCCCCCCCCCCTTGTTTTGTGGTTACTGAAGGTAAAAGTGTCTATATAGCCTATAGGCCTCCATAACTAGGCATTTAACTCATTATTTGCAGGTTTAGGCCTATAGGTGTAATTCCCTCCTTCATTTCAACTAGGGACATTAAAACCCGCATTAAGCTGCTTTTGAAATAATATTTGGTAGGCCTAAACTAATATGAGAAATTATGAAAGGCGATGGGCATATTACATCATCATTGTCACCTAGAACGAATATAGCATAATATAGCGCTGTAACTAGTAACCCCTCCCTTTATTTTACTACATAGAAAATTGTGATGATATAGTGGTGTAACGATATATTTAACGGTATAGCAGTACATTTTGTATTACATAAGTTATCATAGAAGGCAGCCTTATTACATTATTGACCCAGGGACCCTGGGTCTCTGTGAGACAGTTTTCCAACAAAAAACATAGATTGGTCAGCTGACTTTGAAAATTCACCCTGCTTTTTTTTTTTGGTATTTCTCTCCCAAAAAAAGCTCATCCACATCTCGGGAACTATCTTTCTCTTCCCGTTTTTCCCAAAATTTCCGTACAATTTTTTTTCCTAGTGAAAAAAGACAAATAAAAAATGTCAAAAACTACCCAAAAAACAAGTCTCTGTGAACTAATGCTGAAGATAGGCCAGTGACCTTGAATCCTGACTTTAAAAGAGTCACGTTCACACAGACTTCCTATACCTCGGAATCCACGGGCATCAACTTTCGCGCATGTTTTTGCGTGTAGTGCATACAACTAACAGCACAGGCATGTTGAAAACGCTAAAGTTAATGCCCGTGGGTGGTGGTAGAGTCTTTTTTTTTGTTTTGGTCTGCCAAGTTCCTCTGGTTTCAAGTGTGACTGTTCAGGACACCTTGGACAAGGAAAAACTTTTCAAATATGACATAGCACACTGTATCAATAGATCAATATTTATGATACCTATCCTGTTGTGTAAACCATTTTTAAATATTTCCACTAGAAGCCCTGGGTCACTTGTGATGTATATCACACAATCCATCTTTTTACAGTTTCCGCCTATTAATGGGGGCGGTGACAATCGTGCTGGTGATGACAGGCTTGTCTTCTAGGTAGTTTAGTGTAGGACATGCAGCCAGAGTTGAAATAAATTACTAGCTATTTCTATGTACGCAAAATTTCTCGGAAAATTAACCCCCAAACCCGCAGGCCCTCTTCAGGGTTGCTACCGTCAGGGGAAATTATTTTCGTTCCAGGTCAGGGAAATGTCAGGAAATTTCAGGGTTTTTTTTTGGGCAAAATGTCAGGGAAAATGGGAATTTGTGAAAAATGTCAGGAAAAATTGTATTTTGTCAGGGAAAATCTTTGAAATAGACTCTACCAAATAAAAAAAAGTCACCTTGAAAAAGCCTTTATTTTTACTATAATTTTCAGGGAGAAAAAATCTACATCCTCAAGAAGGAGGCGGTAAAAACCTTGGGGGCACACAATACACAAAACCCCTGTTGTTAAATAATGATCACTTGCTAAGTAAAACATAACTTTAAAAGGAGTGCATATTCATAGTTGGAGGGCATTCAAAAACACTGGCTTTATATTGCTGTCAAGGAAATTAGATATATGTCAGGGAAAAGTCATGGAATTCAAAACCACCTTGTCAGTGGCGACCCTGTTCTTGGTGTGTAAACTTTATGAAGACTCCTAGGCTTTAAATTAGATAAGTGTGGAGACCTCTTCACAGTAGCAAGAGCTACCGTAAAACTTCATTTATAAGCCACGGCTAGTATGTGAGTCAGTCGGTGCGGCTTATAGGATCGGCCCAGAGTCGGGCCGGCTTATATGCGATCTTTTGATGCTATGGTACAGTACTAAAGTCGCCATAATCCAACCCTGGTGCGGCTTATAGGATCGGCCCAATGTCTGGGTGCGGCCAATATGTGAGTTAGCCTTATACGTGAGGTCTTACGGTACCCTGTTATGATGGTTAGGTGAAAATGGACACATGATATGGCCATTTACAGAAAATGGATCCGGGTATTGCCTCTCTTATCAGATCTCTAGATAATCGCCTTGGCGGGTCAATCCTAGCCTTCTCATTTATCCTAGCCTTCTCATTTAAAGATAAGCTGATGTAAATCGGCTCTTCCCTGGAATTGACACATACAGAAATACCTCACAGAAACCATAAACGACAAGGCAAATCTACATCAAACATCCAAGAAATGGACGGAAAAGCGGAAGCAGCTTAACAAGCAATATATTGCTAACCCGCAAGATAAAGTCTGTCTCAGTGAAGATGTTGTTGCCTCCTGCTCTGTTTGTAGCACTAGTTGTAACGTTGACCGTTGTCCTTCAGGTGGCCGATGACGGGTACGGAGTGTCCTACATTATTGCCGGTGAAGACACCATCTTCTTCCATATCTCATCCAAGAACTCCTGCCCCACAACGGTAAGCCCTATCTCTATGGTTAATACTGCCTATCTGATCCTATTATCAATGTCTAAGTAAGTATATGCACATCTTGATATAGCTTCTTTGATACTTAAGTTGTCACATATTTTATCAGCCTTACTTCTTTATCATAGACCTTTCTAATCTAGTCTGTTGATGTTGCTTTTTGTACCAAATAATTGCACATCCCAGCCAGTTTAGGTACAAAAGGGATTTACAGACATCTTCAATGCAGTGTATAACTTTGGCTTCTTTTCAACCGTTTCAGAATTCGCGCAATTTCGGTCAACAGATAACAAAGGCTTTAGCTGATATCAAGGACTTGTTTCCCAATGCGAAGTAAGCTTCCCAGAGAAAGATGTCAATTATATTATGACAAAGTTCCTGTAAGTCCCGGTGTCCATGCGGGAGGACAAATGATCTGACAGTTAGCGTTGTCAAACCAATTTCTCTTGGTTGACGATGTAAGATTACGCGTTTCGGATGACGAATGAAAGTATGTGGTGGTATTGAACCTATGCAAAAGTAGGTTATCGTTGGGATGGGGGCTAGGGAATTATATAAACCAAGGATATGGAATCCTGATGATGTAAGGCCGTGAAGATTTCACATCTCCTCAGGTCAAGTGTTAACAAATCAAAACCTACATTGTACACTTAATACTACATACAGTGTTGTGACCCCACGCGTTAACCTTCAACCGTATGGAGATTTAGGTCTGAGTTCATAGTGGGGTATTGGTGTAAAGATCTCAGCAGTAGAAGAAGGAAATGACTTCAGATATTCAGAGATTATCCAAAGAAATCGAAATGATAAATTATTTCACACGCTGGTCGATTCTCCCCCCAAATGGGAATGACTAGTTAGTAGGTGAACATAAAACCAGAAATGAAGAACACCTAGAAGCTGCATGTATTAAATTAGACACTGCTGAGTTTCAACTGTTGTACATGTATGTGGTTTTAATAGACACAGAACCTGGATTGCATGCTTGTTAGCAGTTTATGAGAATTGTGATACAATAGGTAGACTTCCAAAAATACCTCCTTCGGTCACTATTCTCCACAATGTACTGTAGTACTCGAATCACATTAAAATACTCCACAGAAAAGCGAGCAAACACAACGTACATGAGCTACAGAAATAAATTGACACCGCAGGATAATTGAGCATGGCTGGAATATTAGGAAATTGGCCTCCTGCATTTAAGACATTTTATAGAAAAGTGCCTAAAATATCTTCATGTTGCTCTTCGGTTGCATGGTTTTATTTATATCGGCATACGTGTCTGTTTTTGTTTGTATGTGTACAATATCCAGTCTTAACTTATATTTTAAGATGTATGATATTAACTGTTTCATCATTTATCACACTGGACCACATTATTATGACAGAAATCCTACACACTTGCTTATATTTTTTTGTTTGACCGGACCCTTTGAGTGCTTGAATGAAAGGAGCACCTAGTGGCCCGCGTGATTGTATAAGGGGTAGTCATTTTGTAACAATAGGGAAAGGGGGCGGGGCTGTGAAGCAATCTCAGCGACAAAGTCGGTCTTCCCATTCATTAAAGGGGGGAGAGACTGCGTCAATACCCCCCACCATCGGCCCACTTGTATAAAAAAAATAACCACTCTCTAATATTTTGTTTATTAGATATTTGTTACTCACACTGCGCTGTGTTATGGATGTTCCAGGTGAAAGTAGGGTTTACTGTGCTAGAAGTTCCTTATACTAGACACGCTAGACATGAATTCACATGTATACACGCTCCTCAAGCATTACACCAATGTCTCGGTGCAGAACGATAGTACTATTGTTGATTAAGTTATTCTTTATTATAGAGTTTGTGTGAATTTCTTTCGAGCGAAATCTGCATATGTATGTATGTTTGTATATAACGTTTGGACATGTACTTGTACATTAAGTTAACGTTTTTATGGCCAGTGAGGAATATTATTGTTACCCATATACAATTGGAAGCTAACTAGTTCGTGGCAGCCAGATAAACTGTAACCGTGCGGAGTGGATCTTTAAAGAACACATGAGCTAACTTAACAACAGTTCCGTTTTCTCTATTAATACTCTGAACCTAAATCCTGAGAGGTATGCGATACACGAATTATAGTCTTTATAGATGTCCTTAGTAATCTCTTTCACACAATGATCCTGTCCTATTATCCAGTAAATGCTGGTAATTGTTAAATTAGTCCCAATCTGTAAAATATAATCAGTACTCTAAATATTAGATACTCATAACATGCATGTACCATTTATTCACAGATATGAACATGAAACCAAGATATCTAGCTCCCTTCCTTTGATGTAACGGCTAATCTGTACAGTATCCATTTCATATCCATGAATCACTCATCAGTTATTCACTCAAACTTGTGATATAGCACATACCCTCTCAATACATGTCATCCCAACACGGACAACTGTAAACGAGTAGATTTAGGATTCGATGAACTGGTTGCTTCACTAAATTAATTACATCTTTTGCCTATAGTTAAACTACATCTCTATTTCTCTCTTTGTAAATGTATCCCCATAAGTACATTGCGGTTTCGCAGCCTGAGTATGGCCTGGTAAATGTGGGGTAGAGGAGGAGTCGGACACCTTCACACATGATGTCACCTATTTTGGGAACCTTTTTGGGAAAATTGGCCTATACAAGGTGACAGTTTGTCACACAAAAGACCCACGCCCACCCCAACCCTCTGGCCAGTGACATAATTTGTGAACATTCCCTAGGGTTCTAGGTCTGGTTACTCACCACTTCTTTACGTTTCTAGTTCACATCTTGATAAATGCTTTACTGTAGAAAACTGCTAACTTGTGATTTGTGAATTTATTTTTGTTTAATTGTTGATAATATACAAAGACTGGTACTTTGAATTATATATTGGGCCATTTTGTATTGCCTATATGCAGTGTTGTTTATGCAGAATATTCTTGAAAAATATGGGATCAAAAGTGAATCTGCATGCAATAATTACAAATAGATAAATTCTAAAATGACATGTAATGTGAATGTTTGTGTATAGGATTGCTGACCATATAATGATTGCCTGTATCATATCACCAATTACATGCATCCCATTGACATAAAGGTTGTTTGTAACTGGAAGTAATCTCACCAAAATAAGAGGTTTCAAGTACTAGCAATGTAATGAGTATGCACGCTCGAGTTGATCGGTCACACTGCACGGACCACTTATAGAACTAATGATTTATCAATGCAAGGGACGGGAGCGTTGCCGCCTTGGCACAGGGGAAACTAATGGTAGGTAACTAGGAACTCATCTTGATGTGTTTTAAAGCATACCTGTGTACATTTACTGTTTATCACATGGCCGCATTTGTTGTGTCAGTTACTGTTGGTTTGGGCGGCGTTTACTTGAAAGATTTAGCGAAAGAAAATAAACATGACTCTTAGGCACAAACCACCTCATGTGTTGCTATTGCATTTTGTGATTCATGGTCCCGAATCTGCGGATTTCAATTCCAATTTCACACTCACAAAGTAAAGCTCGTGAAGACTAGAATTTCAAATCGTTTAACGATAATAACATCCAGGGGAAATCAAGATACATATCTGGTCAATAAACTGAATAGAGTAGGTCAAATTGAATATATTTTATGCACTAAACGACCCTACATTCGTATAGCTCACCATTATTGCGTTAAAGACCCTACATGCACACGCATCATTGCTTTAGTGACACTACATAGTAGGGCCCATATGGGGGGGGGGCGGGGTCCGAACCTTTCTTTGTAGATTTTCTTTGTATAGGAATTGTCAATATGTATTGTATAATAAAATTAAAATCTCTAGCCTCTCAGTGACTATGTGGGTGTACAGAAAATTGTGGATGGTTCTGTTGACTAGACTGCAGTCCAATTGATGAGGAGTGTAGATCAGGCATTTTCTAGGCACCTGCAGTGTTTTCCAGTTGATAATTTGATAAGCTGCTGACTACAGGCTCCAAGGCCAACTTGGTACTAGCATCTCGATTGGCTGATGAGTGATCAAGATGCAAGCGTGGATGTGATAAATCCTACTGTGAGAGGGAGACAAGTCTTCAGGGTTGCCTAGACATGATAAACTGTGCTCTGAAAAGGAGTAAAGTGTCAAGGCACGAAACACATTGATTTCCAAGTTGTATGCAGTGTTCACCTTAAAAGAATAAGTCCCCTCCTGCACCTCCAGAAAAACTATAACACAGAAAGAAAAAGCCTCATGCCCTAACCCTTTTCAAAATATTGTTCGCACAATTTTCAGCTGACTTACCCTTATATTCCCTCCAATCACTCCCAATTCGATGCTCACCATCCCTGCTAACTGCAAAGAGAAATCTCTGCATTTGATAAAAAAAATGCCACTATACTCTCAGTGCTACTTGTCGATGTCCCTCTCCCTAGAAGCAGAATAGTAGGAGAATAACCCCTCCCCCAGTAACATGATACATCATACAAAAGTACCTAATGGATTTCCTTGAATTGCAACAAGCTTTTAACAGCTCCTCTAAGTAAACAATATGCGGCTTCAGGGCTGGCAGGAGCACTGGGCAAGAGTGAAATCTCCGCGGAATCCCGGAAATCCAAGGTTTTTATCTTCACTATTAAAGACAGATCCACAGATTCCTCCAGATCCGTTGAGAATTCAGTTTCCTTATAATGTAGTGAGAGGGGGGAGGGGGCTGGCATCAGATTTCGTCAGACTAGAACACCAAATTACATCAAATTGCACCATTTGGATTTTGATACCTTTTCGTGGGGCCCATGTCCCCCCAATTCTGTCAAAATGCGCTACACTTGCTACCCCACTGCACTCCGTGTACGGCCTCTTAACTTTGTGCATCATGGTCAGATGAAATCATTCTTTTCTTTTCTATTTCACGCCCCTGAGTGGGAAGCAATCTCCACCCTTGTCAAAAGTCTGTTCTTGGCAAGAAATAAAAGCAAGACGTGGTTTTGTGGACATACGCAAGGCATTTGATTATGTCAGCCACCCCCCCGGGGGGGGGGGGGGGCACTTGGTATATTTTGTATACACAGGTGTGCGGCTGGGAAGGGTACTTTTTGAGCAAGATCCCCCTCACCAAGGGTCTGCTTTTCGCCAAAATCCCACTCACCAAGGGTCAATTTTCACCAAAATCTCCCTCACCAAGGGTCACTTTTTGGAGATTTCAAAAAATCCCCCCAAAAAGGACCACATTTAGCCAAAATTCTTCGCAACATGGGTCACTTTTGACCAAAATTCTCACACCAAGGCCGACTCCTCGGGGAAAATTGCTAAAACATAGGCACTTTTGTCCAAAATCCCCCTTAGCAAGGGTCACTTTTGACCAAAATCCCCCTCACCAAGGGTCACTTCTGACCAAAATCCCCCTCACCAAGGGTAAGGGTTGTCAAAGGGCCAGCCGCACACCCGTGTCAAAAAAAATATTGAGTACCCCCCCCGGGCCACCCCATACTCCTCAATTCCCTAAAAGAGTAAAAAAAAATCGACCTCAATGTGTCGAAGTGGATCGAGTCCTATCTCACAGGGAGATAACAGTGCACCTAGAGCTGCAGGCGGAAAAAACTTCAATGTCGATCAAAGTCTCATGAGGAATCTTTTTTTTTAAATTTTTAATACATGAACTCCCTCCTCACACTCTCAAAACATCTAAACTGAAGCTTTATGGCATAGCCATCTACTCCACTCCACAACAGCATGACCTCGATATAATAGTAAAGAAATGAGATCAAAACTGATCGACAAATACATTATACGACTCGTTAAGTACTATCACGGGTGTCAAATGGGTTGTGATTGCTTGTGTATGGGTCATGTTAATCCGGCAACATCGGTGTGTTAAATGTATTCAGCTGTAAAGCCCCGGCCACACTAGGCAGTTCTGACCCGACCAGACCCGACAATCGGATCTAATTTACCTCGCCAGTCTGATAGAGTTGTGCATTACCAAACTGTTACGACTGTTGGGTCGGGTTGGGTCGGATCACGTCGGGTCGGGCGAAATCACGTAGGTGTGGCCGGGGCTTAAACCCCCAGCGTCCCTATATGTAGGGCTGAGTACCTGTCCCGACTGCACTCCGACTGTTACTGGACGTGCAGTAAGATCTGCAGGTTTAAGCAGCCAGTAACGTAGGGAGCGGAGAACAGTCAGACACTGGTTGGTAGTGTAACGGTTAGCACGCTTGTCACCGGTGCGAGAGGTCTGTGGTTCGATTCCCGGCCGATCCAATGACTAAGTTTCCGCGACCTAGGCACAGGCACAGGCACAGGCACAGGCACAGGCACAGGCACAGGCACAGGCACAGGCACAGGCACAGGCACAGGCACAGGCACAGGCACAGGCACAGGCACAGGCACAGGCACAGGCACAGGCACAGGCACAGGCACAGGCACAGGCACAGGCACAGGCACAGGCACAGGCACAGGCACAGGCACAGGCACAGGCACAGGCACAGGCACAGGCACAGGCACAGGCACAGGCACAGGCACAGGCACAGGCACAGGCACAGGCACAGGCACAGGCACAGGCACAGGCACAGGCACAGGCACAGGCACAGGCACAGGCACAGGCACAGGCACAGGCACAGGCACAGGCACAGGCACAGGCACAGGCACAGGCACAGGCACAGGCACAGGCACAGGCACAGGCACAGGCACAGGCACAGGCACAGGCACAGGCACAGGCACAGGCACAGGCACAGGCACAGGCACAGGCACAGGCACAGGCACAGGCACAGGCACAGGCACAGGCACAGGCACAGGCACAGGCACAGGCACAGGCACAGGCACAGGCACAGGCACAGGCACAGGCACAGGCACAGGCACAGGCACAGGCACAGGCACAGGCACAGGCACAGGCACAGGCACAGGCACAGGCACAGGCACAGGCACAGGCACAGGCACAGGCACAGGCACAGGCACAGGCACAGGCACAGGCACAGGCACAGGCACAGGCACAGGCACAGGCACAGGCACAGGCACAGGCACAGGCACAGGCACAGGCACAGGCACAGGCACAGGCACAGGCACAGAATGTAGATGTCCTTGATGGATCGTAATTGTATGTTACACTCTGACCAGACCTCTCGCACCGGTGACAAGCGTGCTAACCGTTACACTACCAACCAGTGTCTGACTGTTCTCCGCTCCCTACGTTACTGGCTGCTTAAACAGGCACAGGCACAGGCACAGGCACAGGCATAGAATGTAGATGTCCTTGATGGATCGTAATTGTATGTTACACTCTGACCAAGACCAAGACCCCCACCTCCTCCAGCGTGACGCAATTAATGGATGGCCCCTTATTATTGATTTGAAGTGTTTATTACAAGACCTACGTTTTAGCGACAATGACGCTGACTTTTCTGAGTGTGTGGGATTTTATAGACAAAAGACATGCCAGACTTAACTTGGAACTAATCGGAGAAGCCAGCTATCTTCATTATGTTTTGAGGTAACTTTAAAAAAAAGTGAAATCATTATTTCATGCCCACAGTCAATAATCAGATCTCTGAACTGAAGCAATGGGCCAGGGTACCCCCACAGCTGAAATGTTAAGCTGGGACTCCACTACCCGATTTTTTTGGCAATTCTCACGATCAGATCATACCCTGGTACCCCTAGTTATCCTATATATACTAGTGAAACGATCAGATCAGATATAAAGTGTCAGGGTGTGTTTATATTTACATCAGATGTGTTATGTATACAATTTTATTAGGTAAAGACAGATCTAGAGAGGTCACCATTCAGATCAATAAAAATCAAACCTGTTTGATATGAGATCGAGAGCCGAAATCGGCCTGGGATGCAAAATCGTAACCTAAATCAGGAGCTTGATCGTGTTAAATTGCCTTGGCAAGTCTAATTTCCACAAACACAAACCCTTGGCAGGGTCTATGGGACCTCTCTATCTAAGGCATATAATTGTTGACTCAGGGTGTACCCCTGAGTCTAGGTAGACGACCTAAAAGGTTGGTTAAGAGATTTTCCCAATTTCAAGTTCAATCTATCATATATCAGAAAGTATCCATTTCAATGATATATTTTTTGGTTCCACTGTTGCTTTAAGATCTAATCTATCTCATCCAATTGAGTGCGCACACAATTGTGCATTTTTTCCATGAATAAAAGGTGCTCAAAAATTTTGCATTTTCTTGAATCAACAAACCACAGAACATGCCCTCCCATTGAATCCTATGCTGAAGCCGTGTGCACCATTCTAGACAACCCTGCGCCATGCTATGTTTTGAATTCAATAAAAGTTCTATATACCATCTTGCTATAGGCTTAGTGCACAAGAAAGTGTTTTAGACTAGACAACCCGTGTGTGCACTGTCATTGCTCGTTGACCCAGGGCACTCTGGTTCTTAGGGAGACGGTTTCTGCCAAAATGGAGTGGGTTTGTTCTCCAACTTCAACTAGCCTGATTTTGCTTTTTGTTAGATATTGAAAATTGGGAAATGGCCTATAATAATGAGGGGGATGTTGACCATGTTGCCACTTGGGATGATCATCATGGTCTGTCACCATCATGGTTCATTGTCATCATGGTTCATTGTCATCATGGTTCATGGTCATCATGGTTCACGGTCATCCTGGTTCATGGTCATTATGGTTCAAGGCCATCATGGTTCATGGCCACCATGGTTATCATGGTTCAAGGCCATCATGGTTCATGGTCAGCATGGTTCATGGCCATCATGGTTCATGTTCAGCATGGTTCACGGCCATTATGGTTCATGGCCATCATGGTTCATGGCCATCATGGTTCATGGCTATCATGGTTCATGGCCATCATGGTTCATGGCCATCATGGTTCATGGCCATCATCACAACCATCATGGTTCATGGCCATCATGGTTCATGGTCATCATGGTTCACGGCCATCATGGTTCAGGGCCATCATGGTTCATGGCTATCATGGCTTATGTTTATCATGGTTTAGGGCCATCATGGTTCATGGCCATCATGGTTCACGGACATCATGGTTCACGGACATCATGGTTCATGGTCATCATGGTTCATGGCCATCATGGTTCATGGCCATCATGGTTCACGGTGATCATGGTTCACAGCCATCATGGTTCATGACCATCATGGTTCATGGCCGTCATGGTTCATGGCCATCATGGTTCATGGCCATCATGGTTCATGGCCATCATGGCCATCATGGTTCACGACCATCATGGTTCATAGCCATCATGGTTCATGGCCATCATGGTTCGCAGTCATCATGGTTCACAACCATCATGGTTCATGACCATCATGGTTCACAGCCATCATGGTTCATGGTCATCATGGTTCATGGCCATCATGGTTCATGGCCACCATGGTTCACGGCCATCAAGGTTCATGACCATCATGGCTCATGATTATCATGGTTCAGGGCCGTCATGGTTCAGGGCCATCATGGTTCAGGGCCATCATTGTTCATGGCCATCATGGTTCATAGCCATCATGGTTCATGGCCATCATGGTTCATGGCCACCATGGTTCATGGCCATCATGGTTCATGGCCATCATGGTTCGCAGTCATCATGGTTCACAACCATCATGGTTCATGACCATCATGGTTCACAGCCATCATGGTTCATGGTCATCATGGTTCATGGCCATCATGGTTCATGGCCACCATGGTTCACGGCCATCAAGGTTCATGACCATCATGGCTCATGATTATCATGGTTCAGGGCCGTCATGGTTCAGGGCCATCATGGTTCAGGGCCATCATTGTTCATGGCCATCATGGTTCATAGCCATCATGGTTCATGGCCATCATGGTTCATGGCCACCATGGTTCATGGCCATCATGGTTCACGGCCATCATGGTTCACGGCCTTCATGGTTCACGGCCATCATGGTTCATGGCCATCATGGCTCATGATTATTATGGTTCAGGGCCATCATGGTTCATTGCCATCATGGCTCATGATTATCATGGTTCTCTGTCATCTTGGTTCACTGCCATCATGGTCCACTGCCATCATGGTCCACCATCATCATGGTCATTATGGTTCATTGTTATGGTTTACCGCCATCATGATTCATGGTCATTCATGGTCATAATGGTCCATGGCCACCATCAAATATTAACCGCCATCATGTTCCACTGCCATCATGGTCATCATAATCCACCACCATCATGGTTCATGGTCATCATTGTCCACCATCATATTGGTCCACTGTCATCATGGTCATCATGGGAACTGCCATCATAGTCCATCATCATCGTCCATCATCATTCATAATTATGTTCCATTTGTTACAAATGTTCCAAATGATCCATATGATATGTATCAAACTGCCCTGGGTCACCAGTGGGAGTATCCTGTAACTGAGTAGTTGATCCAATGTCGGGGGGGGGGGGTTAGTGGGCTTGATCATCAGGCTTGATCATCAGGCTCGATTAGGGTTGATTATCAGGCTTGTTTTTCAGGCTCATTCTACATACTTCATTGAAAATTGATTGAATTGGGGGCATCACCCTGGAATATACATGTAATAGTGTGGGTGCGGTCAAGTCATAATTGTCATCCATTTGGTGATTGGGGATTGGGTTAAGACATAAAGTAGCCTGACACCCTGAGTCTCCTGTGATGTAAATCACACGGCTATTGATTATGGTATTATATCTGAGTTAAATTCCTGAGAATAGTCCCGATTTGAGAACAAAATCGGTAAGTGGAGCCCCACCTATAGTGCATACCCCTGATACTATAGTTTCTGACAGTGAAAACAGGCCATCTGATCCTAATCCTTAATCGGGGAACAGAAGAAGGCCTATTTATAAGTTATAAGATTGAAGGGGGATGAGCTTCAGTTATAGCGTTTCGAATGACAGCATTTTCCCGCACGACACAGGTGTTACCACCCAGAGGCAACACTAAGGCCGCATACAAGGCCCTACTCGACATGATGAACCTGCCTTTCATTGGCAATCGGGAGGTTTGGGTCCTTGGGGACCTAAATGTCAACACCAAACTCTGCAACACAGCGAAATACCGGTATCTTTCCAGTTTTCTCAGGAAAGCCAAGTTGGTATATTACTCGACAGGTCTCACACACTACCACCCCAGGGGTGCGTCCACACTTGATCATGTATACTCGAACTGCATACACGTGGCATCGAACGGTCTTCTGAATGACCCTGTGAGTGACCACGTCCCAGTGTTCATAATAAAGAAGCAGCAGTCAAACCGAAAGAAAAGGTAGATCCTATAAATACTACAGCCCAGCTACCTTCAAGAGCTACATATTGGAACATGACTGGTCAGCACTGGACAACTCCACAACATCTACAGAGGCCTATACTGTTTTCTTGGATGCTCTCCTGGCCTACCTTGATGAACATCACCCAGTGAGAACATTTAGTGTCCCTGATGTCAAATACCCAGTATTTAAAGAAAATGTCTTGAAGCTAATAAGGAAGCGCAGACGGGAACTAAGGCAAGCCCAGTTCATACAGCATGGGGTATACAATATACACACGGCACGCGCAAGAAGACTAATGAGACAAATCAATATGGTGGTAAAGAGCAACCGACGGGAGATCATACTGAATGACCTGGGCAGATACAAAAAGGATCCCCGCAAATTTTGGTCTGTCCTCAAAGAACTCTGGGATGGTGATGCAGAACTGATATACATTGCGTTACTGGACCCTCATGGTGATAGGGTACCAGAAGGTGAGATTGCAGACTTCATCAATAACTTCTACGCCAATGTCGGCACACAGCTAGCTAATGCCTTCAGGAACAATCCCCCTGTAGCACAAGGCAATGACACACTACCTCTGGACATGCATCTACAACTCAGGGAATGTACAGCTTCCCAGATCCTCAAACTGGCCAAGGAGATGTCCACCACCAAATCATCTGGAATCAAAGATGTACGCCCAGTAATCATAAAGGATACATTCCTAGCGGCCCTGGGAATTGGAGCTACTCTCATGAACAAGTCATTTACCACATCTAAGATCCCTGACTGCTTGAAAATTGGCAAAATTGTCCCGCTGCCCAAAGCCGGCAATCTACAACAAGTGGGCAACTGGAGGCCGGTCTGCTTATTGAATGCCTGTTCCAAACTGTGTGAGAAGTTAATCCACAAGCAAATATTAGACCACCTATTAGCTTGCCATCAGATATCAAAATCACAGTTTGGCTTCCTTCCTGGGCGCTCAACCAATGATGCAGTATTGGGGCTGGCAGACGGGATCTATGAAGCAATGAACAGGAGTCAGCAAGTTTAGCAAGGCTTTTGGTACTGTGAATCACTTAATCCTTAAAGCAAAACTCTACAAAAGTGGTGTCTCGGGACAAGCGCTGTCATGGGTAGAAGACTACCTGAACCTCAGACATCAACAAACAAACGGTAACCTCTCATCCAAGAAGCAGGTGCCCTGCAGCGTCCCGCAAGGATCTGTCTTGGGCCCCCTCCTGTTTTTGTCCTACATTAATGATGTCGAGTTATCCATTGAAAACACGAGGCTGTACATGTATGCGGATGACCTCGCACTGCATGCCACTGACTTGCACCTGGACAGAATCTGTAGACTCCTACAGAAGGATACTACTGCAGTCGGTCAGTGGTGTCACCAAAACCAGCTGACAGTGAATGCTGAGAAGACCAAGATTGTCTGGTTCTACCCAATCAACACAGGCCTAGACCTGACTGGACGTGGTATAGTGCTAAACAATCAACAACTGGAGGTCATACCTACCTTCAACTACTTGGGTGTTACCCTGGACCGACATATGACACTGGGACCATGTGCACTGCAAGAAGATCATTGGTACTGTAAGATCAAAGCTCCCAAATCTACGGCACACAAGGAACTGCACAGACAAGGCCACCGCTGTACTGCTATACAAACAGATGGTGCTGCCTTGTCTAGAGTACCCTAGTAGCAAGCCCGCACTGGCCAATTTGGTTTTAGCTCGGATTGGCTGTTTGAAGTCGGGCAAAACTGAGCTGGGTTTCATGTTGGGCAGATGGCTGGGCTGAAGTGTGGCCCCGATTGGGCTGCCCATTTTGGGCTCAGATCAGTCAGTTTCAAAGCGGGCTGCCCGATTTGGGCTCAGATCAGTTTCAAAGTGGGCTACCCGCTTTGGGTTCATGTTGGCCAGATGACAGGAAACCCGTCCAAAACCCGTTCTGAGCCCAATTCGGGCAGCCCACTTGGGGCCACACCAAAACCCAGTGCCCTAAACCAACGGGCGCCTGTCGGTTAGCCCACTCCGGGCCGATGAGGGCTGAGGTTGGGTTTGGACAGGGCAACTGTTCTAATAGTTCTGATGATTGACACCAGATGTCACTACTATACAATATCTAGAGTTTTCCAACAAAGCCAGATGAAATTGACATTATGGTGTGTATCAATGTGTTGATACATGTATTGAGTCGAAGGTTAAAGACTGCTAGATAGATGTTCTCACAGTTTGGAAATAAGATAGAATATATATTTGAATGATGAAAAGGAGGTTCTCTAAGCAGCTATCCAGTGTAAACACTATTTCTGTGGCATTACAATCTTAATACAAGACTCATGTGCCCCATGTAGGTATGAACTATGGCTTTGAAGGCCAATGTGCACCATAGACACTTGTCTATGCTGCATGTGGCTCAAACCTGATGATAATAGGCCTGCTTGATACTTCCATTATTGGGTAGGAAGAGTATGATTATGCATTGGGTTGATTAGCAGGACCTAGGATATCTGGTTCAACAAATACAAGAAATCATTGGAGAATGATTGAATAGATTCTAAAAACCCATAATTATCCGATCTTAGCCTGCTTTCAACCCATCCAAAAACCGATCTAAGCCCGCTTTCAACCCGTCCAAAAACCGATCTGAACCCACTTTCAGCCCGTCCAAAAACCAATCTGAGTCCAAAGTGGGCTTCCCGTCCAAAACCCGATGTGCACCCAACATGGGAAGCCAGCACGGGGCCAGACCAAAGCCCAGTGCCCTAAACCGACGGGAGCCCATCGGTTAGCCCACTCCGGGCCAGACTTGCAAACACAGTCTGGCCCCGTCTGGGGCCACAGTGTGTTTGCTACTAGGGTACTGTCCGGGTATCCTGGATGGTTCCCTTGTATGGGCAGTAAACAAGCTACAGACACTCCAAAATGACTGTCTCCGTGCCTGCTACAACATCCACAACCCCAGAGACGTCAGGGTAGATGATTTACACCGGGATGAACGGCTCAAGAAACTGGTGTACCACAGGAACAAGCAGATCCTGATTAGGATGTACCACCGCTCAAGGAGATCAGACTGTGTAGTAGTACCCACACGCCTACTACTAGGTGACAACAAGATCCGGCTAGTAGCTAAGAGGCCGATCAAAGACATCTACACCAAATCCCCGATGTATCGAGGACAGCGTCTTTGGAATCGCCTGCAATCAGCACAGCAGAAGCAGCCTACCCACGACAAGTTCCTCTCTAGCCTGGCTTTACATGATCTAAGGCCCTTAGAGCCAGTAGTTGTGTAGCTATCAGTGACTCATGAGAACAATATCAGGAGAGCCTTAACTGAACAATACTCTAGTCTCACATGATTATTGACCCCTAAATCACGAGTAGAAAACTATGATAGAAACCAGACCAGTAGTATATATTGGTAACAGACTTGACGAACATTTGTGATTGTGTATTAACTGTAAATATGTTTTGGCTTAATTGAGAAATGCCCCGCGCCTGTGATTTATTATAGCCAAATAAAAAATCTAAACTCAAACTCAACAAGGGGGGGGGGGTGGGGGAGGTTTGGGTGAAATGCCCCCTCCACCATTAGAGAGCTCGATTGTTTCCCTTATTTTCACAGAGTTTCTTGACGTGTTCTTGACATGTATTGCCATATTGTTAAGCTGCAAAAAAAGGGTGAAATAATTGCATCGTCAAGTCCGAATGCTAAGCCAGGCTTTAATATGGCATACGACTTATAGTAGTATATGGAAATGTCGGGTTTCTTGTGGTAGATATAGTAGTATAGGGAAAGGTAGAAGTTCTTCCCAGTGGGCACAAAATTCTGTTCAATGTTGAATCAACGTTGAATCAACATTGAATCAATGTTGACAACCATGTAAATGTATCAATGTTGATTCAATGTTCTGTGCCCACTGGGTTATCGCATAAGACCTAATAGTATATGGAAATGTCGATTTTTCGATGGTGGGGTTTAAACGGGATAAGGGAAAACTTCTTATGGCATAATACCTCCAGTAGTAGTATATGAAAGTCTCGTTTTTAATGGTATAAGCCCAATAGTAGTATAGGGAAAGGTAGAACTTCTTATGGTATCTCCATTACCTACTAGTATATGGACATGTCTTCTTTTAAAATCTTCCATTTTTTATGAGCTTTTTTTCACTCTTGCTTTTTCATCATAACTTTTGTTTTTTGCAGTAACAACAAGTATGATGCGGATACCTATAATTTGTATGTCACATGTTGAAAAGTTCTATAGTATTATTGTTATTGACTGTATTGTTTCAGAGATTCAGTATATACATTTTGTTAGTATTGCTACTAATATTGTTTAGTAATTTTGATGCTTGATTCCAGTTCTGACATTAATGGATGCCTCTGGGATTTAGGGGGGAGGCGAACAACTTCTCTGATGGCATGCATGTCCCTCGTATGCTATCGTGTACCGTCATCTTTAGTCTGCGAGTGAGAACCTGGATTCATAAAAGGTGGTGGAACCAAAGACCTAGCACTGAGCCGCTGTGGTGATTAATAGAATGATAAATCTATCATATTACTCATCTCCATGACCTATCCTATCCCGGCCATCAGGTGTAGTGCTACCACGGGGTGGGGGTGCAGAGGGGTCCCCCCTCAGGTTAGAAAGTCGCCAAAATTAAGGACCCCAGGTCACACTCTTTTAGACACTATTATGCTACCTATAGCAAATTTGTCCAAAAGTCGCCAGGTCGCTTTCTTTATTGTACAAGGTCGCCAGTTCGCCTGGAAAACAGCCCAGGTCGCCAGGTCGCTTTTGACCCCTCTGCATTCACTGGGGTTGAAGGTCGGGGATGGTCTGACTCCAAGCTACCTTGTAATCACTTTATAAGTGGCCACTAATGAGAGATATGTGGGTCTGTGACTTTGCAGAGTATCTTGCAAGGCCACGATATTGTTAAGGCCTATTCAGTTTCCCAGGCCTCACATCCTGCCGCCCCTGCCGCCCCCACCTTATACCCTATTGTGAAGCCAGAGTCCGCCCACGACTTATGATTGCCACAACGTCCCCATGCCGTCCTTTGGTACATTGTTGGCCGTTTATCATGGTTTGGTTCACGACCCCTGTAGGGGCATTCACGTTACGGGTATCTAATCTCCTCTTGTTGTAAGCCTACCTAGTGCTGTCTATAGCCTATGGCCTATTAACAATGGGTCATTCACGCCTTGTTCCTGCTAATTCAATTTCGACACACGTAAATCGAACGCCCTAAGCAGAAAGTCCACATGGGTCGAACACATTCGGGGCTATAGGCTTGATATATAGAATCAGCCAATTATAGCGCATGCCCCATAGCTGTGGACTATGTGCTTTTTTTTAAATTATATGATGCGGGAAAACAACAACCTGCGCTCTCTAGGTCGTACCTCCGCCCCGGGCTCAGCCCCATATTTTAATCGACTTAAAGTTTCCCCATAATAGCTTCCCAGTATATGAGAAATTAACACCCACGCACACAGGAGCCTGGAGTCCAGCAGATAAACAGTTTGATTTTTAGTAGACATATAGATTGCTTTTGCCAACTGGTGAAATGCCCCCAGTTTGTCTGCGGAACATCGGACACACGCCAGATGCTTATCGCCACCACAGATCCAGTTCCGTCGACTGTCCCTACTCGCCATGATCCCTCCGCCAACGCACCAGCCCCCAAACTGGCACATCTTGCCACAATTGATGTGCAATGTGCATGCTCTACAACCTCAGTAATAGAGACATCCGGTTAACAGTCTCCATTTCCGGCCTGCACCGGAGGCGAAAGATAGCAGGCGCGTGCATGTGCAGTATGTTCGGATTTGTTTATTGGCGCTGGCCCGGCATAGGACTGCAAGCCAAATGCAACAGTCGGGTAGGGGCAAGCGTCTGTGACTCCCAGAAAAGCATGCCCCAGGCTGTAGGGAGCCAAAGAGGCAGAGGCAAAGTCCCTCCTTTGTTCAGATAGCCTAATCTATTGGATACACACATAGCATCCTTCTCCTATAGTATGTGTTAGATAGACTACACCTGTACCCTGGTATGCCTCATAACCCAGCAAATTAGTTTGAGTTAGTGTCTGGAACGTGCACCTTGTGTGACTGTTGTTCCATGTAACTGTTTGACACAATATGACACTAGACACCATAGGACCAGAAATGGCACACATTCACACATATTCACACATATTCAAACATACTCACACAGCATAATGTACCCTGGCACAAAAACTTTTCCGCACCATATTTTTTTCACTTTTTTTATTCTTTTGGAAAAAGAAATGTAGAGAGTTATATTTGTACTACTCCTGATATTGAGTAGAAGTTGGCATAGGGCACCGTGGCAGAAATAATTATGTTCGTTCACTATTGAGTGTGCTGATTTATTCACCAAGACTTCTACCATGGGAGCGTAGGCATGATGCAGTTGTGTACCATTCATGCCAACTATTAACAATGTTCATATGTTGATGAAGGTTAGACCTTTATCCAAATAAGATTACCAGGGGAAAGGTGTCTATGGTCTGTCTCTCTAATTACCACTTTAATCAAAATTGCATGGCATGTATTTCAATATCTAATGAAACTTGGTAGCATTAGAAGTGTATGGCCAGGTCTTAGATACATTGAAAACATGGTATCATGGTTATACACAATGATAATGATTCCATTTTACCCCTAAGGATATCAGGGAACAACAAAGGTGGCACCTGGTGTCAAAACCCTGTACTATTTCTACCTAACAAAGTGATAACAGTAATGTTTGAAGATGTGTGAGTGTGTGCCAGAAGTGAAACTAGGTGACACTGCATCACACAAATACCTGCACTGTGTGACACCAGGTGTCATCAAAGTTGATTGTTCCCTTTTTCCTGACTAAAGAGAATTATCATCTTTAGATATACGTATTTAAACATGGGTCCAATGTATTATGAATCAGACAATGCACCTGTCCTTCTATTAAGATCCATTAGGTCTAAAGATGCATGCCATATCAATTTAGTTAAAGCAGAACTAAGAGGTCCAGATGGTAGACACCTTTCCACTGGTCATCATGTTTAGATAAAGCCCTGGCCATTGTCTGCTGTATGTGTGCACTCTTATGTTTATGGCTAATGTAGACCAAGTACATAATACTCATCAGCTCTATGTTAAAATGCTAGGAACCTGATTGAATGAGTTTGCACAAATAAGCAGTACACACAAAAATAGTGTGGGATGACAACCTATGTCAATTACTGCTGATTCTAATGATTATAACAATGTTTCATATGTTTTAGCAATCCATGACAAGCTAAAAATACAGGACTACATATTTTTGTCGAGGGCATTATATATTTCATCATTTCGTGTGAATAAGCTTTTTGCAAATCTGTCAGAACTGTGTAAATCTGTTCCATGGAACACAATTTGATTGTGTGTGATTCTGTTACATAGTATACATGTCACACAAAATGCACAAAATGAGCACACAGTTCCAGGGGTAAAACAGGGAGAAACAATCTGGAACTAATTTGCTGGGAACCACTGCCCCACAAGGTCGAGACGAGGTGTTATACACCGAGTCGCTGACCAGTGGGCAGTGGTTATGAAGGCATACTAGGGTACAGGTGTTGTCTATCTGACTTAACCCTCGGGTATGCGGAATAACCAAGGTGCGAATCCTTTGTCTTAGCCACCCACCATGGGTTAAATGTGGACTAGGCCATGTACAGGTCTATTGATCTCATTGTATAGAATGGCGTTGATGATGTGAGGTTATATTTGTAATCCGTGTTGGGTGTAGGACGAGGAGAGTCATACATTTAGGCATATGGGAAACCTATAGAATCAGGTTTATGGTATGAGATATATGCTATATATAGATGGACATGCATAGTCAGCAGATCAATAGGCTTAGTTAACATAGGCAGCATTCCCAAATTGACCCAAGTGAATTACCAGATTGGACCCATATGGGCTCACTTGGTCATCGCTGTGACAACCAGTTGGGATCTCTACCTGATTGTTATTATAACCAGGTTCAAGGTGATCAGATGGGCTCAAATTTTGCCCCAGGTGATATTGCCCTTTGGTAATTAGATGTCACCCTTTTAAAGAGAAGTGGCCTACCAACAGACATATTCGAACTTTAGGTATGAATGAAAATATTTATATCATAATTGACTGGTCTGGTCGCACGGTATAGTTTGGTGACAATTGAGAACGTGATTAGTTCAAACCCAGATGGAACCCATTGAGACAACACAGCATAGAACTTTAATTTCAACTTTAATCTTCTCGAAACATTTGTGATCTGTACCCACTGTTGGCCTACCTGGCCATGCATGATTAAAATGTATGCTTGTTTAAATGAGAAATGAGAGTGAATTAATGTAGGTGAGCAAAGCCCACATGGACGCCTCCGGATAGCCCAGACAATTATTAGTGTAGGCTGTAAATGTAAGAATCACAGGATTTTGTGAAATCCATGTTAATTCATTGAGACTTTTTTTTCAGGAACTTTGAAACATACAGATTTAGAAAAAAATGGGTGTGAAGGTCATCGCTGGGACAGCCATGCCTGTCCATCTATATATAGCATATATCTCATACCATAAACCTGATTCTATAGGTTTCCAATATGCCTAAATGTATGACATTCCCAAACCACCTACGCTCTCCTCGCCTTCACAGGAGGTAGATCAAATCATTATCCTTCATGCAACCAATACAGCTCACGATATATACTTGCTTGAAAGGCAATTGTACAACAAGGAAATGTTCCTGTGAGAAGAACAACTTGATATGCACAGATTATTCTATAAAAAGTTAACTAAAAACATTTATTATTACATAATATTTTCTGTCCAACCAGTATACTCAAGTAGTGGGGCATAGTTAATATCCCCACAATGTGTGGGTGCTTAGTTATCATTAGAATTACACATTTTCCATAATTCTCTTACTTCTAAGATTAACATAAACTTGATAAAGATAACCAACACAAGTTTTTTTATTATATAATAAATCATATCAATAATTTCTCGAAATAATTAATAAGAAAAAAATTTAAACAATATTTTCTCATCAACCATTCAGACTCCAGTAGTGGATCATAGTCCACATTTCGCAAAGATCTGGGTGCTTAATTATCATTAGAACTACCATAAACTTTGATGACCTTTAACCTTTACGAACAAATTTACAGCCACATTTTTCCAAATCCTGATGTTCCAAGGATAAGAAATAACTTTGGTAGAATGAATTAACACGCTTTTTCATGAAATGACACTTACAGCCTACACTATATATGTAAGCAGACCCCCACATGGGTACCCAGCTCACAAAAATACGTTATTTTACTTCAAAATAACGTTTTATAACGTTTTGCCACAATCAGGAGCCATAGAGAAACGTTATACAACGTGGTATACTGGGTGTACCTGCTGTGACACTTCTAATGTATGCCTCCACCTTGATGGACCTTAGAATGAACATAGTTATATTTCATTTTTGAATTTGTCGACCATACCATAAACGTCATATTTTACCAAACATCCCCCTCAATTCAGTTTAAAACACTAGGATTCACGGACACCAGTGAAGTGACATAATGTCCCAACGCACTCAGCAGGCCAGATTACTTTCATTGTTTGCAGGCCCGCATGTTCATCTTGCAACCAATCCTCTCTATACTTTTTATCAATGATATAATTAAAAGGTTATCTTCTATACAGGAATACAAAACAACCCGTAAATGGTATGTTTATGCCACGTATGACGTGTGGCTGACGACAACCCAAGTTCTATTAACAATGTTGTTCAATTATTATTTTGGGAAATAATCATGACAAGGGAAGTTCTTTTTTACTATATTGCCAATAAGACTTTTTCAGAAAAGAGAGTCTCTTAAGTTTTTATTATGTGATAATGTCTGTTTAAAACTCCTTTCAAATTTCAATGCCCAACAAGGAAAGAAAAACACAAGAAGCACTCCCAGCTATCAAAAAACGTTACTTTACGTCAAAATAACGTTTTAAAACTTTTTATAGCGTTATGTCATTGTAAGAAGCATTAGAGAAACGTTATATAACGTTATAAAATGCTGTATAACGTTTTTTGTTTACTGGGCAGGTATTTAAACACAAACTTAAAAAAATGAATCGCTCATGGGAGAGCTTGAGTATCTCTATCATTGTTTTATATTGTTTCAGTGACTGTGGAATTGATATGGACAAGGAAGATACTTACAAACAGTATGGAGGGTTTCATTTTACAACATTGTGTTTTCATCTAGATAGCTTCTACTTGAAGTACCTTGACAAGTATGTATCCTTGACCTCAGATTCACGTTGTTATTAAATAAAAGCATTTGCTTTAGCTATTGTGTAAATTGATAAACTTTTGTCGGCACTAGGCCCTATGATAATGGCAGTTAAATCAAGAGAAAAATAAGTTCCATGTTCCCGAATTACTGCTTCGAGATAACAGCGAAGATGTATCCCTTATGACACAACTATACCATAGGTGACTTGTAAGGACAGCATATATATGTATACCCATGAAGAGGGTTTCCCAGGGGCTTATATCTATACAGCACTACTATATTTGACTTGCTGCCCTGAATCGAGGCTACATGCTTTGTAATGGGTTACTTCTACACTATATTCGATAACAGACGGGTGTATGAATTATTAGGAAAGTGCACTAAGAGGAGGTAGGGTGGTAGTTCCATATTTTGAAAAGTACAAAAGTCCAACATCGATAGACCGGTGCGTAATACGGACGGAATTGCCGTCAACGAACAAGTCTACTTTTATGATATCTCGGAATTACCAACAGTGGGAACGATGGATACCCACGCACAGCGATGATCATTCATTGTGGACGCTGCACATTAAAGCCAGCAGGATCGTGTGTGGGAGGACGTTTGTCGTCTGCCATCCATCAGAGACGCTACATGGCAACCGTCACGAGGCGGGAACTATACAGGGCGGGAGAGCGCCACGGACCAGGGAGGGCATCGCTCACTTAAAGTACTCCAGTATGAAATATACCTAAAAGGCCGCATTAGTATGAAATGCCCGGATAGAGCCTTGATTCTGGAGGTTGTTACAAATGTCGTCCGCTGCCGTCAGTGGCTCCACGACGCGGGACGCTCCCATATTCCGTTTTCTTTTCAAAGAAGGGCCCAGTAAAGTAGCGTGGGCTTGCGCAAATCGTGTGTAGGCCTTTACATTTATAAGGGCACCTAATAGTTGGCTTGTGGCTTGTGTATACACAATGTTAGGGGCCATTCAAATATGACGTCATCATATTTTAGGCATTTTCAAGACCCCCACTCCCTGTGTCATCCTTTTCCCTTTCGTGCAATGGTACGTAGTATAATTATGAACAGCATGGTCATGTCACTATTCTCCATTTACCCCAGTGCCCCCTATTAAAGGGAATTGCTGGTTCCTACACAAAAGCCACCTGGCGGCAAAAATCGAAGCTCATGAAAAGTATTCTTTAAGGTGTATTCATATTCCTACATAGACCACTTTCCCTAAATCAACTATTTGTATTTGCTATTTTGACAGTATACCTCCATTGTTCACATAGGCATAGCCCCTTACCGCAAGGTCACCCTCGAATAGGCCTGTGTCCACTATACGACAAAGAATGTGGAATATATGGTCGTTTTGACGTCCAGAAATATGTACATATCTGGGAATACATTTTGTAGATATATTCTACTTTAACTGCAGGTATGCTGTGTCCACTAGGCATTATAAATTACTGCCCAGACTGCCCAGGGCAAACATTGACGAGGTCTTACAATAGAATAAAGAGCATATATTCCAATTTCTGCACTAAAAATCAAACATGTTAGATATTCAAATGCCCACTTTTGACGTCCATTTTTGACCCCTGCATATTGCTATTCCACTTTTGTATTTGAGAATTTTGTCGTCCAGCTGTGTCCACAGGGAGACAAAACATATATTTTGTATTTGTATTCAAATTCACGTTTTAACGGACGACAAACGACCTCATATATGCTAGTGGACACAGGCCTTTTGCTGGGAAATGACTCGAGCGTTTTAAATGCACCATCACATTTATTCTAGACCGCCTGTCCCTTTGGTTTATAGTGTTAACTGTACTGTATCAGTAAATGAAAAGCACTTCGTTACAATTATGACCATTTCCCTACATACGTTAACACCCTTGCATAACACTCTCGCCATGTCGTTGTCCTAAGTATTGTATATGTCCTTGTATAAATGAGTTGCCATTTATACAAATTATGGTTTACTGTAAGTGTATTCACAGTACCCAGGGTATTCGTCTTAGATTAATTGCCATCGTACATATTCATGACAGCTATCCCTACCCTTTGAGGGCGACTAGAAAAATAAGTTTCTGTTGATGAAGATGAGATTCTGCGCTTTCAATATCCTCCCTCTGCAGGAGAGATCAAAGCCCATATCATACTGCATCAACTATATTCGATGCTCCCCACCCATGGCATCAACTATAGTTGATGATAGCGCAGGGTGTATCGACCAAGCGGGTACATATCCCTATACATATTTGGGAATTACCAGGGAAATACTCAAATTACCTTTTGACTCTTTGAATCAATCAGGCATGCCCTTAAAAAACTATTTAGAGGTATTGCATAAGAATTCACTGATTTATGATTTTAAACATCTTGGCCACCATATTAAATCTCTCAAACCCCTCAGTGATGCCAGCTGGGCATTGTCAAGATTCTGGAAGTACATGACATTCTGTACCTAAACTAGTAATAACCTCTACGGAGCTTTTTTCTGCAACTTTTTTCAACTAGCTGCAGGGATGAATCTAGAGCCCGCAAGTCAACTAAAATCTAAACCATGTAACATCTATACTATGGATTATTACTGGAAGCCCCGATCAAAGAAACAGTGAGCAAATACCCCAATTTGCTAGTGATTATTCTTAAAGGAGAACTGACGATGTAGTTGCGGGAGAACGATTTGTGGATGCCTTTGGGGAACAATAGATCCTAATCAGCACTAGAAGAAAACCATTGGTATTGACTCCGCGGCAATAAACACATAAGAATCACAATTACCGCCCACGACTCTCCTTTCTGACCCAGTCAAACTCTGCACTCTTGCTACTTATTATGTCCCTTTTAATTCAGGCCGAATGATAATCAAAATTGTCCTGGATGTTAAATTTACGCACAATTGTTGATTAATATTTTAGTATATTCAGGTAACACTGGTGTTGTCTGACAAACTATGAAGATAAATTGTGTCAACCTGACTCTCCGCCAAAGAAAATCAGATAATGCAGAAGCATGGATGGGGTTGGGGTTGGTTGGGCAATGATGGCACAAGTGGATATACTCCGGTGGGAGCGTGGTCAATAAAATCTGTCCAACCTTAAAAGGGTCAATCTTAAAAACGTTACAATCTTAAATTTAAGATTCGAAACACCAGGTGGCACCCCTGTTTTATACCTGGCACAGTTGGCCATAGTTGTGTTTGATATCAGTTTCGAAAAAAGGAAAGGAAATGGGGTTCGGGGACAGAGCCCCCGATATAATACAATAATATTACCAACAATAAATTAATTAGAGTAAAAAAAAAACAGGTGGCACCACCTTATGTTAATCAAGTATACTAAATGTCTTCAGTGTTCTGTAGATAATCTCAAATGATCTTAAATAAATTGAATTTCAGATTGGATAGATTTTACAATGTCAATACATTGTTTGTCCCCACAAGTGACTCTGAGAACGCTCACTTTAGCAACAAGGGACAAACTGACCAAGTGATTAGATGCCGCCCATAATACCTGTACTCTTAAAAGGACAATATTTCCTGTATGATTAATCAGTTTCCATGTCTACTCTCTATGTCACTGTAAGTCATATTTTCAGGAAATGCTTTCGGCCATCGGACCTGTGTGCCTCAAAACTCTACACTATCTGAAAGGTTAGAACTTATAATTGTGTCCCTCAAGGTCCATTATGACAAAAATACACATAGTTGTATGGCTAAGGCCAGTATCATTAGAGTTGCTATTTGTTGTAGTTACAATAGATCTTGAAAGATACAATATTGGTTATGATAATATGCTATATATGGCGTTGAAGCCGCCAATTCCGATGGCCAAGAGCGCCTTGCCTGTTTGGCCAGGGGCAAGAGGTGCCTTGCATTGGTAACCCAGGAACACTCGATTATCTTCGTCAAAATTAAAGCACTCAGTTTTATAGTTAGATCCACCTTTCTGATAATCACCATTCTTATGCAATTACTCTACATCTATCTAGCTAACGGACATCTATGTCAGCAATATTGGCTTAACAGGGTTGCTACACCTTTATTTTCTTATATTCTAAATGCCAGTAACAGGTACAATGTATTGGTATAACGCAATACCGATATCATATATATTTTCGTGGGCGGGGCGGGGCGGGGGGGGGGGTGATCTTCGAAAGCATGAAAGGTTTATCTAGCCCCTGACCCTTTTGGAATAAAATAGACTTAAGAGATTCGGCTTAGGATGAAAAATTGGGGTCTGGATATGATGTAATGATAGATTGAGAGGTGGTGGGTGGGTGTTTTATGTATTGGGGACATTTGTCATGATGGAGATCATTATAACACACCGATATATACATTCATTCTATATCCGTATACTTCACATGCCTACCATTGTCAATCGTTGGACACATGTTATAGATTATCGCAAGGTTAGAGACCCTTGTCCTGAAGGTTACATGACACAATTCTGAATGTAGCCCAGGATGTTGGATAACACATTTGGATATGAGACCTCTCTAGCATTGCATTGGTTATACCTTGACCATTATGGTGCAAAATAATGTGCATATGGATGATTGAATAGTCTGTCATACAACACAGGTAATAGAAGTAACGCCTTCATATTTGGTAAGTGCATTGTATGGTCAACATAATACCCATTCTCTATGTATGATACTTCAACAGCCCATGCAGTGCATCTAAATTACCTATTTGTTAACAGGGATAATATCAGCAATATCTGGCATAATAAAACATCCCAGTCAGCATTTCTCACTGGGGCCCACACAGGTCTAAGATGGGCTTACCCAGATTTTAAGTGAGCGTATCCACATGGGCTTAGGGCAGGGCCATGTAGGCTTGCTGAAATCCTTTTTTTTTTTTGGGGGGGGGGGGTGATTGTATCTCTAGACCCTGAAAATGTGGATTTAGACAGCTACAATGACTCAATAATATCATTTCTCACCAAAATATGGCCAAATTCATGATTTTCAGTAATGGCTGCCATTATCGGGCCCTATTTCAAAGAAAAATGATTTCTGCGCGTGGCATCCACCCTAAACCTGATCAGTATAGGTCATACTTAAAGTCTGGCATGGATGTCACCCTGTAACATTCCGTTCCTCCTAAAGTGATTTCTAGACGTCTTTTGAAATTCTGCCTCCAGTCTATATGGGTTTAATCGGCTGAAGTTCCCCTGTGAACGGTGGCCATAATGTTATACATGTATATGAAATGTTTGGACTCAAACGGCCGAACCTCCCTGGTGGGTATATATAGTGGCTAATAACTAGTATAAGAAAATCAAACGAGTCCCTCAATAACACCTTTATATTAGATATAGATCTGCTTGTCCTGCTAAAGACTGCCTTACACTGTAAATGGATAGGTTTAATCAGTCGGAGGACCCCAGTGAACGATGGCCAGCAGTAATTCAAGATAGTAATTCAACCTGAATTCAAACTGAATTGAACCCAGATGCACTACACATAACATCACAGTTACAAACAACTTGGGGTACATTTTACTCATGGACATTCAACTGGTATCATATCAAGAACGAGTAATTTGATCATTATGTTTTCTTCATTGTAAATTCCAAACAAACCTACCATGGCAAAATGAAGGCAGTATATTTTTCGATTATTGGACATGATTTATGTTGAGAGAAATTTGAATTGTTAGATCACTTTTTCCCGATGGCAAGATGAAAAGGCTCACATGCAGCAGAAGATGTTTCACATTATTAGTAGTTTTCACAGTGTTATAACTTGCTATAAGCAAATTGAATTGTGTATTAATACATGAACTCCAATCTACGTCACATGTCTATACAATGGCTCCCGTAATGGCTTATAATTAATTACATGTACAAAAATGTCTTAACAAATATACACAAAGCACATAACTTTTGAAACTGTCATTGCAAGCTTGAGAATCCCTCTAAAATAAGGAGTGTGGCATTTAAGGATGGTAACTTGATAGGAGGCGTGTGGATATGATGCAGACTTGGATAAACAGAGTGAGGCTGGTGTACAACCGCTATGTGTATCATAACCGATATGTGTATCACCAGCATATAATTATCGGTTGACCATCCAACCGGTATCTGTATTTTAAAAAAGCTATCTGTAGTAACCATCCAACCGCTATCTGTCGTAACCAACGCTATCTGTTACAACTTCTGGATTATTGTGAATAGGCACATCCAACCACTATCTGTATCAATAAACACCCGTATCAAATCACTAGTCTGACAAATTATCTTTGCACATTCATGATTATAACAATAATCATAGTGATACCATTGTGTATTTGGAGTCACCACAACCCCTTTAAAGACCTTTATCAAGTGGCCACCATTCAATACTTTTCTTTTAAAGCTTAAGTTGAAGCCCACATCAAGGGGTTCTCATATGGCTATTTTGCTACTTCCTGTATAAGGATCATGGCACAGATAACCCTTTAAGGGCCGCATAGTGCACTAAAGTAGAGTACCGGAAGTAGTGATGTCCACAGCCCTGTCCTACCCCAATGTCCTGCCCTACACATGTTCCCTGATTATATCCTGACCTTACTTGACCTTTTATAAGTTGCCTGGCTCCGGAATGTTATGTTTGATACAAATAGCGGTGCTACTACAGATAGAGGTTATCAAGCTAACAACTATCTGTATCAATGTGCCTAAAATGTTTTAAAGTTTACAACACAAAATGTCACCGTCAATATTTTACCATCAAAATAGGTGCTGTCAACTTATTCATGGGAAAAAAACTGCCATTTCTGTTTAGTTTTTTTCTACCGGTTTCTCCCCAAATTGAACAGATTTGGAAAACTTGACATTTTAATGATTTTGACACTTTATTCACCAAATTGGCTACTTTTAGGAAATTTGACTTTTAAACTTTTTTTTGACACTTTTCTCGCCAAATTTGCCATTCTTAGGTCATTTGACTTTTATCTCATTCTTGACACTTTTCTGCCCAAATTGGCCATTATCAGAGAGAAATGACAGTTTCAAGATTTTTTCTCTTTCCCGCCGAATCGCCCATTTTCCAGAAAATTTACGTTTTCAAATGAAAAACATCCTTTTTTCAGATTAAAACAATTGTAAGGGAAGTGGTTACCACCCCCTTCCGCGCACCGAACCGACCCAGTAACGTACGGCGCGGTCAGATTGTCAGACGGGGAAGTAGCTCAGTTGGTAGAGCAGCAGGTAACGTGATATGAGGGTCGTGGGTTTGAGTCCCGCTTTCTCCAGATGATCTTTCCGCGACCGTCACACAATGTTTGAAACAAAGTCGCTGTCAAACCAATTTTGATACACTTAGCATTGGGAGGAACACCAAATATGCTTGATACAGATAACTACACCTTGTTGATACACATGATTTGATACACATGACTTTTTTTTATACAGATAATGGTTGGATGTTGTTGTTACAGATAACGGTTCTGATACAGATAGTGGTTGTACAACTGGCAAGAAGGACACTAACAGTGGGCCGAACTATGAAAAATACGTTTGACATGTGAAATTTCACCAAGAAGTGTCCAAGGGGGCCGAACCATAAAGATTTTCACGTCTCTAACGTGACAGTTTTGCAACACATAAAAAAGTCATGTTTCAAACGTGACAGACACATTTTGCCCACATTTTGCCAACGTTTGATATGAGGGAAGTATTTCCTACATTCCCGTTTTTTGTCACTTAAAAGTTAAAATATTCTTCTTATTTATTTCCATCCAAATCAACAAGGATTGATGAATAGATCGTGTGCAATGACTGGGATATCTCTTGGTAAAATTTTGGTATCAATTGTAGGTTATAAGCATCATTCAACTTTCCAGACGTCACCAAGACGTGACTGTCACATCCCAAAATGTGAAGGTGTCGCAAATACCACATCCAGACGTGAATTCATGTCCCAAGCATGATATTTTTAATGGTTCGGTCCCCAGCATTGCACAGGACCTATGCATCAATTCTTGTTGATTTGTACGGAAATAAATATTTTAGCTATTAAGTGACAAAAAACTGGATGGAATGTAGGAAATACTTCCCATGTATCAAACGTTGGCAAAACGTGTCTGACACGTTTGAAATGTGACTTCTTTATGGGTTGCAAAACTGTCACGTTAGAGACGTGGAAATCTTTATGGTTCGGCCCCCTGACCAGGAGATCTGAAGGAATGAGGTGCATGCTCTGTGTAGCATTGCTGGACCATTAATCCGTTCATACTTTTCATTATCTACACCTTTAAATTAAGAATTTGGTTACAGCAGACAACGTTATCCAAAAATTAGTTACTGATAAACACAGAGCTCCTATTCGATGCCGAGCAAATGTTTGGGTATTACGTCACAAAGATGTCTGTAAGCAGAAATGTGCATGTCCTGCAATTCTAGCTTCGCACCTGACTCTACCTAGCAAGATTGGGCCGACCATAGAAATGTTTTCCAATTTTGAAAAGAAATGTTTTTTTGTGACATTTTCGGGTTTAAATAGTTTATAGGCCTCAACACGCAAAAAAAACCAACAAAATTCCGAACCATCTTCCCTAGATTTCCAGACCATATTACCTAAAACATACCTTTTATTTTTGTGGACTTATTGCTGTCTGTGGTAGACTAGATATATATAGATCACACACATTATCGGAATTTGCACAATATTGAAACTCCTACATGTATGCTCATAAAATGTATTATAAAATATATCAGTGTACCTCTCAAACAGAAAGGTAGGGCAAGAAATGTACCTGCAACAACATTATTTTGTATCATCTGGGGCCCAGGCAGCCAAAGCTCAAATGTTTTATTAAAGCAGAGGCATTTCTGCCACACCTTATTCAGAGCTACATACAGGTCTGAGATGCACGTGGGTTCTCCCTGACTGTTTTCACACCTCCAAGTTGCAGTACAGCATCCTCCAACATCACTAAAATATATATTCATATCCTATGTTTGTAGCTATAATAAAAACAGGTAGGAATTCCTAAACTGTGGAATCTAACTATGGTGCAATTCCGGAATTGCCATGTGCAGCTCCGGAATTGTACAGGGGCAATCATAGAATCATAGAACCCAGACAATCATCAAATATCTGTCAATAAAATCCAGCAAGTTCCCCATGTACATTCTCTATATAACAGTTGGAGTTAGTCTGGGGACAGTTAATAGTGGTAGGGGAGGGTGTTTTGGTCAAGGCTGGGTATTTGGTAGGTGGTTTTGAAGGGCATTTGAAGTACTGGAAAGGCTAGGCTGTGATTGACAGACTCTGTTAACATGATTACCCAATCACCTCAGTGGGTGTGAGTAGATAGTGAACCAATTGCCCCAATCATGAGTATTAGGCCTATAAGTAAAGTACATTCAATGTGCCATAAAAAGTTCCAAGTTCATATGAGCACTTGATGTTATGGTCTGGGAACAGGTGAGGGCATCCTCTGATTGCTTCAATGTCTCATGAGATTGTAACAATTCAAACGTCTTTGATCTGGTGTAGTCTTTGACCGGTGTAGTCTTTGTCAAGCGGGGAAATAGTGCAACCATATGTTGCCCGGTCAAAGACTACACCGGTCAAAGACTGCACCATGTCAAAGATGTTTAAATTGTTACAATCTCATGAGACACAGCCATGTATGGCTGGATGACTGCATTTCTGAGTGGTAATCTAACAGTAATAATTAAAATGTCACCCCCTAAGAGGGGACTTTCATAACAGTGTCTGTGACACACAGCTGCACCAAAATGCTGACCTGCAGTATGCACTGCGCACAGGGGCTCACCCAGTGGTCTCTGGAGTCACCATCTCTGGTGATCAGATTTGCGTTGAATGTCAGTTCTTCTTTACAGTAAAGGTATACTCACTGTCATCTCTCATATTTCATCCAGTTCTGATATCTATGGGTCCAATCAGAGTATTGAAAAGAGGGAAAATCTCAACAAAAAGTGGTTTGGCCATACACTATATGATACATGGCTCAGATTTCTAATAAGATTTAATTTGACATGTTCAAGACATTGGAGTCTACACTGTAAGAAAGCCGTTTAGATCATAAACACAATCCTGCCCGTGTTTGTCCACACAATATATTCCTAAACATGTTTAGTTCGATAGTATGATTCATGTGTTTAGTAGAATAAAAAGTCTAGAAATGCAAGCATTTAGCATATTATTGTGTATATCTGCCAGCCAGCTAACAAAAAAGCGTTATTTTACGTCACAATAACGTTTTAAATTTTATATAACATTATGTCATACTAAAGAGCCTTAGGAAAACGTTGACATATGACGTTATATAACGTTATAAAATGGTGTATAACGTTATTTGTTTACTGGGCAAGGCTCGATGGGGTGTGTCTAAATACATTGTTGTGTACTCACGTATATGGACTACAACAATGTTTACTTGCTGTGCCAATCCTCATGAACGGCGCCACCTACAAGTAACCATTGGTGAGATAACTATGCTGCTGGTTCCCGCAATAAACCATGTTACTTCACGAATATAACAATGGCGAACGGGTATGGGATCCAAAGAACTCATGCATAAAACTCGATTTTCTTGCTGTCACTAAAAGTGATTCTCCTGTAGAGGTCGACTATAAGCTAAGTAAAAAGGCCAAGAAGCCATTCCTACCAAAGTTGGATGAACTCCCATTGATACACTGTGAAAAATTTGTTGTGAAAAGTGAAGTCCCTGAAACTGAAAGTAGACTCTAGCTCCCCAGAAGTGAAACTGAAGTCCATGAAAGTGAAAGTAGATCTCTGAAACTAAAAGTGACTGTGCATTTGTGTAGGCTAGGCCCTATATTTACAAGTGTTGATCTACAAATGAGTGACTCTGAAATAAGTGATCTTGAATCTGAGGCTGGGAGTCTACATCTAGAAACTACACCCTAGGGTCCAATGAGTTAATCGAGAGCTTCAAATTTGATGAGCGCAAGCAGGGCGATAACGAGTCTGTCGCAGGTCTGAGATCTGCCGCGATTAAAAACAGACTGTTAGGTTTGGGTGCAGGATTGACGTGGGAAAAAGCTGTCGATATCGGTACGTCAATGGACACTGCTTGCCATGGGAATCAGCTCAAGGGGCCTACACATGATGTCAACCGTGTTCAGCGTGGTGGTTACAAGAACAAGGGGAAAAAATAAGTGTTATCGTTGTGATGGTGACCACGAGGGCCGGTGCCCCTTTGAAACGGAAAAATGTTTCAACTGTGATCGAGTAGGCCACATTGCCAAGGCGTGCAAAACAAAATCTGCTCATGGTCAATCTCAGTCAAGAGGAACCACCCAGAGCTATTCCACCCCAGGTCTCCAAGACGTGTATCTGTGAGACCTAAAAGGGCTCCAGCAAAGTTCAATGACTATGTGCCTAAATAACTGTTCTATTTCAGAGACTGATATATTTGTGTGTCTGACACTACCCTAGTAGCAAGCCTGCATGGGGCCAATTCGGTTTTAGCTCGGATTGGCTGTTTGAAGTTGGGCAAAACTGAGCTGGGTTTCATATTGGGCAGATGGCTGGGCTGAAGTGTGGCCCCGGTAGGGCTTCCCATTTTGGGCTCAGATCAGTTTCAAAGCAGGCTGCCCGATTTGGGCTCAGATCAGTTTCAAAGAGGGCTACCCGCTTTGGGTTCATGTTGGCCAGATGACAGGAAACCCGTCCAAAACCCATTCTGAGCCCAATTCGGGCAGCCCACTTGGGGCCACACCAAAACCCAGTGCCCTAAACCAACGGGCGCCCGTCGGTTAGCCCACTCCGGGCCGATGAGGGCTGAGGTTGGGTTTGGAGAGGGCAACTGGTCTAATAGTTCTGATGATTGACACCAGATGTCACTACTATACAATATCTAGAGTTTTCCAACAAAGCCAGATGAAATTGACATTATATAATAATACAATAAAATGTTCAAGTGATGTAGAATAGGAAACAATAAATAGATGTTCTCACAGTTTGGAAATAAGATAAAATATATATTTGAATGATGAAAAGGAGGTTCTCTAAGCAGCTATCCAGCGTAAACACTATTTCTGTGGCATTACAATCTTAATACAAGACTCATGTTCCCTATGTAGGTATGAACTATGGCTTTGAAGGCCAATGTGCACCATAGACACTTGTCTATGCTGCATGTGGCTCAAACCTGATGATAAGAGGCCTGCTTGATACTTCCATTATTGGGTAGGAAGAGTATGATTATGCCTTGGGTTGATTAGCAGGACCTAGGATATCTAGTTCAACAAATACAATTAATCATTGAAGAATGATTGAATAGATTCTAAAAACCCATAATTATCCGATCTTAGCCCGCTTTCAACCCGTCCAAAAACCGATCTAAGCCCGCTTTCAACCCGTCCAAAAACCGATCTGAACCCACTTTCAGCCCGTCCAAAAACCAATCTGAGCCCAAAGTGGGAAGCCCGTCCAAAAACCGATCTGAGCCCAAAGTGGGCTTCCCGTCCAAAACCCAATCTGCGCCCAACATGGGAAGCCCGCACGGGGCCAGACCAAAGCCCAGTGCCCTAAACCGACGGGAGCCTGTCGGTTAGCCCACTCCGGGCCAGACTTGCAAACACAGTCTGGCCCCGTCCGGGGCCACAGTGTGTTTGCTACTAGGGTAGTATTGTTTATGTTAAAGTAACATTACATAAAAATAAGAGTTATGGTTAAATAGATAAAAGACTACTTATAGTATACTACATATTCTCAAAGAGACTCAAAGACTTTAAGTTCATTGACACAAATAAGGTGATGTCTAATGTTGTGTTTATTCCAGCATTCATATAAGTGTGGAGGAGTGTTGTGTACTCATGTATATGGACTACGACGATGTTTACTTGCTGTGCCAATCCTCATGAACGGCGCCACCTACGTGTAACCATTGGTCTGATATGATTCCGTTCATGAGATAACTATGCTGCTGGTTCCCGCAATAAACCACGTTACTTCACGAATATAACATACATAATACTTATAGTTATTATGTTTAGATATTTATATTTGAATAAATTCATAATTTATTTCATTTACACAGTCTTGAAGAGACCACTGGTTGCCCCCTCATAATGAGCGAATGTATGCATCACTATTACTGATAGGCCTCTACTCTGACACAGATACAACCTTGTGTCACCAGAACAGGCCTTCAGGGAAGATATTGCTATATATACATTCTTAGACTTCTAAAAAGAGGTGTCTACCCAGTGAACACACATACGTTACTTAACGTTCAAAGAACGTCATTTCTATGTCAGAATAACGTAACTTTACAACGTTAAATAACGTGCAAATGTAAGGGTTTATTTACGTTATTAAACCTAAATGAACGTTAATGAACGTGTATGAACGTAATGGAAACGTTCTCTCCAGGTTTATTCACATAGAATACCTAAACCTAACCTAACTGTATCAACACCTAAAGAATAGCGCACGTGTAAATACTAGTATTCTTAGGTCTAGGGAGAGTTGCATCTCATTTTTATTTCAAACTTAATATGAAAAGTAAATGCAGTTCCATCTCAAAAATTACAATTTTTGTAACCTTCAAGTTCTTAGCTGTTATATACATGAGTAGAGATGCCCCTCTGGAAATTGAGCCAGGGGCCTCTCACTCAATTGTCCGACGTGCTATCCAATTACGCCACTCAGACAACCGGGAGCACTACTTCAGCCTAGCTCTCATATTGGTGATATTAGAGCCAGGTGTTATCTTGGTGATGATGATGATGATGATGATGATGATGCTTTCATCATTGATATGTTTTAAGGAGAAGGTAGCGGAATGGAAAGTGTAAATTCTCTCTTGTTCCACTCTGAAATCCCCTTTTCATCGTATCTTTATGTCATTTCTTTTCTCTCTTCATATCAAAATGTCCTGGGTCTCCTTCTCACAGCTGACAATAAGGGCTTTTAGTAACCCAAGATATAGGGACCTTTAGCAACGACGATGTAGCTCAATAAACGCAGATGTAGGCTATACTTTTAGCATTGCTACTTCTGTGTTTTACGGTCCCTAGTGCTGAGTAGTCCCAGTCTCTAGGTTTGGTCCCCATGTTCCCTGTGAACCTGCTGACCAGTCTTTGGCTGAGTCGGTTTTAAAACGATATCTAGGGTCTATCTTTAAGTTGTTTGCATGGCTTAGTTGGCACAGGCGAGGTACCATTCAGTGAGAGGTCCCTAGATCAATCCCAGGCCAGTCTTGTCGTGTTATGCCTTAGGAACATTAGCTATACCTAATGAGGCTATTAGTATGAAGACTCTTTCTAAATATTTTTGATATTTTGAAATAATCCAGGTTATAATGTGAGAAATGATGTGGGTTCGAATCCCATCACAGAAGCATATTCCTGTTGTAACAAATATGTCCTGTTGCCATCTATCAATTAGTAATTGATATTTATTTAGTAGCTCTATGTTGGTTTGAGTACACAATCTGCACATTGATAGGTTATTTGGTCAGATCTTTATTTGCAAACTATTTCACAACATTAAACGAATCTTTTTTTACCTCAAAGCGTTTTCCTCAAAATATTAAGGCAACGCTGAAAGGATCCCTTTAGCAAACGTTTGGCTAGTCAACCTATGAGTGGAGGTTAATCAATGTTCAGTAAAAATGTTTTTGTTACACTTTACAAACACGAATGGATAGCTGGTTACAGGATTCGAACCCACATGATAACATTTATATATCAGAAGTAAAGGTGGGAAGGTTTTATGAACATAAAAGCTAACGTTCACATAACATATTATATACGTTAATTTACATAAATTTACGTTAGATAACGTAAAGCAACCCTTACATTTGAACGTTATATTACGTACTGAAATTACGTTTAAATAAGGTATCTGTGTTTACTGGGTATGTAGCAGATGTATCTGTATTTGTACATCGATTATCCTAATGTAGGATCCAACCCTCATATTCTGCAGTGTGTATATTATTCTATTGTATCCCATCACAGTTGAGTGAATTTACTCAGCACTTTTATCACAACAATAACGTCTCAGTGGTTATAGAAACTACAATAAACAACAGACTTGCCATCTGACATGTGATTAATATATTAAGATCGAAACACCTCTACATCCTAAACACCTACCCTTCATATTGTTTAAATATTAAACATCTAAACATATTTAACATAACTGCTTAGGTGTTTAGAATAAAAGTGTTCAATTCCTAAACAAAAGGATTCGGAGACACCATCCGAGTAAAATGTCCCATAGGGATTGCATGGACATGATACTTTTCAATTGGAGTGCTGTAAAAACAGGATGCCGCTCCAGTTTTTCATAGGTCTAGGTGCGGTTTATACAAGTTTTTATTTCTTCCTGGGGCCATTTAGACCCCCTGTGGGTTATATGATTCTCCCAAAATGGGGTGCAGGTTATACGCAAGATGTGGGTAGGTAGTACACGGGAATTTAAGGTATATTAGACTAATTATATAATCAACTGCAATTCCGGTTAACTTGAGCTCTCTTTTCAGAAAATATAGTTATCAACAATTTAACACCTAACCCCCCAATATCTACTGCAGGGATCGCCATGGTGTGGTTTTTTTTTCAGTATGCCCAATGGTTGCCCAACAGCAGACATATTTTGCTAATTATGCATAGCACCAGTACCAATTATTTTAGCAAATCCTTACAATGAAATACCCAGTTTATCATATATTTGCATTGTTCTTTAAGATATCTATATATCATTAAACATACATCTATATCAGCCTAGAGGTTCCCTAGCAACCGGGATATATCTTTCTTCGTAAATTTTTTTAAAATCAATTCTTAGGAGATGAGATTTACATGGGCCTTGTCAACTAACGCAACCACTAGCAGCACATACTTAATGAGGAGAACATAAAATGTTTGCATAGCAACAGTGCTTATTACAGTAGAAAAACATGAAGCCATAGAGGAATCAAATGGCACCTCTTATGCCTTTTGCATCATATATGGTTACCTAGCAACCACAATTGGGTGCCATTTGTATTCGGATAGTGTCATAGGCCCTAGTATTTAAACTAGCATCCGCTTTACAAGCCTTTGCTAACTAAAACGTGGATGTATTTGTATGATTTATAAGAAATCATATAATGTGTTTGCAGTGACAAATGGGACATTTCTTATAAGAAATCATAAATACACATCTTCTGGTTCCAATGAAATATAACCTATATAGTGGATGGGTTTAATCTCCTAGACTTTTATGGGACCTGTTCTATGGACCATTGGGGCCCACATGAAGGTCCTGTCTAAGAAGACTACGGGCCAGACCTAATTTATGTGATATGTAACATCCTCATCTATTGCTAGTTTTTTTTTCTCCTTCTGTGTACTTTTCTCAGCCAATCAGAATACATATCCAGGTGGCACATCAGTCATCATTATGTATTTGTACTGTAATCAGGAACGTCGCTGTACATAATTGTAGCAAAATATGCCTGTTGGCAGATTCTGATCAAGCTGTAATTACAGTGATTTACTTAAATAACTCAGATGGTAAAACTTAAAATTGGAGCACTGAGAGGTATTTTTAAGCCCCCTTTGAACTATAAATCCAGTTGAAACATGGTCATATTCATGAAATTACTACGGTATTACAATCCCTCGCCCATTATGTGTTGTTTTATGTCTTAATGAACAGAGAACACTTTAAGCTTTCTATGGATATGTACATTTAGACATGAGATTCACTAATGTATTTATGGGTCCCAAAAGTGGAAGAATGTTGCTTAAAAAAGGAAGCATGCCATTTTTAAGCAATACATTTATTAGTATTTTGTACATCTCCATAAGTCCGAAATCAGCATAATCATTCCACAAATACCTTATTTTGCTAGGCATACGTTACAGTATTATGCTAGACATAAGTTCATGAACTTTTAACCTGATATAAACGAGATATTTTCGCCATAGCCACTTATGTGTAAATTACTTGGTCCAATGTACATCACTTTCATTTCAATACCCCAAATGGCCTACTAATAAAGTAGGTGAGTGTGTGTATCTTCACAGAGAGAAGTAAAGGCGTCGCCATGACTCTTTTGCCATAGTCCATTCTAGTTGACTCTTGTAGCAGAGTCATGATGACTCTGGTGGAGGTGTCACAGCCACTCCAGTCATACCCCTTGGACGTTATACAATTTGACTCTACCTTCAGTGCAGAGTCAAGTGCAGTTGACTCTGCCTACAGCAGAGTCATACATGAAGAGTCAAATAAAAAATGTGTTGACTCTGATAGTAGTTGTATATGAAACCACATGATGGGGCAACCTGTACTAGTTTGGTACCAGTGGCAACCACAGGCTAGAGCCACTATCAATACTTCAGACATTTGGTACATGCCAAACAGTTTTGGCCCTTTATAGAATACACTCATTTCATCAGCCATTTCCACTAGGTGGCGTTGCCATAGGAGAGGCTAAGATTCTGTCCCAGGGAGGGCATGTGTAAGGCCACCAGAAGAGGGGTGGGGACCCTGCTCAACACTAATCAACTATCTAAGGTTGTCTCTGTTATCATATAAACAGTGTTAAGATAATGTCTTCAACAACAGTTAGCACCCCCTGATAGAGGGAGTTAAGTGCTTTCTAATCATGCTGATGGTCCCTTGTGGTATTTGGTAGGGTTATGAGCATTACCAGCCCTGGATAATGTCCTCTAGTTACATTTTAATGAGGCTGCTGCACCCCCTGTATTTTCAACTAGTCTTCACAAGACACTCATATTCATGTTGGTCTAAATCATACTTTGATTAATATTGTTTCATAAATATTTCCGGTGGGTACATACACTATTTCCCTATACACCCCTGAGATTTATAAGCGATGCGTCAATTCTTTCTATCAGAAAAGGGCATGAGTGTGAGAGGTGTCCTTTCCCCCATAGTAATCCTGTGGGTTCTTTAGGCTGGTTCACAGGCTTGCCCTGGTAGCAACCCATCATGCCAACCTGCCCTCTATTGAAAACGCTTGTTGAAAACAGTGTATAGTGCACTATGTCATTATTTGTCTAAATAATGTAGTTAAGGAATGCCAATGTAAAAGCTTTTCCAATTAACTTACCTGAATCGAATATGATGATAAACTTTACAATACATTCCAAGAACATCAACAGTATAGAGCTTAGCCACCATATTTGTGGGTGTGGGAAATAAACACAATGCTGGGCACTAACTGTCTGAGATATAATGTATGGCACTGCTTAATACTACACATAGACCTATGATATTGGCATCTAATTTGAAGTTTGCGGCCAATGGTCTGCAGAGTGTAGTGTGAGGCAGATATAACTTAGCCCTCTCACATAAGAAGAAGTGGTGGAGACGTGGCCTGTCCACTAATTGTATACACCTGTTGCCACCAGCCTAGCCTGACATATTTACACAATCCCCCTGACCTGTATGCCCTCATGTATTCAAGTATCAATTTTGACTCTGCCTCCTTTGATGGGTCAACTGTGGTTGACTCTTCAGGAATGGAGAGTCAAACTCATTTGACTCTCCTCTACAGGTGTCGCGTGGGAGACAAACTGTGACTCTGGCTGTCAGAGTCGTAGCGACTCTTTTACTTTTCTCTGTGTTCTCATCCTAAAGCAAAGATTGATTAAAATGCCAGATCGCCTTTTGGCTTAGATTATTGATAAATCTAATCACACTGTAATTACAATCTTGATGTTAACCTTTGTCTATAGTAGGGAATCGAATGAGAGAAAGGTCGTCCTAAAACTTTCTAGAAGCATTTCTGTGTAAAGTTTCACAATACATTTACTAGGTCCACTTTTTTGTGTAGATTCCAGAAAATGGACTTGCAGAACTGAGAAATAAACATAAGGGGGTCAAAATTCCCCAGAATATAGATTTCTGACAAAGATCTAAATTTGGTTGTCTTACTTAGGGAGTGGTCATTTTTTAAGAACAGGGGGGGTTGGTGGATTTTCGCGCGAGCAGGTCGAAATTATTTTGGCCCCCCTAACGGGAGAGGTCAAAAAATTTTTGGTCCCCCCTCAGGCAAGTTGAAATTGAGCGCGGCCGACCCCTTTGAGCTATAGTAACGCGCAGGCTTTTTCGCTAAAAAGCGGTGCAATTTTTTTGGTCCCCCCTCAAGAGGGGTCCAAATTTTTTTGGTCCCCCCCTTCAAGGGGTCCAATTTTTTTGGTCCCCCCCCAAATCCACCAACCCCCCCCTGTTGTTAAAAAATGACCACTCTCTTAGGGAGTAATTGTTTTTTAACAGGAGGTAGGGCTGGTGAATTTTGGGATGGAGTGAAAAATGTGGACCCTTTTTTGGGGGGCTGGGGTGAAATTTAACCCCCTATCTTTTTTGGAGGGTAACCAAAAGATTTCACTGCCCCCCCCCCCTGTTGTTAAAAGAAGATACTCTCTTTATTACTGTTCATCATTCTCTTTGGTCAGGAAAAATACCTTAAATAATAATCACATCTTTGGAAGCTTCTCCATGAACTATCCTTGTAGTAATCATGGTACCCACAGTTCAATCAATACCTAAGAAAGCTTCCTTTTACACTGATAATAAAACCTATAGTCAGTACTGACTATACCATCATATTTTGACCCCCGTAGTCAGGGGACTATACAACTTAGTCACATATTAGTCATAAAGATAGTCAGGAGTGACTATATGTGGATCACACAAATTGATGATGTCACAGGAATGTGTGCACAGGAAACAGTTAGGATTCAAATTTGAATGGTCCATGGACTTCAGGTAGGCACATCCTCTCCTAAACCACTGTTCTATGGATATCCCTGCTTGTTATATGTTATGTTACAGTTGACTATGACAACTTAAGATGGTATAGGGTGCATGAGTTCTCATGTTTGATAGAGTTATCATGGTAATTTGTTCCAATTTTGATAACATAGAAATACAGTGTATACATGTCTAGACTGACAGAGCATGATAGGCCTACACAGGAGCCTGTCACCTGCTCTGCCTTATCCTAGCCTGTCCCCTGGCCTGTCTTATCCTAGCTTGTCCCCTGGCCTGCCTTATCCTAGCTTGTCCCCTAGCCTGCCTTATCCTAGCCTGTCACCTGCCCTGCCTTATCCTAGCCTGTCCCCTTATCCTAGCCTGTCCCCTACCCTGCCTCATCCTAGCCTGTCCCCTGCCCTGCCTCATCCTAGCCTGTCTCTGCCCTGCTTTATCTGAGCCTGTCCCCTACCCTGCCTTTTCCTAGCCTGTCCCCTGCCCTGCCTCATCCTAGCCTGTCCCCTGCCCTGCCTTATCCTAGCCTGTCTCTGCCCTGCTTCATCCTAGCCTGTCCCTTGTCCTGCCTCATCCTAGCCTGTCCCCTGGCCTGCCTTATCCTAGCCATGTCTACCCGGCTGAACCTTGACCTGCCTTCAGTACTTAAGTTTCCCTTATGTCTCATGATTGACTATATCTATTAGTCATAGTGACTACTTTAGACCATGAAACCATTAAATTCATAGTCACTTGACTATATAGCCCAAATCAGCCGATTTAATGGCTGACTATAGGTTGACTATATGACTAACTTACTATAGACATAGGTGACTAACTTGGTATAGTCGTTTTTGCTACATTCATGTGACTATAGAAATGTAGTCCGTAGTGACTAACATTTCCAGGACCATTATCATCAGTGTACGTATTAGATAAATGGATCTAACCATCTATAAATCTGGGTTTACATTCAACCATTGAAGAATCACATGAGGACTAAGTTACATATCCAATTGCTGCCATACATACATGCATGATGCACCATACTATGTTGGTGCATACTGCATAAATCTTGATTATAAAGTCAGGAGGGCAACATCCATGAACCTACCTGGCAAAAAGGGCATACAGCACTTTGCTACCATTAAAGGGTTATACCAACCAACGCAATTCTTTGGTCATCCCATTTGAGATCTACTGTAAATTCCCATGTATAACCCGTGGGTTATACGCGAACCAAACCTCTAGTGCGGGTTATACAATACATGTATTCTCAAAGAGGGTTTTTGAAAGTATAGAATAGTACTAAAATCACAATTTTCACACCAGGGTGTGGGTTATGGGATTCTCCCAAAGTCGAGGTGCGGTTTATGCGTGAGGTGCTGGTTATACGTGGGAATTTACGGTAGTGGTCTTCATAAAGGGAAGTAACTGCACATATATACCAGATTAGGACTCTGATGTACTGCAGGGATCAGGAAGCCTTCTGCCAGAAAATTCAATATCTTCAATATCAATATGGCTGACAGAACTGTGATCCAAAGAGTTGTATTTTCATTTAATGCTGGGAGAGATGTGAATTTAGAGAGAATCTTGAATGAAAGCCAGTTCCTCTGTCCCTGGCAATGGAAGGCTGAAGAGTGGTGATAAATCACTCCTTATAAATAGTCTGACTAAACACATTGCATGCTCATCATTTTCATTTCATACAACAAATGATTCGGCCACCATTATTGATGTTTGCAAACCTGAATGGGGATAAAGATGTCTGGGACCTTGCAGAAATCTTTGTCAATACCATACTAAAATTTGGAGAAAACTATCAGAGCATTGATTTTGGTGGTTGATCAATACAGAGACATGAGCATCAAGTCTGAAACTATAAAGCAACAGAACAAACACAAAATGCCTATTTGGAGCATGGTGCAAAATTGTGCTTTTCCCTGATAATTGGGGGAATTTCACAGCCCAACCTGACAACAAGAGGGCACTCTTAACTTTCCTAATGGAGCATGACCTACAAAGAGTAAAGGATGAAATGGCCGTAATGAGTGGAACATTCCTTGATCCCGGGGAGGTACGGACAACACTCCGGCTAGAGACACATGGTTTAAAAGGTTATACAATCAGTGGATCACGACATCTTCTTTTGTTTGGAAGGTCTATCACCAACCTCAGATGCACTGAATTTGCATCTCATGCACATGCACTACCAGATGCAGGAGACCGATTACTGCACCCACTGTAGTCCTGGAGACTACAGCTTGTCCTACAAGTTGCCTTACATAGGATTATTTTGATCTCCAGGACTGTGTCTGTAGTCCCAAAGACTATGATCCTAGTCCCCAGGACTATGATTTCAGTCCCCGTTTGTTCCAGTATTGTATTACATGTACATTTGTTGCATTCATTATTGTTACACATGTATTGGGTATTAAATGTAATACAACATATATTGTGCTGGTTTTTTTTTTGTGTAGGTTTATTGACCATTTATAAAAAAAAAAATTCATGTAGTATAAAGGCACCCGTTTCGGACGCTCCTGGACAGGGAAGAGATAATCACGTTTGTGTGACATACTTGAAATATTCCAATTGAAATATAGCTTCCACCATGAGATGGATATTGTCTTACAGTTTATATTTCGGAAGAAATTGCATTAAATCTCACCATTTAAGTATAAACAGATCTCCATCTAATATGGTGATTTCAAATATAAAACGGCACCTAAAGTCGGACAATTGACGCCAGAAATGATCCTAGAGTCGGACACTTTGTGCTTCCATTGGTTACATAAGTATACTAAGTTGTATAATGTTGGATAGTTGGCTGGATGATCATGTTGCCTAGATAACAGCTTAAAGGTATTTTCAGGGGTGATGATGGTGATCAAATCTATGAGGAGAATGAAGGTAGAAAGTACACGCTTACACTTTTTACCGAGGCAATGGTAATTGCACATCCCACAGCCCACACTATTAGTGCTGTAGTAAAACGCCTAGTTAGGACATTCCTCTATGTTAACCTTGTGTTGATCTTGATCCAATGCTGCTAAATCATTTACCCCTCACAAGCACAAGCTGTTGCTGGCATGTTATAGTGTCCAACTGTGGGAGTAATTAGTGTCCGAATTTAGGTCCAATTTGATGCTGCTCTGAAGTCTGCTCTCAGAATGTATTGTGGGTAATCTTTGTTTTTTTCATTAAAGGGCACCATGCATCGTAAAAGGTACATGTTCTGCTATTATCATGCTTAGCCATAATGTAACTATAATGGGAAAACCAGAATGGACATAAAAAGGAAACCAGTTTTTCCATTTCCTCATGAGTTTTGTGTTGAGAATATTGGAAAAACACCCTATGTTCAGCAAGTCATAGAATCATGTAGGAAGTGAGTTATATATGTTCTGATGTATGTGTCAAAAGGAAGAACGCTTGATTTTTCACATTTAGTTGACTTGATAAGTGAATTCATAATACAAACTATGTAATTCAAAGCCAATGGTATCCGACTCAAGGTGTCTGTCCGACTCAGGGTGCCTTTACCCTAGAGCCAAGATGGTGAGAGGAAATATGTACAGGTATAAGGCTGTGTCTCATGAGATCGATACAAGTTGAAAGTCTTTGACCGGGTGACGTCTTTAGGTTGCCCCGATATTTAATTTCTAACCTTGGAAAAATGTTAAAACATTGAAATGTTGGCCTACCATTGGGCCAACATGAAATCAATATCCTTTTCTCCAAGCATGGGCCATTACTGGGCTAGTGGTCAAACCAGCAGGTTTTTTACTTTTGGGCTGCCAGAAGAATTCCAGTTTTGATAGCATAATATTAGTCATTCTGAGTATATCTCTGTACACAGCAGTCACTGCACTTAGGGAGTGGTCATTTTTTAACAACAGGGGGGGGGGGGGTTGATGGATTTGGGGGGGGACCAAGAAAAATTTGGACCCCTCCTGAGGGGGGGACCAAAAAAATTTGGACCCCTCCTGAGGGGGGGGCCAAAAAAATTACACCCCTTTTTAGTGGAAAAGCCAGCGCGCTACTATAGCTCAAAGGGGTCGACTGCGCTCAATTTCAACCTGCCTGGAGGGGGGGACTGAAAAAATTTCGACCCCTCTCGCGCGAAAATTCACCAACCCCCCTGTTGTTAAAAAATGACCACTCCCTTAGCTGGCATATTTGTGGAGTCTCTGAGTTGGACACATGTTCTCTCATCATGAATCCGTGCCTTATAGCTTTAAAACAAATTATTCTGATACCGCAGGTGTGTTGGGGATGATCTTCCCTACATTTTGGTGCTAGGCCCCCTTTTTTATCATTATTTTAAGTATATCTGCTATCAAAAATTAGAATTAACCAACTCATTTCGGCATGATAAATCCATAATATCATCCGGGGCCTAGGCACATCTTAAGAAACTACAGTCTAACATGCATTAACTTTTTAAGAGCTAAAATGTATTTTCAGTAGTTATGAACGGAAATTATATGATGTAAGGACATATCCCTTAATAAGTAATATACTCTCTGGATGTAGGGGGTAACAGAATATTTACAAAGTCCATAAAATTTATAATTTAATAAGGATATAGATCAAAGCGCCTATTGTGTGATATCATGACTTTGATATTCTTTTGGAATTTCTATTCTATACTGATTATTATGGACAAAATCAACAATTAAAGTGCAACGAGTAGAGTAGAGAAATAGCCTCATTCATGGTCCAGTGCCTACAGGTAATCACCCTAGCCATGGTCTACAGTGACCACTTTTCTCTGCTGAAGTGTATGGGAAGATTGTCACAAAATAACCCAGACGTTGGCTCAAATTCTACTCAATTGCACTGAATCTATAGCAGACATCAACATGCAGTCTTTTGCATTGTCTCCCATACATATTTACCTTTCCAAGCATAGGCCTCACATTTTTGTAGACATATTATGTCTATTTAGGGGTAAACACCCTACACTATGCATAGGGGCCCACCGTTTTTTTGGGTCCCTAGTATGGGCTTAATCGGTTCCCCAGTGGACGGTAGCCATCAGCTATAGTGGGGACACTGGTTCTACAGTTGCTCTGAATATGAAGTTACGTTGGATGTCAGGCGGCGTGTCAGGAGAAGCTGTTACCAGAACATTCCTCTTCCAATGTATCACGAATATTCCCTTTCGCTTGTCATTGCCCTTTCCCACTCTGGTCTTTTGGAAATGATATTTTACTCTTAACATAAAGTATTAGTAAAATATTGTGAGAAGAATCAATTGACGATAAATGCAAGCAAAACAAAGACAAGGTGGTATACATACAGATTATAGTTATGAAGTTGGGGGGGGGGGATTGGATGGAGATCTCTCCTTTTAAATAAGAGTTCAACAATTAAGACTACGGGTATAGCTGAAATGAATCATAAAGTATGGATGTTCGGTCATTTTTAAAGCTGCCTAGATACGCTTTCAAATATTACTCTGTTAAAAGGGATGATACTGCCTCATATAGATACATGTGATAGTAATTCTCTGTTCCATCTTTTCGTGATCAAAAATGGTTATAAGTCTTTGAAAATACTGCTTAAAGAATTTGTTCAGGTATCAGATCTAACTGAGGTGTCAACCAAAAAGTTGGATCAGAATGCTGGTATTCTTCTCTTGAGGAAATGCCTCCAAGGAAATGTCTGTTATAGATTGGTAGATGTTAACGACATACACTGCAAAAAAGGTGCTTAGATTTAAAACATGTTTAGGTCTAAACATGTTTAAAGTCTAAACATTTCAGTATCTGAACACAATGATAATCTACATGTCTCTAGAAACACCACTTTTATCCTTAAACACTTGACAGATAAACACAATAATATGCTAAATTCTTGAATTCTAAACACTTCATTCTCCTAAACACATTGATTAAAACACATAAATTTCTAAGCACTGAGCTAAACATATTATTGATCTAAACATATTTAGGAAAATATTGTGTGGACAAATACGGGCAGGATTGTGTTTAGGATTGTGTTTAGGATCTAAACACCCTTTTTGCAGTGTAAACAGGAGAACTAGAGCAGCTGATTGGCCTTTGATACAAACCTATGTATACTCTATTTTAAACTAGGAGAGTCAGAAAGTCTCCAGCCAATAGTGCCATAGAAGAGTGGAATAGAATACCTGCTTTTATTTTCATGAAATACGGCAGTGCAATTGATTTAACCAAAGTGGGCCTGATTTCACACACACCGTCTGAAGAATGAACAATACTATTCTTGTTTGTATAATTAGCATATTATAAGCATTGTTTGTATAGTGACAGCTATAGATATTGTTGATTCCATCTGAATCATTAAATGATCCATAATATTATATAAGGATCTGTCTTTTTAACCCGTTTCAATCTCGATCCCAAAACGGATAGATATCATTCAAACTATAATTCTATTATTTAGTACTTATCTAACTTAATTACCCACAAATGAAGTGTCTTTACATTACTTTTGACAAATTCTCAGTTGTTTCATGCAGTAAATGGCACTTTTAGATATTGAAATTCAACCCTGATTTTCTCCTGACCTTTAAACAGTAATAGCACACTGGGGATCAAATTTGTAACCCATTTTGATGACAAAGCAGGAGCCTCCTTGTCAAAAACCCTTCAGATAAGATCAAAAATAATGTGATGGCACTGAAATGTTCCAACACTAGGCCAACAAGGAGTCAAGCATGGGTCAGCTCTAGGCTAGTGGTCAACCCAATAATGGCCCATTATCAGAATTCCAAGGTTGGACCAACATTGCATTTCAAAAGAGTACTTTCCAAGGGTGGGCCAACATCAGAACATTGCATGTTCAACCAATGTATGCATTATCTACAATTGTCCATGGTTGGTATAATGATTGTGATGGTGTCAGTGAAGGTCGTCACAACAATGAGTTAAAGGCCCAGTGCCCCTATATATAGCGCTGAGTACCTGTCCCGACTCCACTCCGACTGCCGCTGGAGGGGTACCGAGACCAGGGAGGCGATTCATAAGATTCTATGACATAGAGGGCCATTTTGCTGCTACGACTATTGCTGATCGTCCAGGGGTCATTTTATGCAATGCCTATGACACCTGGTGAACAGTTGTTAGGGTGGAGAAAAATAAGCACACATACGACCAGTTTATCTCATACAACCAGCATATCTCAACAAGATCGTAGTATGCTGTTGTACAAAAAAAGGGGTGCATTTCACAAGAAAATCTTAGCAAATTTCTCATCTACACTGCAAAAAAGGTGCTTAGGTTTTAAACATGTTTAGGTCTAAACATGTTTAAAGTCCAAACATATTACTAGGTTTGTGTCTTTCAAACCTTCTGTTTAGGAATTAAACACTTTTATTCTAAACACCTAAACATTTATATTGGATATGTTTAGATGTTTAGTATTTAAACAGTATGAAAACTTGGTGTTTAGGATGTAAACATGTAGTGTTTAGATCATAGTATATCAAACACGTACCAGATGGCAGCTCTGTGGTTGACTGTAGTTTCTACAACAACTCAAACGTTATTGTGCATCTAAAGGTGCTTAAATCTGAGTTAAACAACTTAAATGACATATTATACAAAAGGATAATAATACATATTGCAGGATTCAAGGGCTGAATGCTATATCACTATGATTATGATGCAATAAAGATACATCTGCTACATAGACACCTCTTTTAAGAACTCTAAGAATGGATAAAGCATTATCTTCCCTAAAGGTCTGTTGTATTGACTCCAGGATGTGTCTATGTTAAAGTAGAGGCCTATGTGAAATAGTGATGTACATATTGCCCTAAGGGGGGGGGGCTGCTAGAAGTCTCTTAAAGACATTATATGGAGAATTTTTTTTATTTATTTAAACATAATAACAATCTACATCTCTAGGCACACCACTTTTATCCTTAAACAGTTGACAGATAAACACAATGATATGCTAAATTCTTGAATTCTAAACACTTCATTGTCCTAAACACATTGCTTTAAACACATACATGTCTAAGCACTGAGCTAAACATATTATAGGTCTAAACATGTTTAGGAACATATTGTGTGGACAAAAACGGGGCAGGAATGTGTTTAGGATTGTGTTTAAGATCTAAACACCTTTTTTGCAGTGTACCTAATTGTAGGCCCCTAATTGTATAGAATACCTGTATAAGGTGGTTTTAAGGGCAAAAATGCCCATTGCACAATAGATGGCTGAGACAGCCTCTGAAGTCATCTCAGCCATCCAAAAAATCTTTAATAATGGTTTATTTTGTACCAAACCAAGATGTAATAAATGATAATGACATGTACTAACCTGTAAGAATGAGTGGCTCAGAAATTCGAAATATCATACATATATTGAAAACCATAATTCAACTAAATTTAATTTTCCTTCTAAATCGTAGTGTGGATAATATTCTAATGTACTTTGTAATACAAAGTAAAATGTTTAGCTTTTTACTTTACAACAACTAATGCAAGTGATACGATTGAGTAAAGGAAATATGTCCTATGGTTATTAATTGTGAAATAGACCACATTTTTCTGTACGACTGCCTTGTAGGACTCCAGGACTACTACCTGTAAAGAATTACGATTTGCCCTGTTTTCCCTACAGACATGTTTTTTTGTGGTCGTAGCCTTTCTGAGCTGTCGTATATTGTTATGAATCGAGCCCCTGCGGGTTTAAGTTCGTCCACTTGACAACCTTAGCTTGTCAATTTGGGTATTGCCAATCAGTGGAATCACAAAGTGTCGACTCTAGGATCACTTCTGGCATAAGGTGTCCGACTTTAGGTGCAGTTTGGTGTTTTGAAATCCACATATTAGATGAGAATTTAGTTATACTTAAATGAGGAAGTTTACTTCAATTCCTTCTGAAATATAAACTGCCAGACCATATGTGTCTAATGGTGCAAACCATATTAGAATTGGTATAGTCTAAGGGTGGGTGCGGTGGACGTGGCGGTGTGATTATCCCAACACTACATTCCTAATGACCAGGAAAGGTCAGGAAAAAACTTCCCCGTATAGTTTAAGGGTGTCAATTTCGACATCCAAAAGAGTTCACATCGTCCTTGTCCAGGAGCGTCCGAAACGGGTGCCTTTACCCTATAGGGTTTTAGGGATAAAGGCAAATTGATATTTCAGTGTATATTAGTTTTTTGTGACCAGTATAAAGATTTTGAGGGATTAAGCAACTTGATATCAGTATTGTATGAATTTTGAGGGATAAATGCAAATCTGTTGACGGATAAGGGCTTTTAGGCTAGCTTTAACATAATTTTTGAGGGATAAAGGCCCCATAAGCCTACTGAATCCTAAATGGAAAGTGATACCCGTACGTCTAAGTCTGGCGGTCAACAAGATCACTATTGAGGGATATTTTCTGCAATAGAACTCATAGTTAATTACACAATCTTCAAGTCATTGATCAACCAACATGTGCCATATCATAGAAGTTCTTTTCCCGAGGTACTCTCGTTCTATCTCTTTTCCATTACACCCTATTTGTTTGTTTCTTGTTCTCAATTGTCTATGTCCACAAACAGTCAGTCTCCTTATCACTTCTCCTGCCCTCTCATGTCCCATACCCCTATCACCCACTCTGCCCCCACGCACTGTCCTGAACTTTATTCTCCCTTGTGAATGTCGGGTATACATATAGGACAGTTGTATGCCCCGATCACTGCCACTCGCAAAAGACTGCCGATGCATTTTAGATAGACTCCTGTCCAGAATTGAGTGCCGTCCCACATGCTGCCTCCTCCCACACACTCTGCACTCTGTATTGTCTCATCTGATAGCCATAACCGCTACACACAGGGCGCAGGCTGATTGGTTTCACCCCTTCACCTGACAACGAGCCGGTCACGAGATGGCGCGGTGCATGCCGTACAGTCATGACGTGGGCCCTGTGTGTAGACGTAGACGTATGACGTTACCGCACGTGGCGGCGCGTAGCGGGACGCTGTGCAGGTACAACATGTAATAGTAGCAGACGACAGCATGTGCTGCAGACCTGTTACATGACGCACACCTCCTCACCACTCTCATTCAGTAGTGGGCGGCGAGCACGGCCATACTTAAACTGTCCCCCTCACTGGGTGGGAGGATTCACTACAGACCCACCACTCTCAGGGCCCTGATACCACCACCTGGAGGGTCGCCTACCTTCTCCAGTGCGCGCACACAAACACAGGGGAGGAGTCTATAACCTTGGAACATTGCTACACTGACTTGGATGCTGCAGCTTCAAATGCCTCTACTGTAGCCGTCTGGTTTCTCCATGTGTTACATGGTCTGGATATATCACCCCTTTTATGTATAGAACTTGGATACGATATACGGATATCTGAGCAGTGAGTGGGTAACAGTGTACCTGAAATAGTTGGATCCTAGCACTGGGTCAGATATTAACGCTGACCCAGTCCAATGTTCACAGCAGTGGTGCTGGAGGGAGAACTTTAAGTTTTCAGCCTGTTAAAAGCATCTGAAAACAGACCCTAAACACAGCATTGTTCGCATGGGATTACTAGAGTGTGTGTGCATCGCCATCTGACATAGGGGCCCACATTGCGGCTACACTGCTTTGCCATTCACGGTCCTTTTGTTATACAAGAGTTTCCATTGGAGCTTTAATCGACCAGCACAGAAGGAGAAAGAGAATTCCCCCAAAAGCCCCCAAAAGTCTACTTTACTGATATGCGTGAAATGTGGGCCTGTATACATGTTACTCACCCTGAACTCAAGGTTAAGTCAACGAGACAGCAATATATATAGCATAGATCAGAGGCCTCATCGAACTTCGGAGGCAGACCAACATATGGTGCGCAAGGGGTGAAATTTATCCTGCCCCAGCTGTTTGGTACTGACTGGTGATGTACAGTAGATCTGGAGAGGCGCTAACTTCCTAGCCCTCTCATACTCCTCCAGTAGCCGCCCATCAACATCTATCCACCCCTCCTCCTGCGTCCTCAGTGGTGGGACGCGGCCGTTACCTTAACGACGACACCGTGGAGGCGCCGGTCGGCCGCCCAGGAGGAGGCGAGAGGTCGGCAACCCGTGCTACTGAAGCCATGTTGGTGTCCGGGGGCTGGGTGCTGACAGTGCTGGTCAGCTGGTTGCACCTTTCCCTCCAGCTCACCTTAACCGGTAAGCCCTCTTCACGTCTTAATCAACACCTCTCTCCAGCCCCTCCCCGGCTACTATCTCAACTAGGGCTATGCGTGGGCGAAATACACTTTTTAAAGTCCACTTTCTTCCATTTTTCTTGTTCAATTTAACAAACAATGGGCTCTTATGTATTTTCATTTGCTTATCTTCAGGGTGGAGATAATAATTATTTTAGATTTGTATTTCTGTGTTATGGCCACCCTACACTGGGCCTCTATTCGTCCGATCAGGGAATATATTCCAAGTTTAAATCACTTATAGAAATGTACACCCTGATAATATGAATGCTTATTTTCCTCCCACCATGCACTGTAATTATCCGGCCTCTTTTTGTAGAGGCAACTGCTTTCCATCCTTTGATACTAAAAATGTCTTTGATTTAAAACTGAAGTTGAATATGTGATTGCTAGTTTACCATAATCAAAGTTATGTGAGTAAAGTATGCCTGATAGCTAACTAGGGAAGACGAACTCAACTTTTCCCAGTCTACAGTCCTTAAATAAGACTACCACATCATAGTCTCGTCTATACCAGTAGTCCCCCAGCCCTGGACACTTCACTTCTCATCTTTTATATGTTCTAGCTACCCTAAGCTGCACTCTACTTCAAAAACATGAAAGATAACTTTTGTTCACCAGCTTGCTGGTATATATATTGTAACAACTAGTCAATATTGATCCTAAACCAGTCTAGCCTACACAAGATAGGCACTCTTACTCATCTGGCATAGGCGTTGAGCTACCCATACATATCATTTAACTTTTGTTTTCACCCTCATAAGTTATATTATATTTGAGTTTGGAATTACCCAGTAACTTCCAAAACCACGGACTATCTTTTACGCAACCATTGTACTTGGAAGATCACCCTCTTTAGGGCGATTCTTGCAATAAATGTTTCAATCTCAATCGCAACATGACCCCGAGTACAGTTTATGAGAATTCTTGATTGGTCCCCTACGTATTGTACAAATACAGCAGACCTTACATAACTCACTCCATACATGACTCTATGACTGCTTGAACATGGGGTGTTATTACAATATTCTCAACATAAAACACAAGACAATGGGAAAAATTGGTTTCTTTTCTCTGACCGATCTGGCTTTCCCATTCTAGTTTCATAATTTCTAGGTATACTGATAGCAGCATCAAATTGAACCTACAGTCGGACACAAATTACACCCTGATTGGGACACTATCTACCAGGCATCCCCTCACCAGCCTCACCCCCCAGCAGACTATAAAGGACTCCTTATCTCTATGTGTGCATCCCTCTGTCTATTGCAATTGGTATTATTTTGGTATCATTCTCTACCTGCCGTTCTCTGTGCCAGTCTGTGGGTGACTACTGCCTGACTGCCCCTGTCTTGATCATTCGAGTCTGGGATCATTTCTGGCATTAGGTGTCCAACTCTAGGTGCCATTTGGTGTTTGGAAATCCACATTATTAGACGGGAATCTATTAATACTTAAATGATGAAATTTACTTCAATTCCTTCTGAAATAGAAACTACCAGAAAATATGCGTCTAATGGTACAATCCATAGGACAATTGGCATCTCTCAAGGGTGTATATTGAAACACCCAAAAGTGTTCACCTTTTCCTTGTCCAGGAGCGTCCGAAACGGGTGCCTTAACCCCAGGTGTAAAAAAAAATCCTTCTTTTTTTGTAAAATGCCAATAATCCCATCGGCGGACCCGTAGTCGAAGTTATAGAATAAACGGCCTTAGCATTAAAAGCGTAATTCATCATGCATGGTATGCGCTGTTAGTAAATCAGAAGTCTCAGGCCCGTAGCTAGGGGGGTGACTTGGGGTACTCGTCACCCCCCCCCCCCCCCCACGGACCCCCAGTTAGGAAAAAGGTCCACATTTTGGACCCCTAGACACTAGCTTTCTATAGGTTTTCGCGGCTTGTAAATCGGACAATTATTAAGGATTTTACAGAGTCAAACGTTGAAATTGAATTTTTGAATACCTGCAAATACTATTCACTAAGCTCGACAATAGATTTTTCATCCTATTGGACCATAGGGATTGAATCATTTGCATGTAGGGGCTGTCTACGTAATGTCTTAGGAAATGGGACAGTGGCGATTTCAGGGGGTGACCTTGGTGGGGAACTTCTAGGGTGCAAGGACTGTCGATGGTGTGGGACCTGGGGGTGACCTAGGTGGGAAACTTTTAGGGAACAAGGACTGTAGATGGTGTGGAACCTTGGAGGGTGACCTAGGTGGGAAACTTTTAGGGAGGGAGGTCCATGGATGATGTGGGACCTTGGAGGTGACCTTTCGGGGTGACCTGGGGGGGGGGAAAGACTTCAAGTCTTCTTCTTACTGCCAAAGAAAAAAAGGCATGCATACAAACCAGTTTATCTATGCCTGTCTGATGTCCTGAAGGATGTCTGTTTAAGGGGTGAGGAGCTGATGTGGAGTAGGCGTGTATCTCTCGTGTCGGATTTCATATGTTAACAGGTTTAATGCTCATACACAATTCTAATTTAAATTGATACCTGCTTGAGAAACATTGCATGTATCGTGTTTCTTCCCTATTAAAAGGAGTAATTTAAGCTCCGTCCATTTGAATGCTGTGTATAACTAACAAGACAATTACAGAGAATAGACGTTTTTCATCGCACTTTGCTGTGAACAGGTACACCTGTATATATTGTCCAATCTATCTCAAATTAAGATGGCAATTCCCTGAGAGAGAGAGAGAGGGGGGGGGGGTATATGTAGCACGTGGCATGGGGTCCATGCCCCTCGTTCTCCTTCACCCAAAATATGTGAACACTTGCCAAGACGAATCAATTTTGCTATTTTTCAAAGAAACGAAGCTGCTAGAAATAGTTGGAACAATGTTGCAGTGGCTGTCAATTGCAGTAGATACGATGTCCAGCAGCATCACTTTCGGGTCCCAACTCTGTACTCTGTGACTCCTATTTTATATAGATGTTTACCCCAAATAGGGATAACCCTCAATTTGTAAACGTAGAAAGTAATACAATCCGCCCACGATGCAGGATGAGGTTTATCTGCGCCTGTGTCTGTGGAGGAGGGGAAGGTTTGCAGTATATACATCAACCAGTCTACATCTGTACCTGTGAGTATGATCACCATCCCCAGTGAGTCACTGCCACCTCTAGTGCCAAACATGGATATACAAACTAAGTCCAACAGATGGAAAACTGCCTATACGCTGAGCTGCTCCCGAGCTGCTCCAGACTGACTCACTGAGAGGTGAAGGCATTTGAAGTAGAGGAGGAGTGGGTGGAACAACTCGTGTGAATGGCCATGGTCAGGGTGGTGGATCTGGTGATATGCCTATCTGCAGGGGTATGACTGGGTATAGGGGATGATAATATCCACAGGGTTACTGCGGACATCTGGCACCCAACATTTACAGCGATAACCTAGATGAACTCTTGCCATGGTACAATGCCTTGCACCTGTCCTTGTTATGGTCAATGTTATAAATTACCGTTAATTATACAGAGAATCACCGTTAAATTTAACGGTGCATCACCGCTATCTGATATTACGGTGAGGCACTGTCAGCACAATTGATTTTACATTGAACCTTAATTCGTAAAACATTACGGTAAAGCACTGTTATTTCTTTTATGGTGAAATTCCGTCTTCTAGGAAGTTCCATCTTTTCCAACTCTAGGTGGCAGCCTAGTTCTAGACCAGACTTTTGTGAAGCTTCTACTATGATAAGTGGACTAAATGTGTTAGAAATCAAATACAGCATCAACATTCTAGTCTAAAACTAAGTTTGATTGGATATTCATAATGAATAGTTTATTAATCTTTGTGGGACGACGGCAAGTGGTTTGGATACCATAGACACCTATTGTGTGGTAATGCAAAATATATATATGCATATCACTGTATTTGTTGTTTTATATAAATCCTAGCATACTTCTGCTTATAGGTTGTAATTATAAAGTGATATGAGACACTTATCTATGTCTCTTAGTGGTTAATTCATGACAATTATGAATTCCAGTCACTAAGATGTCTTTATGTAACCAAATCAGACATGTATGATAATTGTAGTGAATTGAGAACATATTCATGACAGCAGAATAATTCCAGTATGTCTACACAAACAACTATAATTATAAATGAAATAGTCCTTAAAAGTTTGAGCCACTACAATAGCTAATTAATCACCCTTAATCATATTATTTTAAAATAACAGTGAAATCCTGTATGCAATTACGGTGACTTCCAAAAAACAGTGACCCTAAAATAAATGGTGAAAGCTTGGCACCCATTGTTGCCAGTGAATCACCTTTTTTTCTACAGGGGATTTTGAACAGTGTATATATACATAGGAATTGTATGGGCTCTTACGGCCAAACCTTCCCAGTAGGTGGTGGTTATTATGTCCATTTCTTTCACCGTCCATTGGGCCCTAATCGGCCGAATGACCGAATGGACCGTATGGAACCCATTGAACGGTGGGCATAAGGACGACAATGGCACAATGTATCACGTGATCTCAGGACGTCAAGTCCTCAGTTCACAACGGCCATTGGACCATACAAACCCGAAATAAACCCATTTGTCCCCATGTTTTTGTTTCATATTTATATACATTCCAACCCAGTGGGCACAGCACGACTGATTAGTAGCTGCTTTGGTGGCTAATGGCCTTGCAGGGTGTATTGTCCATTCGGGCAGCACACACTAGTTGGTAACAGTAGAGAGATTAAGATTTGATCGTGTATTACTGTATAGCAACGCGTACATGTAACGTCACAGGTCACGTGGGGGGAGGGGGGTATTCCCATCTTGCCGAACACAACATGTAGGCGAGACGTTTTGGACGTATAGGTGCCCATTTACACATGCGTGTAGGACGTGTAGGGAGAATTGATGCATAAAGAAAAGCTGTGTATATATAAATATAATGACCCTATCTAGTTGATAATTAGGTATATATAAGTGCCTACTGCAAGTGGGAATTGCTTGAAGCATAATTACATCATAGTGTAATTACCTTGTTTTGAGATCCTTTACCCCACTCACATGGGACTACATACTTCAGAAGTTGATAGGTCCACATATAGAAGTATATTTTCTTAACCACATAACCTGTACGTGTACCCCAACCTGTACTTCTAGCCCTTGCCGTTCCCGTTCCCGTTCCAGTACATGTTCTCCAATCTTAACCTCTCTATTCAGCTAGAGTATGGTATTTGTACTCATAAATGAACTGATTATAACACAGAGAAAGGAAACAGGTTACCTCCAGAATGACTCTCCTCTCTAGGGAAGCCCAGGTCCTTATATGACTCCCTTAGATAAGCCAGGGAGTTATGTGCTATCTTAAGTGACTCTGTTAGGTCAAACAAGGAGTCACCTTGACCCCCTTAGGCAACCTGGGCTCCCCTAAAGAGGGGAGTCATTCTGGAGGCAACTCAGACTCCCTTTTGACATTGTTTCTTTTCTCTGTGAAACTTCTAATTAGTGGTGCACATGCAGGGCTACATATGCCTGCCTTCTTAGGCAGGGCCATGCAGCTCTGGTTAACTACAGCGGAAGGGCTGTAACAGCAGGGTGTATTAATGGTGGTTTTCATAATGACTAATAAGGCCTATATTTTAGTCCTTATTAAGCAGTGTATCGACATTCCCTGATAAGGTTCTGCAGGGCTGCAGAACCAGGGTTTGTTAACAGATGATTAACTATTGTCTTTATAATGGATAATGAGCCCTGCAAATTAAGTTCATATTAGTCAGTGCATTGACATCCCTTAATAAGGTCTATATTTGCATTGTCTAAGAACCACTTCATGTCATAACATATGAATACCCTTGGAAGGGTAAGCTACAGCTTACTGGTAATGCTTAAATGTTACGTAATGTTTGAGAACACTTTGTGTCTCCTATTTATCTTCTATTCTGGTACCTATTCGAGCAGGAAATACACCATACATCTATAAGGAGATTTGGTGGCCTAGTGAACAGAAGACCTGGCACCAAATCTTCCCAAGTGAAAAAAGTTGTCCTGACAGGAGTCATATCTATAAGTGTCAGTAGACAGACTGCAATGAACCTTCAGTGTCCTGGTCTCCCATGAGACTTGCAAAGATCTGCTTCATCCCAAAGAAGCATGATACACTTCCCAGTAAACAAATAATGTTATACACCATTTCATAATGTTATATAACATTATATGTCAACGTTTTTCTAAGGCTCTTTAGTATGACATAACGTTATGTAAAGTTTAAAACGTTATCTTGACGTAAAATAATATTATTTTGTTAGCTGGGTTGCGACTGGTAAAAAAATTAGCAGATATTAGTGTTGATAAAGGTGGTCCCAACCAGGAGGGGAAAACGCTACCACGGATCACTGGTGACTCTGGGAAAAGGTTGTAAGAGCAGCCATCACAAGCTATCTGACAGTGTGTACAGTCAAAGCACATTTCACCACAGTCCTCAGTTGCTTATCAGGTGTGTCAGTTTTGCCAGGGTCAGGAGCCAAGATGTCTTCACAGTGGTTGGCTCTGACTTGTACACTGTCAATACAACCTCAGTTTTGATATACATTGTACTTCGATTCACACTTTTCTGTATATTGTGAGAGGTTAAACAAACACTTTTCAAAATCTAAAAGAAGTGGAGAAGAACTCATCCAAACCATTTGCTTTTGCTTTACACAAAGAACAGGTGTGTATAGTTTCCCAACTTCCCATCTATTTCCAATATGGATTAAGTGAGTTTGCTCTTCAATCAGATTCAAATAATACAATTTTTGTTTGTATCTCATGCACTGTAAATTAAGCCCTTAAGCATGATCATGCTGTATGAAGGACTTCATTTGAAGTGTATCTAGGGTATGCTAGGAGTAAAGTAAGGTTTAGGACCAACACTGATCATCAGTCCCACTAGCTCATGCAGTAGAGCACTGGACTTAGAATCTGGAAGTAAAGGGGTAGATTTCCACTAAGTACATTTGTGCAACAATCATGTATTACAAATGTATGTATACTAAGCTCCTTATGAATGATGAAATAAACAGCAGAGCATTTCAGTTAATATCTTTTTATGAATAATGGCACATTTCAGCTATGATATGGAAAGTATTACTGATCACTGCTTTGAAGTGCTTAATAAGAACTATACAGAGTAAGTCACTTATAAGTTCTACTTTATAGCAGTGCAGTAGTGTCACATTTACAATCTCTTAATACTTTTTTCTTCTGTTATCCTTATTAGCTGAAGTATTGAACCTCTTGATAAGCACTGCTTTGAAGGGATTGATGCTGCAGATTAGCTGGCTAATAGCCATTACATTTAGCCACAATATGGATAATAAGCACTTCAGTGGAGAGCTTATCAGTCCCCTCTCTAATGAAGCCCAGGTCCTTATAAGTTATATGACTCCCTTAGATAAGTCAGGGAGTTATGTGACTCTCTTAAGAGGGGGACCATTCTGGAGGCAACCCGGACTCCCTTTTGATATTGTTTCTTTTCTCTGTGAAGCTTCTAATTAGTGGTGCGCATGCAGGGCTACATATGTCTCCCTTCTAAGGCAGGGCCGTGCAACAATTAATAAGTGTTGCTGTGCCCACTGGGAAGGATATCAAACACTCTGTAATGGAAGGAATTTGACAAATTTAAAGAATGAATTTGAAAAACGGACACGATTGCAGTCATATACTGTTAATACGGATGACATGATAAACATTTATGCTGATGTATAATATGTTTACGGATATGAAGAAAGGATTCTGATGCAATAGAAGCAGTCTTAAGCATTAGATTTTAGGTACATAATACGAATAATCAACTTTCAGCTACTCTCCTTTACTGTCAATGCATTTTATCACGGAATGACTTCTCTATGATTAACACTAATGTCATAATATATCATTTGGATGTTATTGGTACAGAATGATTTTTTGTAAGCAAAAATGCATGCTTCTATACTCAAAGTAACATAGGGCGTGAATGGGTTAAGATGGTAGCGTGTTGTGAAATGAAAGAATGGGGCAGACATATAGAGGGACGGGACTGTAAAGGGAGGACATGTATGTAATTAGGGGCATTTTAAGACATGCGGAAATCACTACAAGGACAGATACACATAATACCGGTAATTGGAATGAAGATGACCATTACATATATTATATATACATTAAAAAAAAACACTATATATATATATATATATATATATATATATATATATATATATATATTATATATATATGTATATATATATATATATATATATATATATATATATATATATATGTGTGTGTGTGTGTGTGGACATGCATATACATATATAAATATATATATAATATATATATATTATATAAATGTATATACACTGGCCCGCGCCATATTTCACGAGGCAGAGTCAGTTATCATGCGTTTGATGCCCCTTGTAACATACATCTAATCACATATGAAATAAACGTATGTATGCCATTATTGCAATATGAGTTTTGAGGCCAGCCAGTAGGATAAACGTACCGTCATCAATGTCATACAGCACATGAGTCTTGAGGTTCCTAAAGCAAGGGCCGAGGACCGCCCATCCATCACATCACTGCTGCTAAAAATACCAGCTGCAAAGGCCTAAGTTAGATCTCTACCGCAAAAATCACACCATCCAGGTACTCACTAAGCCGATATCATCATTATGTATGCTGTAAGTAGGCCCACTGTAGCCACATGCATATCAACTAGCAGTTGAGTATGATGGCTGTGATGATGGTAAGTTGATGCGAAATTCTCAGATGAGTTTATTTTGGCCTTATAGAAGATACAGCAGCTATAAAGGTATCCTTATACTTCTAGCTAAGGATGGAGCCAGACCTCAAACAATTCAAATAAGAATGGTTTGATCAGTTGATATCCCTCAGGGAGACATGGGTCACGGTTCTTGGTATGTAATATCTCCAAACTATTTGAGCATAATGAGTTAGGATAATGTCTTTCATCAAGCATTCAATGAAGAACCTTGTTTAAGGTGAGGCTGAGTCACGTGTGAGTCCGGGTGAGATTGTGTTATAGTGCTAAATGACTCATTGTTAATTCAACCGACGCATGTATTACGTTTCTCGATGGCTACTTACTGTTGCAAAACGTTATATACACACTAACATACGAGTCCCCAATACAACTATTTTTATCAGAGCAGTTTAGTAATGGTGTAGTAATATTATCAGCAGAGCCCGTTTTGTCTGTACTCACATATGCCCATTAGTCAAACTAATGAGTACAGTACTGGATTGAGTGTGATTGGGTCATGGGCAGGTGAGTGTTTATATATGTGAGTGCTAGTGACCAATAATAGTTACCATTAAGTGCTATTTATGGGTGATTGGGTATCAGACAAAGCATAGCAGACAGGTAGATTCAGGTAGAACCTACCAGTGAGGACCCATAGTGCTCCCCTTACCCCCAAGGAAACCCAGGGAATACTGTTTGTTTGTATGATCCCCATGGGTGTGTGGTCTATATACTGAAACTACCTTGTGCATTGTTTGATCCCCATAAGGTACCTGGGCATACCAACTGGTCAAATCCATTGGAGCCCTGTAGGTGCTGTGTGTGTGGTAAGGTGTGGATGTAGCAGAAAGAACAGTCTCACACTACCCTGTGAGGTTGTTAAATACCCCCCCCCCCCCCTCACCCCATGTGTAGCCCTGTCCAGTGTTCAATCAGGTGAGCCGGTCTAACCCACCAGGTCAGGCCTTGCAGCCGCAGGGTAGTGGTGGGGGGGGGGGGGGGGGTGTAGACGCACTGGCTTGTCTAGTATATATGTCAACCTCCCCTCCTCTGATTTGCTGATAATTAGGGCGGACTACTTTACTGAAGGTGGACAGGGTGAATACATGAATATTTATCACCATAGTATGCGGGTCCCTCTTTGTTCTATTGTATCACCATCGCCAAATGATAATAAATAACATTAAAAACGTTATTAAGACGTATAGTAACATTGTTAGCTGGGAATAATATAGCTATTGTGAGTGTGGCTATTTTGTTAGCGAATGAACAACGTGAACATGGTTCATGTAGAGTTAGATTTATTGAGTTCGGTGAGCAATAGGATTGTACATCAAAACTTCTCAACATATTCGGATCAAAACATCAGTTAATATATTACGGTCTGACCCTTACCTCTATACACTACGACTGTGGCCAATCTAGGGAAAGACCCCTTCGTGGCGGATTTTTGGTTCTGGTTTTGGCCACCAGGGGGCATGATTGCTGTAAACGAGTGCTAAATTTTCATTTAGATTATTTCATCTAGATTACAATAATCTTCATCTTATATTGAGAATGCAAAAAGAACGTTATCTATGATGGATTAGCATATATATAACACTTTCTGGTTGCCATGGAAACTATTCCAGTAGCTAGAATTGGAGGTAATTCTTAATTTCTTGAAAATTTATCAGCTACCCAAAACTGAAAACAGAAAACAAACATTCATTCTAGAATCAAATTTAGACAAAAAATCCTATTTTATTTGGCTATTTCTAAATAAGACAAATTCTTCATTTTGTCTATCACTTTTTATTATGGGATACAATGCATTTAGAACTTATTTACCATTTCAGCTATTGATTTGAACTGATGTTTGAAACCAATTCCGACGAAACTACCACACCTCATGATAACTCATCTTAAAGGGGGGGGCGGTATTTTTCTTTGCCTGGTCACATATATTTTAAAAAATGGAATGATTCATTGTTAAGATGACAGCGCACGTGCAACTGTGATTAGCTGTGAATGAGTAATTTCTATGACGATGTTAAATGTAACTAACACCACCTTAGACCCTTAATTGCATTAATTGCTATCATCATAATTATTGATGAAATTATACTATATCAAGTTTACCATGCCAAGGAATATATTGGAACATGCAATTATCTTGTTCTCGTTTTTGCCCAAAGGAATATAAGGCTCCCTTCACTGTATTTCACGTACATCTTGGTACCCATCCTATAAGTACTACATGAAGAAAAGTTATTATTATTATTATTATTATTATTATTATTATTATTGTTGTTATTATTATTATTATCATTATTATTATTATTATTATTATTATTATTATTATTATTATTATTATTATTATTATTATTATTATTATTATTATTATTATTATTATTATTATTATTATTATCATTGTAATAAAAGTATCTTATCACACAAAACCCAACACACGGCATTTTATTTTTCAGTTATTATTATTATTATATAATACAATGAGAGGTTATTGTGCCATCAAGGTGAAACTACCCAACCACATGGCAGCTTTGTTTGCCCACAAGAGCCGGCCCTGTGAGTATAGTAGCAGAGGAAACTCACCTGTATGTACTGGATATACTCCTGGTAGTCGAGAGGCAATATCATTGATGTAAGCTGACGCCGAAATCTGATCCATTCAGACCAAAGTTGTCATAATGACCTTAGGTAGTCACATTTATTGGGTACTCAGAATGACTACATTAAGGTTGTTGATTTAGGTATTGTCAATTTGAAGACCTGCAGTGATGACAACTCTCAATTCCTAGGCTGTTCCAATGATTACCCAATGCTACCCAATGCTATTTCACACTGGATATGCATTGGCACGGGACTGCCATGCAGTGTTAATTGAATGAAGTATCTGCATAACTCTTTCTATCACATGCCATAAACTGGTGACAGGAAGAAGAGTGGCCTCTATACCTTTGGGGGCCATCATTCTCACCCATTGGCAACTTATTTATAACAACTAATGCTACTTAGTTCAATCAAGAGTACACCAAATATATGAAAGGGATGCCTCTCATTAAAGATAGTATTGCACCTAATGCAGTCCAGACAACACTATTATGCTTTTTGCACATGTTCTTACATTACCTCAAACCTTAAACCTCAGGGTGATTTCTGTTTATTTTAACATATTTAGAGATATCCGAGGGCTTAGAGAGTTTACAAATAGCCATACTATGTCCTTTGGAACATGCACAATATGAAAAGGGGAATTCGATTCATTCGCGGTGAGATACTATTTTTAAGAGGTGAACTAATTAGAGACTATATTCATATACTATTCTCCAGAGCACATGCCATTATTCATTATGACAACCTATTTTTTATTGTTTCAATGAGAGCACGCAACTCTCGTTTATTAACAAATAACACGTTCGAGACGCGGTATACATTTGTTAACTCATGAATGCAAAAAATTATGTATCTCACCAATGATAATAATATCAGCATGTACTAGGGTTTCTTCAACAATGGTTTGAATCGAAATTATTACATTGGTTCAATGCACAAACACAATATATACGAGGATGAACAGTAGTTTCGATGGATGATGATTCAGAGTAGAAAAAAAGAACAGAGAAATATTTCATGTAGACGGTACAATGAACATAATCATTGAGCACGAATGCAACAATCAAAGAAAAATACATACCAATCAAAATATAAACCAAAGATTTCACACGGGCACCGCACGTACCTATATGAACTTGTACTCATTTAGCAGCTACTAGATACCTAATACATAGTTATAACAGTGGAAACCACTATTGTGGTTTGGGATACTTTTCCCTTAGGTTCTTGATTCTTTTCAACTTTCGTTTGAACTGTGCTTTCGACACACTCAATTTCAAGTCTTCAGGTTGGACGTTCCAGAGCATCCTTCCCCTATATGCTGGTGACTTCTTGTAACCCTGGGTTATCGGGCGCTTGAGGGAAAAGAGCAGCTTGGCGTAAAACCTAGGTCATCATTATGTCTAGGCTCCTGCCTCTTAGTTCTCGGTGCAGGGCCGGATGTAGACTATTTACTACACCAATGTGACCATGAGGGGCCGGATGTCTAGTATAATTGACATAACTCTATGGGATTTAGCAAACCCCCGCCCCAGGGACAATTTATGAAAATATATTCGCCTCTGCCATGTCCAGAACATAACGCTTTTGCCCGATTTCAGATCTACTCAGCAGTTCGTATAAAATAGGATTACATACAACTGATACGAAGGAGCAGGATGAAAACACATTGAGGCAAGGATGAAAACTTGTACACAAGGTAGTCGTTAGTACTTAAAGGTCTAGAATTTCTTTGAGCCCTTTGCTTTGGAAGCTTACAAAGGCATCCTATGTTCTAATGCTGCGTATGTCTTGATGTACCTTATTCTGGACAGTGTATTGGCCCTCTATAGGCGGCTGACCTTTGGGAGATGGATCCTTTATAATGGGGGATCTTAAGTCTGGGTCCAGAATGGGATCTTGCTTGAAGATTTCTCATGTCTTGGTAATTTGTTTTGCTATTTTATACATCATTTTCAGCAGGTCTGAGTTTGCTCTATCTTCGAAGGTGTTCATTTCGGAAAGGAATTGGGTGTGGGCATGGTGAGGAAGGCCAAGACATCTTTTTGATGATGACATTTTGAAGGGTTTATAATTTTGTTACTCTATTTTTGTGGCACCATTATAGAGGAGATTGTCATATTCCATGGCAGGTAAGACTTTTCTGGAGTATATCTTTTGAAGATGAGGCCTTCATCTGGTGTTATACCTAGGTATTTGTATGAACTGAATTGTCAAGGGGCCTCCCCTGTAGACTGATGCTACAATTCTTTATCTTTTTACATTGTTGTGTTGTGCCTAAATTCATTATTCGTCTGCTACCTGACTATCAGGAATAGGTTTCTTTGTATCTGGGTGGAACAAGTTGATTTTTTGGTCGGTGGACTTTTCGCCAGGGAGTAGTTTGGGCATCAGCTAGATAGATTTCAAGAGGTTGCTGGGTGGGACTGCGTGGTACTGTGGATGAGTTGGGACAGGGCCTTGCAGTAGCATAATAAAGGCCCTTGTGCAGCTGTAATGCGAGTTCCCTCAGTTGCCCCTTGTGTGAGGTGTATTGTGTGGATGATTCTAATCTTAGGTTCATAAAAATAGACAATTGAAGATAAAATGGTAGGAAGTTTGACATGGCCGAGTCTCGAACCCTAGACCTTTCGGGTGCAAGGTGACCACTATACTACAGTGTGGGTTTGAGGTGGTGATCATAAGTAACTTATATATAGTGCACCTAGGAATGTTTTAACCTTTGGGACAGGCTTCCCAAAGCGTACACAACCCCACGCCTTGTGCAAGCCCTTACCTACCTATAACCCAAGTGGCCCCACCACCAGCTAGCTACTGGGTGGGATTGGGTGGGCATGTGGCAGGGTTAGGACAGCTCACCCAAAGTTCACCCAATCTCACCCATAGAACTAGGCACAAAAGCAGTTCGCCCAAGCTGGCACTAGCACACAGAGAAAAGAAGTAGAATCACAGTGACTTCCAAATGGGACTCTGGACTCGATCACTGAGGTAACTCTCCCCACGACTCCAAAGTGACTCCCAATCATTAGGGAGAATAGGAGTCATTATAGAGTTATTATAGAGTCCTGCTAATGTTAGGGAGTCACTTTAGAGTCCTGTGATGAGTTACCTCAGTGATCAGGTCGGGAGTCACAATGATTCTACTTATTTTCTATGTGCATGCCCTAGCTTTACCCTAGTTTGATGGGATAATAATTCATATTAGTCCACTCCATTTGCTTGAAATCTGTTTCATCTACTATCAATATATAATTCATCCTTAAATACTCATGTCCACCTCCACCCCCCTCGTTCTATACATCTCATTGTAGTCTTCAATGCGTGATGGAAGGGTGAATTAATCATTATAGACGTCTTTACACAAAGAGATAAGAGATAGCTATGATTGATAACAGGAAGGAAATTACACCATGATACATAGAGACATCTGCATATCAGATGCCAGGCGTGGGCGTCAGACAGGAAATCAATGCCATTGTCCATCACTGACTTTTAGGGCCAAGCAGATTAATAGTGTCACGTTGTGTAAGAATCTGTGATGCCTGTTCTTAGTTATTTTGCCTGTTATTTCCAACGTCCACTGGGGTCTAATCGGCCAAGGTTATAAAGGAAATGTATGGGCTTAGTCGGCTGAAGTTCCTCAGTGGACGGTGGTCATCAGAAACCCAATCCCTAGTGTATTCACAATATGAATTATGCAAGGTTGATACTAGTCCTCTTGATGCTAATCCTTTTTATATCCCTTTCCCAGTACATGTTTTGGTCAAAGACCTAAGATACGATGCTGTATTTCCAGGTGCGAAGGTCCGGAAGGGCAGGATGAAAGTCCCAGAGTTTGGACAATCAACACAGTTCTTTGGTGAGTGTCCGTCGCTTAACATATATAGCAAACCCCTTTTTGAACTTACACGGTGATTATTAAGATATGTGTTTTACTAATGCAATGAGAATAGGGTCGACATGACACATAAATTTATGCAGGACTTGCGACTAACTCCCCACTTTGACCAGCAGGGAAATCACACACACAAGGGTTGATACATACAATGGTACTCAGTGGACAGAACCCCCCCCCCCCCCCCTTCCCCCACACATACACATGCCCACACACGCTCTAGAGGGGTGGTCGTTAGGAGGGAGTTGACTGTACTTATTATAGAGGTGGAATTTGGTCCTGTTACATGGAAAATGATTAAATTGGTAAAAGTGCATTCACGAAATGAACGAGGCAGGTGTAGAAATAAGATAGCAACTGATCATGAAATGATGTCATTTGGCAATTGCTTGTTGTGTCCGTACGCTTGTGTCTGCGTTTGTACATTTCCCCATTTTGTCTGCTCTGTCTAAAAGGTAACATAAACACAAATCACGTGTTGCACATTCATTTGGTGTAGATAATACGCAGATTAATAGTGTCAGGTTGTGTAAGGACGTGTGATGCCTGTTATTAGTTATTTTGTCTGTTACCTCCACCGCCCACTCGGCATTAATCGGCCAAAGTAATAGAGGAAATGTATGGGCTTAGTCGGCTGAAGTTCCCCAGTGGACGGTGGTCATCAGGAACCCATATTTGATTGGAACATGAGAGGGAAGATTCGTTCAACCCTACCAAAATTACAAAATAGTGAAAAATAGTTCTTGTCGCTATTTGAGCATACATGTCGAATTGGTTATTTAAAAAGCATAATCATGGCTATCATATCCACTTGACCATCTATAGTACTCTAATTGGATGATTGACACCTAATCTATAATGATGCCAATACTGAGCCCCTGAACTATTTGGATATAGGTCCGCAACCTATCTATCATATAAGAGTTGGATATGGCACCACAATGGAGATACATATATGCATATATCCCTATTCGGCTGAAGTTATATTGGAAATGTATGGGCTCAATCGGCCGAAGTTACCCAATGGACGTTGGCCATTAGTAATAACGATGTACCTCATTACGAGGTACTCACCCTTATCCTCTCATACGCTTCTCACCCCTTCCCAGTCTAACAGTTAGGCTGCAGCCATGTATCCAGCAGACTAAGTTGCTCCGGTGGAAAAAGCGTCAGACTCTTGATCTGGAATTCCAGAGCTCACGCCCGAACCAAAATGGTTGCTGAGAAAACTGGTGGTGACCTCTGGTCTAGCACAGTTTTGCAAGCATTGCAGTTTAGTTGCGGTAGTAATCAGTTTACTCGGTGAAATGGGAAACACTAGGTACGCTGCTCACCTGTGTTTTATTGGTGCACACCTGTGAACTGGCCCCATATAGCCACCATCCACTGGGCTTTAATCGACCAACTTTATATAGGAAATGAAGGGGCTCCATCGGTCAAAGTTACCCAGTGGGCGGTGCCCATAAGGGGAGTGTAGATTGTAGTCAGTAGACATTGATGAAGACATTTGTCCTTGAAAATGAAACCGTTCAATTACTATAAATGGAACTTCTTATTCACATTTTCTTGACTGTTTCATAAGTGATTCAAAACTAGAAACGTACTATGAAAATCCCTCTTAGATCCAAAGTTAGACTAGGGCTACACTATTGATATTTAATAGCTTTTCTTAGTCATGATACCCCTGGGACGCATTTAGAGATTATTTTGTAAATTCCAAATATAATATCAACTCTGAGTTTGAGAAGCAATTCCTCCTAAACTGCCAAGAGCATTCCAGTTAAAGATTTCTCATTTAAAGCCCATGAGATTAAGTATTTACGCCAGATGTCTATTTTCATGTGTCTGGTCATATTATGGACCAGTTTAAAGCAGCATAATCCCCAGGAAAGTAGAGGCAGCTTGTCTAGTAATATGCTACTAATGGGTGAAGCGTGGGTAAAACTTTAAGACGATACACTGGATAATCTAACTATCCTATGTACTTAGTTATAATATATCCTACATACATAAAGATATGCATGGTCGTATTAACAATTAGAATGCTTACCATCTGAATGTCTATGTATACCTACAGTGGAAGCTGATGCTGATATCTGTGTGAGTCTGCTAGGGGGCGGTGACAGCAAGATGTGAGAAGGGGATTGTATATATGGGATAAGCATCAGGACTGTCACTATGACGGTTACATGTAGCTTACTTTATCATGGCAAGTCCATATGTGGTAGACATGATCCATGTTAATAGCTGTATAAGATTAATAAGCCAAAATATAGGGTGGTTGCCGAGGCGCCAGCCAAGAGCAATGACCCATAGCTGGGGCTTGTAACACTTATGCAGCTACTAACACGGACACATATCTCACGTTTACTCACTGATTGGTTTGTGATTTGTCTGTAAGCAATATACAAACAGGCTCTTTCTTTTGTCCTCTTATCCAGCTGTGGTGTGAATATAGATATACCAAAAAATAGATATACTCAAAAAATCGAGGAAATTGAGCCTTCGTTCTTGTTTAAATGTGCCTCAAAAAGGGGAGGGGCGCTTATTAAGGGGAGGGCGTTTACTGCATCGAATACGGTATACAAGGTAGATACACTGGTAGGGGGTCGGGAAGGGAGAGGTACTGGGTATTGTCAGCTTTAATCAGCTGCTTAAATAACATGTATGTGGGTGGGAGTTACAGGAGTTAAGGGGCGGGGGAGTTGATCAGATTTGGCTGGTTACTAGCTGGTGGACTGCACTGTTCACAGGGACGTGCCGACACCAGTGTACTTGTCAGCAGACGCTGCTGAGCAGACGCTGCCACATCACGTGACCTCTTTCTATCTGGGATTTTGCGTGGGCGGAAAAATCAAAGAGAGGCCATGGGTCAACTACAACGGGCCCGCAGTCAGGGAGTTACTTTAAAAGAGCTTACCGACCGGGGCGCAAAGTGTTCCATAATGTGGGACTGTCAGATGACAGACATACTAGATATACCGTTAAGATTGCATTGTATTTTGGTCTACAGCTATGGAGGTGAAGTCTAATGAAATGTTTGTAATGGCCCAATACAAACATTCATATATTGATGTTCTTTTTGAGAATGTGTGTGTGTGTATTATTAAACTATGGGGGGAAAGCAACATATTCTTATGTTAGCTCGGTGAGCGACATGCAAGGGTGAGTAGTCCATCTAATCTGTTCTTAGCTGTTTCATCTACCTATTATAGTCGGGAACTGTCGACTGTCTTACAAAGCTCATTAAATAAAATCGGTTAGAAGCAGTCTGGCAAACCTTTCTTCTTCTTATGTACAAATATTTATGGAACTTCTCAGTGTCAATCAATTGAGTTTGGTCATCAGATCCACCTACATTTTAATATAATTATTGTGAATTACAGAAATACTATCCTGTCATGTGCACTGGTTCTCACAATTCAAGACAGTATTTGAATATACGACAACAATGGGATGTGAACTTGACATACGGCTCATCATAACTCGGGAACGCTGAGGGCTGGGAGCCTTCCTGATGTAGTGCATATACCAGGCACACAGGATACATTCCCAATTATACAACAATTACGGCATCGCCAGGCTCCTCCACGCACAACAGGGAGGGACCTTTACCTATGCCTGCCAGAAGCTGGCTAAAATAACATAATTGTCTGAGCCACTGGTCTTTCAATTGAGTTGCTCAGCTTACCCTTGCTTAATACTGGCGATACTCTCAATGAATGATCCTTTTTACCGTTACATGGCCTTGAGAGGACATAATGGCACTGTTATGCGATACATCGACTCTGCCGACTGTTGCAGGTCAATGTCAAACTGAGAGAATGACAGCTAAAAAGAGAGGCCAAGCTTCTCTAAGGATGGGGGCTAATAATATGTATTATAAGTGTGCTCCGGTGTTTGAATAATGTAGCCAATTTCGGTGGTCATTGTAAACCTGGAGAATTGCAATGCTCGCCTTACTTGTCAGATTAGCATAGTTTGCAGAAATACATTAAGGAGGTGAGGTAGAAGACTGACATCAGTTCTCATATCCAAATTATATCATAGGAAAACGGAAACAGGAGTTGTGTTGGAAGTAGTATAGGAAAATGTACACGAGTAGCAGGCGAAGTGTTGGTAGTAGTATTGGAAAATGGACATGTACAGCAGGCGAAGTGTTGGTAGTAGTATTGGAAAATGGACATGTACAGCAGGCGAAGTGTTGGTAGTAGTATTGGAAAATGGACATGCAAAGCAGGCGAAGTGTTGGTAGTAGTATTGGAAAATGGACATTTAGAGCAGGCGTAGTGTTGGTAGTAGTATTGGAAAATGGACATGTACAGCAGGCGAAGTGTTGGTAGTAGTATAGGAAAATGGACATGTAGAGCAGGCGAAGTGTTGGTAGTAGTACAGGAAAGTGGATATGTGCAGCAGGCGAAGTGTTGGTAGTAGTACAGGAAAGTGGAGATGTGCAGCAGGCGAAGTGTTGGTAGTAGTACAGGAAAGTGGGCATGTGCAGCAGGCGAAGTGTTGGTAGTAGTACAGGAAAGTGGGTATGTGCAGCAGGCGAAGTGTCGGTAGTAGTATAGGAAAACATGTAAATTATCTTCATAATCAAATTTAGAGTTAGGAATAGCTCTTTCTAAACAGAGTTTCTTTACTGAGGAAAACCAGTATGAGACAAAATGTTCTTCGTTTCTTGAATGGTCGTTGTCGCCATGCTCCTAGTAGTATAAGAAAATGAATATATCCAGCAGGGTCTGTATTAGTAGTGGTATATGGAAATGAACATTGTGTTGGTTGTAGCAAAATATGCCTTCAGTAAGGTTTCTGTTATTTATAGTAGCAGGCTTTGTATTGCTAGTAATAGTAGCTAAGAACCATGAAGATTCAGCTAATCCGTTGATGAAACTTCTACTATTGCATACACTTATAAATACTGACCGAGTGGTGAAGGTCAGACTGTATCTGCGCCGTCGATCCTTAGTTAAATACCCTTTTTAATTAAACAAAGATTAACATACAGCCATAGGATTAGGATGCCTGCCAAACTATGATTTTGAAGGTGAATGGCTTATGTAACCAACATACATGTATATGTTCGTAAAAGTCAATGTCGTCAATGTTTCCCAGTCAGTGTACTTATTTTCAAATCTACGCTTCACTGTCATTGATTTCCCCTTTTCTTGCTTTCCCTTGCTTGCCTTAGATGGAAAGGCAGTTGACCAGAAAAGTAATAGCACGTTATCCACCAGTCATAGGAACCATACAGGTAGGTGTAGCTGAGTACCTTGCTGTCCCGACCTTGCCCCTTTCCATGACTTACTAAAAATACAGTAAACTAGCCCTTTTCTGCTAACTTGTACATATCGCTTTTTCATGTGTCAGATAAAGTTTACACTAAGGGGTAAAAAGATCATCAGTGTAACTTTCCTAGTGGATTTTGAGTTGCTAGATCTCTTGTAACCCTCCACGTATATATATATATATATGCATGACTTAACCTCCTATCCTCTATATAATTTACCTTAGATTCTTGGTGTACCCATTCAGTGGAGGTACGCCAAAATGACTCTCTTTTAGGAGTAAGATCCCAGTATGGTTTGACTCTATTTCAAAGAGAGTGTGCAAAGACTGGACCCTCGCTCTAAATCCAGGTAGACAATGCGTTGCAAGTGATGTTATGGTAAACACTGTTGATGGATTCCAGCATTCCTGCCCCGGCGCCATGGTATAGTGGTCAGGGCGCGTTCCGTTGGGGCGGCTGGAGTCTGGTGTTATTTTGATTGCATTTCAAAGAGACTCAGGCATTGCTGGACTGTCCAACATTGCTACCGGTAGGCTAGCATTACCTAACTGAATAGATTCAGGCAGTGCTGAACTCTCAAAAAGAGTAATTTTGGTGACACTTAATTGGCCAGTCTGACTCAGGAAAGAGAGTAAGGCTGACGCTATTTTCTTCTGTGTACATACGGTATTATCTTATTGACATCGTTATTTTATTGATGTTTCAGTACTAAAGGAGAAATTGGGGAAAGAGGACCGACTTCGGCAATTACAAGCTCTACAACAGCAAGAGCAACAATATCAACATAATCATCACCACACAAACCAATATATAGACAATGTTTTATATACAGAAAGAGGTATGTACGTTTGAATGAATTAATATACGTTGAACCTAAAACTGCATTCAGAAAGTAATGAGATATGAGAACCCGTGAGGCCTGTATCCCTCAAAAAAAAAAATCCCTCAAAATTGGCCCATTTGAGATATAGGGAACGGGTGAAGTCCCTATGTGCTAAACGGCCCCTATCTCTCAAAACGGTGTGGACCCCCTGCTTAAATCCCTGCTAAATTTTCTATTTTTATTCGGCCGAATCTTGAATGATTGTCTTCTTGTGAGGAGTAGTATAGTATGTATCGGAACGGGACTATAGTTAAGTACTGTTTATTACTCAATCGACCTGCAGCCAATCAGAGGCCTCCATTTGGTCACGTGACCGGAAGTGACCTACTTAGGGGATTAGTGGTGCATTCTGGGTAACCCTGCAGCCAATCAGAGGCCTCCATTTGGTCACGTGACCGGAAGTGACCTACTTAGGGGATTAGTGGTGCATTCTGGGTAACCTACTGACCTACTTAGAAGCTCTCAGCCAATCAGAGGCCGGCATTCTGGTAACCATGGTAACGTGACTTACTTACGTCACGTGACCTACTTAGGCTCAGCCAATCAGAAGCCGGCATTCTGGTAACTAGGGTAACGTGACCTACTTAGGGTTTGTTTGTAAACAACACCACGTGGCTCTCTTGTTTGTAAACAACACCACGTGACACGTGACTGTTTGTAAACAAACAATTCGACTTAGTCTGACATTTTCAGCTGTCGCATGCTGACCTGCTGCTATCATAAGAGAAACAAAAGCCCTAATCACGCTTTTCAGCTGGATCCTTCCACCCACCAGACATGGATCCAGATGGGAGGGTGGTTTAAAATTAATCCGTGTACCGACTGTCATACAATAGTGTAATTAGTTGAACACGTGTTACCTGTATAAAGGATTAGCAGGTCATGGGCTTAGAGTGTGTATAGAAAAACAACTACAGGTAGCGTGAACAAAGCGACCCCCTCCCTTTCTGTCACTCTGTCTGTGACTAGAGGGCGCGCGTGTGGTAAGCGGCTTAAATCTAAAGAAAAAAAATCACCCTCTCCTGTCGTCAGCAGTCAGCTGGCCGGCGGCTGGAAAATGCGATTAGAGGGATGATGAGCGCGGTTTTTTATATTCAATATATTAGAAGTGTGCTTTGTTGCTTATATAGTTCATTATGCGTTTAAAATGTTCGCGAGTATCGTAGAAATGTACAAAAATCCTATTGTGGCGCCATCTGACGAAAAGAGCGGAGAACTATACTAGGGTATGGCGAGCTAGACTAGAGCATGTAATCACCAGGCGGCAGAGTGGTCAAAAGACAATCTCGTAGTAGTAGGTCTACTTGGATCTTGAGTAGCCACCCTTGTGGTTGCAATTACCTAGACTAGTTGACCCTGCCAGCCTGGTCAAGTGAAATTAGTAAGGAGACCGCACATTAACGCGCTCCACAGTCTTTAGACAGTTAAGACTATAGTACCGTAGATTCTACTGTGTACTCACACTAACTATTTACAGTGCTACATATTCATACCCGTGTTCTAAGTGTTTTTTTAGAAAAAAGCGATCTACTCACCCATTTTTTTTAGACAAACTCCTATTAGCAGGTAACCCCTGTATAAACCATACTGCAAAGATCTGCTACTTCGAGCGTCTGCCTCGTGACTGATAGTGTACAACAAGACGAAGTGGGCAGAGGTGAAGTACTGTTCCAAGAAAAATTGAGGCTCTTTATATAGCTGAGAGAGCGGCTAATCCGGATGTTCTAAGCTTGTTTTCACCTAGAGCCCCACCCTCTTCCAGAGAGGAATCAAATTGCTTTTCACCTGGACCCTTCCACCCCTCATCCATCAGCATGAAAAGAGGGATAACAAGTGTAACGTGCGCTACATGTATATGGGATTATAGCTGGTGAAGAGATAAAGCCAGGTCAACTGTGTATACAAAGACTACAGGAGGTGATTAACGACAGGTGTGACGCGCCAGCCCGTGGACGGATTATCTTCTAAGCTGACGCTTATTCAACTAGCCAGCTGCCGTCCGCTCCACTCACCACGGCAAGAGGAGGTGCTTTTGTTTTACACTTAAGTCGCTTACCACATGTACTCGTCTCTACCTCACAGACAGACACCCTCTCGCTTGCTTCACGACCCCTGTAGCTTTTTTTGTATACACACTCTAATCTCATAACCCCCTGATCCGTTATACAGGTAACGGGTATTCTCTTTTAAATAGCTGCCAGTCAGCCTGCGGCAGCTGAAAACGACGGTAAGTAGCTTAGCTCTAGAAGCAAGAAGGCGTATATAAGGAGGCTGACACGTGTATAGGCGCCTTATAAGTCGGCAGGGGGTAAATACTAGTGAAAAAGGAAGGCAGGTGTGCAGGTAGCTTTCTAACAGACACGTGTGTGCACTAAGCTGCTTAAGTCTAAACCCACCTGCAGTAGTCAGGTAGCATGTGAAAACTTACTTAACAGATCTCTTAATTGAGTAGAGACTCTGTACTGAGAGAGTCTTTTCAGCCGTTTAAGAGGATTATCTAGGACAGGGTACATAAGGAGTGAAACGACGCTCTCACCCATCACACTTTCTCGACCCGCCCTTCATCATCGTAGCATCGTCCACTCTACGCTCGCTCAGAATGTTATGATGGTTAGTTCTGCTATTTTCAGCTACTTTTCTTATCGAAGTGTTGACGCTACAGAGCATCGAAACTCTCTCCAAATGAGTCCAAGAAAGAAAAAGCAACTTCCACTTGAAGCAGGAAGAGAAACAGTGCCCTATGATGCATGTGAGGTAAAGAAACATTGGAAGGACGTCACCAAGGAGCAATGGATAGAAGCATGCTTCAACTTCATCGGAACGGAAGTAGTTTCATTTGGACAGAGGGAGAAGATTTAGTTGGAGCTATTTTTCTTAGCTCCGTATACTTGGCCTGACTGTGGTGAAATTCCTTCAGGTATTTGTTCAGTCTTCGCCATAGAAGTTATCAGGTCTTTGAAGGAGCTTCGATATATGCAAGGCACTCACGAGGAGATTGTTCAGAAAATGACGGAATTTGAAACAGGAGAAGACACAATATGGTGCGAGGAGACGACATATACGGACGATGATCTGGAGTACATCATTTGTAGCCCGTTGGAACATTATGTTAAAGACTTTGAGGACATGCTAGACAGCACTGAGATGAACCCGAAAGAGAGATCCCTTACTGCACAGAAAGAGGCCAAAGCTGTGTTGGAAAAGCTCAAGTTTGGTCAAGGATTCACTCTTCAAAGCAGCTGTGTGAGTGTGATAAAAGGCCTTGTGTTGAAACATCCAGACATGAAGTTTTCGCGTGCTGTCGACACACTTCCTTTGCCTGAACTGATGATGAACATGATCGATCCCATCGTACCAACATGTTTCGACTCTGCCAATTGTCCCATGTATAAAATGGTTTCAAGTTTTGCCCGTGGCCGATGGCTAAACGATCCACTGAAGTCAGAAAACCTCCTTGATTTAATCAACTGACTAAATGTATTTTCTCATACTAGTATTAGTAGCATTAGTAATAGCAGCTACTCAGTCTCGTGCAGCACAAGCAGCAGCATCTGTCAGCAGCATCCGTGACATCGTCAGCAGCAGCAGCAGCTGCACGAGCAGCACAAGCAGCAGCATCTGTCAACAGCATCCGTGACATCGTCAGCAACTGCAGCAGCTGCACGAGCAGCACAAGCAGCAGCAGCTGTCAGCAGCTGCAGCAGCTGCACGAGCAGCACAAGCAGCAGCACCAACAGCAGCAGCAACAGCAAATCAGCAGCAGCAGCAGCAGCAGCAGCAGCAGCAGCAGCAGCGGCGGTGTGGACCACTAAATTCGAGATGGCGACATGTCTGTTTCTTAGAATCGACATTCGACATGAGGCCTAGTGACATTTGACATGAAGCTTGAAAAACATAGTGACAGGTGACATGAGCAATTCTTAAAATCGACATGAGATATGAGCATAATTAAGCGACATCGACATGTGCCATGGCTATTTTTTTTTAAGACAAACGCCATAGACTCCTCATTCAAACCCCCACTAGTAGTGCTCTATAAGCGCAAGCTTTGCCTTAAGAGAGCTGTGGCTGTGAACCCTCTCCTCCCCCCGTACACACAGGTAAATATCAGAGTCAGCCAATGTCGCCAATACTACTCTCATACAAGGGTCAGGCACTGCTGGACTATAATAGATGGGTCAAGGACCATTCTACTGAGGGTCAGGCTAGGCTGGACATTCAATAACAGGCTGGACTTTGGCAAACTTGCTTGAAAGTCTGGCCAGCAAGAGTCCGTTGAAGGACTATACGGTAAAAAGGCTGCTGTTACAGTCAAGATACTCATATTTCAAGCCCAGAAAACTGTAATTAGCTTTCCAAGTTGTTTATTTAACAATATCCTGGCCTAGCAAGAAGCTGTCAGATGACATCTAAGAAAAATGGGGCTGTTAATTGATCAAGAGAGCTACATTGTTACAGAGTCCTATTCCTCTTTTTTGAGGTGGGACCAAATTTTGAAAAAAGAATAAACTCAAAAAAAAAAGCCTTAAGATTGAAACAGTTGTAGATGACAAATTTGATGAGGAAGTCGTATTAATTAGTTTACAAATAGCCGCTGCACGAGCAGCACAAGCAGCAGCTGACACTAGTGTCAGCTGCAGCAGCTGCACGAGCTGCTTGTGCTGCTCGTGCAGCAGCTATTTGTAAACTAATTAATACGACTTCCTCATCAAATTTGTCATCTACAACTGTTTCAATCTTAAGGCTTTTTTTTTTGAGTTTATTCTTTTTTCAAATTTGGTCCCACCTCAAAAGAGGAATAGGACTCTGTAACAATGTAGCTCTCTTGATCAATTAACAGCCCCATTTTTCTTAGATGTCATCTGACAGCTTCTTGCTAGGCCAGGATATTGTTAAATAAACAACTTGGAAAGCTAATTACAGTTTTCTGGGCTTGAAATATGAGTATCTTGACTGTAACAGCAGCCTTTTTACCGTATAGTCCTTCAACGGACTCTTGCTGGCCAGACTTTCAGGCAAGTTTGCCAAAGTCCAGCCTGTTATTGAATGTCCAGCCTAGCCTGACCCTCAGTAGAATGGTCCTTGACCCATCTATTATAGTCCAGCAGTGCCTGACCCTTGTATGAGAGTAGTATTGGCGACATTGGCTGACTCTGATATTTACCTGTGTGTACGGGGGGAGGAGAGGGTTCACAGCCACAGCTCTCTTAAGGCAAAGCTTGCGCTTATAGAGCACTACTAGTGGGGGTTTGAATGAGGAGTCTATGGCGTTTGTCTTAAAAAAAAATAGCCATGGCACATGTCGATGTCGCTTAATTATGCTCATATCTCATGTCGATTTTAAGAATTGCTCATGTCACCTGTCACTATGTTTTTCAAGCTTCATGTCAAATGTCACTAGGCCTCATGTCGAATGTCGATTCTAAGAAACAGACATGTCGCCATCTCGAATTTAGTGGTCCACACCGCCGCTGCTGCTGCTGCTGCTGCTGCTGCTGCTGCTGCTGCTGATTTGCTGTTGCTGCTGCTGTTGGTGCTGCTGCTTGTGCTGCTCGTGCAGCTGCTGCAGCTGCTGACAGCTGCTGCTGCTTGTGCTGCTCGTGCAGCTGCTGCAGTTGCTGACGATGTCACGGATGCTGTTGACAGATGCTGCTGCTTGTGCTGCTCGTGCAGCTGCTGCTGCTGCTGACGATGTCACGGATGCTGCTGACAGATGCTGCTGCTTGTGCTGCACGAGACTGAGTAGCTGCTATTACTAATGCTACTAATACTAGTATGAGAAAATACATTTAGTCAGTTGATTAAATCAAGGAGGTTTTCTGACTTCAGTGGATCGTTTAGCCATCGGCCACGGGCAAAACTTGAAACCATTTTATACATGGGACAATTGGCAGAGTCGAAACATGTTGGTACGATGGGATCGATCATGTTCATCATCAGTTCAGGCAAAGGAAGTGTGTCGACAGCACGCGAAAACTTCATGTCTGGATGTTTCAACACAAGGCCTTTTATCACACTCACACAGCTGCTTTGAAGAGTGAATCCTTGACCAAACTTGAGCTTTTCCAACACAGCTTTGGCCTCTTTCTGTGCAGTAAGGGATCTCTCTTTCGGGTTCATCTCAGTGCTGTCTAGCATGTCCTCAAAGTCTTTAACATAATGTTCCAACGGGCTACAAATGATGTACTCCAGATCATCGTCCGTATATGTCGTCTCCTCGCACCATATTGTGTCTTCTCCTGTTTCGAATTCCGTCATTTTCTGAACAATCTCCTCGTGAGTGCCTTGCATATATCGAAGCTCCTTCAAAGACCTGATAACTTCTATGGCGAAGACTGAACAAATACCTGAAGGAATTTCACCACAGTCAGGCCAAGTATACGGAGCTAAGAAAAATAGCTCCAACAAAATCTTCTCCCTCTGTCCAAATGAAACTACTTCCGTTCCGATGAAGTTGAAGCATGCTTCTATCCATTGCTCCTTGGTGACGTCCTTCCAATGTTTCTTTACCTCACATGCATCATAGGGCACTGTTTCTCTTCCTGCTTCAAGTGGAAGTTGCTTTTTCTTTCTTGGACTCATTTGGAGAGAGTTTCGATGCTCTGTAGCGTCAACACTTCGATAGGAAAAGTAGCTGAAAATAGCAGAACTAACCATCATAACATTCTGAGCGAGCGTAGAGTGGACGATGCTACGATGATGAAGGGCGGGTCGAGAAAGTGTGATGGGTGAGAGCGTCGTTTCACTCCTTATGTACCCTGTCCTAGATAATCCTCTTAAACGGCTGAAAAGACTCTCTCAGTACAGAGTCTCTACTCAATTAAGAGATCTGTTAAGTAAGTTTTCACATGCTACCTGACTACTGCAGGTGGGTTTAGACTTAAGCAGCTTAGTGCACACACGTGTCTGTTAGAAAGCTACCTGCACACCTGCCTTCCTTTTTCACTAGTATTTACCCCCTGCCGACTTATAAGGCGCCTATACACGTGTCAGCCTCCTTATATACGCCTTCTTGCTTCTAGAGCTAAGCTACTTACCGTCGTTTTCAGCTGCCGCAGGCTGACTGGCAGCTATTTAAAAGAGAATACCCGTTACCTGTATAACGGATCAGGGGGTTATGAGATTAGAGTGTGTATACAAAAAAAGCTACAGGGGTCGTGAAGCAAGCGAGAGGGTGTCTGTCTGTGAGGTAGAGACGAGTACATGTGGTAAGCGACTTAAGTGTAAAACAAAAGCACCTCCTCTTGCCGTGGTGAGTGGAGCGGACGGCAGCTGGCTAGTTGAATAAGCGTCAGCTTAGAAGATAATCCGTCCACGGGCTGGCGCGTCACACCTGTCGTTAATCACCTCCTGTAGTCTTTGTATACACAGTTGACCTGGCTTTATCTCTTCACCAGCTATAATCCCATATACATGTAGCGCACGTTACACTTGTTATCCCTCTTTTCATGCTGATGGATGAGGGGTGGAAGGGTCCAGGTGAAAAGCAATTTGATTCCTCTCTGGAAGAGGGTGGGGCTCTAGGTGAAAACAAGCTTAGAACATCCGGATTAGCCGCTCTCTCAGCTATATAAAGAGCCTCAATTTTTCTTGGAACAGTACTTCACCTCTGCCCACTTCGTCTTGTTGTACACTATCAGTCACGAGGCAGACGCTCGAAGTAGCAGATCTTTGCAGTATGGTTTATACAGGGGTTACCTGCTAATAGGAGTTTGTCTAAAAAAAATGGGTGAGTAGATCGCTTTTTTCTAAAAAAACACTTAGAACACGGGTATGAATATGTAGCACTGTAAATAGTTAGTGTGAGTACACAGTAGAATCTACGGTACTATAGTCTTAACTGTCTAAAGACTGTGGAGCGCGTTAATGTGCGGTCTCCTTACTAATTTCACTTGACCAGGCTGGCAGGGTCAACTAGTCTAGGTAATTGCAACCACAAGGGTGGCTACTCAAGATCCAAGTAGACCTACTACTACGAGATTGTCTTTTGACCACTCTGCCGCCTGGTGATTACATGCTCTAGTCTAGCTCGCCATACCCTAGTATAGTTCTCCGCTCTTTTCGTCAGATGGCGCCACAATAGGATTTTTGTACATTTCTACGATACTCGCGAACATTTTAAACGCATAATGAACTATATAAGCAACAAAGCACACTTCTAATATATTGAATATAAAAAACCGCGCTCATCATCCCTCTAATCGCATTTTCAAGCCGCCGGCCAGCTGACTGCTGACGACAGGAGAGGGTGATTTTTTTTCTTTAGATTTAAGCCGCTTACCACACGCGCGCCCTCTAGTCACAGACAGAGTGACAGAAAGGGAGGGGGTCGCTTTGTTCACGCTACCTGTAGTTGTTTTTCTATACACACTCTAAGCCCATGACCTGCTAATCCTTTATACAGGTAACACGTGTTCAACTAATTACACTATTGTATGACAGTCGGTACACGGATTAATTTTAAACCACCCTCCCATCTGGATCCATGTCTGGTGGGTGGAAGGATCCAGCTGAAAAGCGTGATTAGGGCTTTTGTTTCTCTTATGATAGCAGCAGGTCAGCATGCGACAGCTGAAAATGTCAGACTAAGTCGAATTGTTTGTTTACAAACAGTCACGTGTCACGTGGTGTTGTTTACAAACAAGAGAGCCACGTGGTGTTGTTTACAAACAAACCCTAAGTAGGTCACGTTACCCTAGTTACCAGAATGCCGGCTTCTGATTGGCTGAGCCTAAGTAGGTCACGTGACGTAAGTAAGTCACGTTACCATGGTTACCAGAATGCCGGCCTCTGATTGGCTGAGAGCTTCTAAGTAGGTCAGTAGGTTACCCAGAATGCACCACTAATCCCCTAAGTAGGTCACTTCCGGTCACGTGACCAAATGGAGGCCTCTGATTGGCTGCAGGGTTACCCAGAATGCACCACTAATCCCCTAAGTAGGTCACTTCCGGTCACGTGACCAAATGGAGGCCTCTGATTGGCTGCAGGTCGATTGAGTAATAAACAGTACTTAACTATAGTCCCGTTCCGATACATACAATACTACTGTGAGGCATGCTTCCTTATTGCTGAAGTAAGAAATATCCCTTAAAATTGATTACAAATGGTTTTACTGGATAGGGGTTTTGATACTTAGGGATCGTTTGTAGGATAGGGGCCTGACGACATGTCCCTATGTCTCAAATGGTCCCCATCTCTCAAATTTCTGTGAGATAGGGGCTGTTAGAATGTGGTCCCTATGTCTCAAAATATTTGTGGGATAGGGGCTTTTTGACATATATAGGGACTATTTCCTAAGTCTCAAAGGGCCCCTATCCCACAAATATCATACGGGATAGGGGCTTTTTGGGACTTCACAGATCCTATGAAACAGTACAAACAAATTGAATTGGTTTAGTCAAAACACTCGGCTACTGGGAATGGCACCGTCCACCGGAGAACATTCGTCAATTGAGCCCGTACGTTTTCGGTTGACTAGAGCCCAGTGGACGATGACCATAGGCAGTTATGACACTCCCTATAATTACCTGGATCGGTCAATCTGTCAAACCCAATTAGAATTACTCCAATTTTATCCGTTAAAGTGTGTGAGAGATGTCTTGAAATGGAAAAGGATTTGCTTTATATTTCCACTTGCTCTTGTTGTGACTTGAATGTATTTTAGCTGAATATGGCCTGTGGTATTTTTCAATTATTAAAGATGTTGTTGCATCATTCTTCTAGATGACGACGGGTGGCAAAACGGTGCATTATCCTTAATAGTATCAGGTGGGTACAGTTTCAATACAATTTGAATACGCATATACCGTCATTATCCCAATCTAATGTATAATATACTATTTATTTCATGTTACATGGTATGTTATAGTTGTAGTTAGTACATAGATATAGTATTCTTTTACATTGTATTCAATTAATAATCTATCTGCTTCGTTGGATTTCTGCAGTACTGACAGAGAAGATAGTTCAAGATATGACGACAGCGTCAGAAGCCGAGGAGCGGTTGACGGTGGTGCAGGCCCAGTCCTTACGACATCGATTAAAAGGCCTTTACTCTTACCTCAAAGACCATCCAGCACTCATGGAGAGACGGCTATATGTGGGGTCTAAGAAACCCCACATTCCCGAAGTAGCACAAGTGAGTATTCATATTCACATGGAACACAAAATATGCCATTGAGCCATTTATGAATGCATATTCGCCTCTCAGCATTAGAGTAGATAGAACCTTGTTTCAAATGTTTGCTACAGTCCATATGAGCGGATCAGTTTATTAACTTAATCATTATTATATGCTTTTGACTGGACTATCTATAGCTATACATATGGAAGGGCACAATGCACACAGTGTGTCCATTATTAAAGGGAATTGCTGGTTCCTACACAGAAGCCACCTGGCGGCAAAGATCGAAGCTCATGAAAAGTATTCTTTAAGCTGTATTCATATTCCTACATAGACCACTTTCCCTAAATCAACTATTTGTATTTGCTACTTTGACAGTATACCTCAATTGCTCACATATATTCACTGCTAGGACACCCATAGGATCCTATAGTTAAGGAAAAAGAAATATTTTTCCAAAACTCATGCCTTTCTCATTTTCTCCGTGACCCCCTGTTTTATTGGTCCTAAAATCTTTGTATAGATGTCCATTATACATTTCCAAGGTTTGGTTGCAACATCAATAGAATAAGGGGATTATCCATGACAGATAATGTGAAAATGCTGTTTTCCTATTCATTTCTATAGTTAAGCTACTCCTTTGCTAAAATGGCTGTATCATGAAAGTTAGTACCGTGTCATAGCAATTTCTTTTGATTTTCTATTAGATAATAAATCCAACTAACATAATCCTGAGTTATATGCAAACGTCAATAGAACATCAGTAATCCTGCGACAAGTAGCGAGTCCCTTTGCAGGCAGTGACCAAGGTCACATGACTGACACATAGCAACATGGCATCATACCAGCAGTTGGCTTTCATTTGCTGCCAAGCGAAGTCCTTAAGCCTTAAAATTATGCCTCAATGCTTCATGTTTGTCGTAATGATGTAGTGTCATTGAATAATTCCCCGGCACTGCATTGGTGCATCATGACACGGCAGAATTGGCAAGTGAATTTGTAATCATCGGTGCTGCATTAATGGTTTATGCTGACAAAAGTCCATAAGGCCATGTTATGTTCAGGCGCTTTATTCTGCGCTCCACTCTGTGGCAAATCTTACGGACTAAACCAGTATACTGCAGTACTGCATTTTATCCTATCAATTGCCCTTGAAACATAATCCCGTACCATCATTGTATGAGCCATACTAATCTAGGGCTACGTAACTAAAACCTTCAATACATTCTATATTACAGCAGTTACAAAAGCGGGATTTCGACCCATTCACACTAGACATTGAGCAGCCGGTGTGTCCCTCCAGGGCTGAGTGGAGGCAGCTGCATTCCGCCAAGGACATTAATGATACGGATGTGCAGGTGTACCAGCCGCCGCACGGGGAGGACGGCATGCAGTGGTTCTACAGCGTCAGCTGTGCTAATGCAGGCTTTGCCTGGCAGAGGGACTGTCCAGGCTGCTGTATAGGGATCAACCACATCAGGTGAGTAGGCATAAATCTAAGGAACTGGTCATTTTCCAACATCAGTGGTAAGGTAAGAGGCGTTGGGGATATTTATTCTTTGGGCAATTGTATAGGCAATGTGAGTTCGGCAATGGAACTAGACCAATACCATGCAACAAGAATGTGTGATAATGATTCAATTTATACCCAAATGTCAGTGATTACCTTGATTACCTACAGAGGTCGGATATGATTTGGTTTCCAGTTTGGCTATCTTCATTGATTAATCTAATGCATTGTATATCGCATTATAACACACCTTAATAATGGTAGTTAACAACACTATTATCAAAGTATCCCCTGTCTAATTAATTATGGACGTCATACTTTAGGCGTAACAAGCTGACAGGCAAAACTCGAGAACCTCATTGATTAAATGTTAGTAGGCCTTATTTGGCTCATTTACAAAACAAGTCTACTAAAGCCACTCAAGATATTGGGGTTTCTGATCACCAAGGTCTGAGGAATCTGACGAGGGCTCTTTTTGTGTGTGTGTGTTTATTTTCCTCGCAAGCTAAAATGTATAGAATAATTCACGTTTTTCGCAGCCAAAATTCACATTTTATTGGTTAAAAATTAATTTATCTTTAGATGTGGAGAAAATATAAGTTATTTCTATACCACTGCATTGCTGGCATTATTAACTTTAATTTGATACCAAATATGACATTTTTGGTCAATTCAAAACCTGATTTTTATGATGCGCGCGGTGATGAGACACCATTTCATTTTTTTTACTGGCCTTGTAAAAGTGTGTAAAAACAGAAAACCTCTTAACCCTGGTATTAATAAGTTATATTGTCTTACAGGTATGCCTCGTCGTGCCAACCAAAGAAAACGTTTGTGATGGCCCTGGTGAGGAAACAACCAGACCTCCGATTTGACTGGAACTGGATCCAAGTGGACACTAGCTGCAACTGTGCTGTTAAACCATTGAACCCCTTTGACTTTGGTTAGACAAAGGAGGATGGACCATGTAGACATCAATCTGCCGTATATTCTATTTTCCTTATTTACAATGACATAAGGCCTAAGATAGTGACAGCGGATGAAGGCATGTTGAAGGGAGTAAGTGGAAATAGCATCTGCTACAAGACATCTGACAAGGAGTCGATGAGGAATATATAGGTCCACTGTTGAATGCCTGCAAGGCATGGCAATATGCGAGGGTCCCTTAAATGTCCGCCGAGTCCATGGACTATGGAGACCAGGCATTCAAGGTGATAAGCAAAAGAAAGGGAAATGGTGTCACTAATGAGTTATCGCAGTTCCCAGGACAGAGACCTTGGGTTGATAAAACACGAGTAAGATAACCTGTGCCCTCTATTAAGTGTGAAGGCGAGTGAGTAGGTTATTGGAGCTGATCTTTTGGAGAATGTTGCTTCTCAAATTTGTTTGTTGCTCATGCCCTTGACAATATTTTGCTGGGTATAATCACCATATGGCTGGTACGGACCTCTGAATGGGCCACTGGGACTAGACAAACGTGGAGCCTCGTGGAGCAATTGTTGGCCACTTAATCCGTATAGACATAGCCCATTCTAAGGACTTTAGTGATAAACTGTGATCCAATCTTTGAGTCTTCACATATTAGGCAATGGTATGATGTAGATCCCTACATATTATATCATACATTATACTGCCATTTAATAGCCCTTTCCCGATGTGTTCCCTGTACAATAATTAGTTCTGTCCACGGGCATTTATAGAGGTGCTTCATGGACTGGAAAGAGGTATAGATCGTATTTTTCTTCACATTTACACATTTATAAATGGAACTCTCTTATTTGAATCAAAATCATTAGCAGATCATATGCTACATATATATGGATACTACAGAATTCCATTACATTATGTATCAATGTGATGTCAGTTACTTAATACTTTATTCATAGAAGTGTCCTCGTGATAGTGCTCAAGCTGGGGGATCCACTGTTAAGGTTTTACTCAAATGCTATTTGCTGAATTGATATTCTCAGGGAGCGTGATATACCTTAAGCAGAGTGATAGATAACATTTGGCTGGTATAAAAAAGAAGGATCTATTATGAGCACCAATGAAATATAATTGATTGGGTGATAAAACTTATGAAATATTTTTCGTTAATGTTATTAATTCGAATTCTGGTTATTCTTATACAGTTGAATGTTTAATAAGCTAGTGTCTGTCGTCGTGGAAGTCAACCTATTATAATATAGTTCATTCTCCTCATTCATACATCTAACACACATAGAAGACTGAAGTCATTATGTGTGGACTTCAGTTATATTCACCGCCAGCTTCTGAAGTGAAAGTAAGAAATAGGGTGGGGGAGTAAATCGACTCAACCAAGAAGTATTGTAATACATTGTTTTCCAACGTCCCTCCATATAGGCGACATACTGATGGTAATATGATAACTATTTCCGATGAAAGCCATATTATATTACTATCCGTATGCCAGCCGTCCACAGGGTGTTTGTGGGATCTTCATAACCGATTGAAGTAAACGTTTCCTATAAAGATTCAGCCATAGCTAGAGCCCACATACGCCATGTAGACGGTTTTCTGCTAATGGCCCCAGTCCACTGTACTCTATTCGGCTGTAATTAAACATGCAACTTACAAGCTCAAACAGCCAAAATTACTCAGTAGACATATTACCGATCATCATGAAAGCTTTTTTGCCGTTTTAGTCGTCCACTGGCCGATGGAATGTGCTTTTCGGCGGATTCTTTTGTTTTGTTATTCTTTATTTAGGTAAATGATACAACCACAATAGGAATGCAACTCACCGGCATTGATGCATTAATGTCCATTACTAATTTTATCATTTACCCAAATTTAACCATTTAGAACAAAGAATCGGTCGACAAAGCCCATTCCATCGGCTAGTGAACGACCGGCTTATGCCTTGATAAAAAGAGGTGTCCTCTTTCGTATTGCCACAGTCCATTGCCGAACTCCGGCCGATTCCAAATACATTTCCAATACAACTTTGGCCGATTAGAGCCTAGCTGACAGCGGACATTATAAAACTATTGTTGGGGCTCCACTACTCGATTTTTTGGTAATACTCACAATCCGATTATACATGTCTGTTTAGTTTGATCTGGAACCAACAGAAGCATATTTCCTATATAAATTATGCACAAATCGGCTGATCAGAGCGCTGTGCTGCATTAGGGAAATAAAAGTCAAGCCAGTTTGATATGAAATTTGGAGCCAAAATAACCCTAAGATGCAAAATCATGACTTAAATTGGCACCTAAATTGTGTTACGTAGCCTTGGCAATTCTACTTTCCAAACATATTTATAAACAGGGTATACAGTACATCGCTGCCTACGGTATACTACTTCTTATACTCCCTTGGTTTCAGTCAGATTTGTGAGAATAGCACCGATTTGAGAACAAAATCGATTAGTGGAGTCTCTGCTTAAAAGTCTCATACATGATACTGCTGTGTGCTTCGACATTGACATACCGTTTTATATGTGTTGCTCAAAATGATATGATATTATCATAGTAGAGTGATGCAGAGTATTTAGGGTATAGGGTATATTTATACTTTGCTTCGATGTACATAGAATGAGAATTATCATATTGAAACAAGTGGTTATGCATCTGAATAGTAATAGAAGCTGTCCCCATGCAAAGGAATGATTTAAGAACTAAATTGTATCATACAATGTTAACTGTCAGAGATGTTTAAAATTACAGGTGAATTTATTCACTAGAATTGCGGTGACACGGCAGTCGATGCTTGAACTTAGCAAGTCTACAACCAACATCGTATCAGTAGCCTATACAATGTATATGCAATGCCTGTGTTCAATGGAATTAGTTGAATCTTGAATGTCTGTATTTTGATGTCATGTATCGTACAAATATATGTTTGTATATATGCATCTGAAAATGAATGGCATGATGGCCACTGTCCACTGGGCTCTATAGAGTTCCGTGGACAGTGGTCATAATGGTCGCCGTCCACTGTGGAACTTCAATTGAGCCCATTTAGATGGTGACCATCACCGTCAACATCCACTGGACCAAATCGGCCAAAGTTCAGCGGTAGACGATGGCTATAATGCTCCTAATTCCAAGTGGTATTGCTATATTTCACAACAGTCATTGTACAGAATGACCACCATCCACAGGAGTTGATCCGACTAAAATGGCCACTTCCTAAATATGTGATGTATATTGTAAGCTTATACAGGTCAGTAGACGGTGGCCATGATAGCCACTGTCCACTGGGGAACTTTGGACGATTAGGCCTATACATTCCCTATTTATCGATGGCTGATAAGAGCCCAGTGGACGGTGATCATTAGTGGGGTCTAAATTGACCATGATGGGATGTGATTCAACACGTATGAACAAATCACCCTAGTAAGTGCAGGACTGTCTGCTGCTAGTTGTGGAAAATAGATATTCACAAGAGGAACATGTATTTATAAAAGAATCGTGATAATCTAACCTATAATCATGGTACTAAACCATTGTACATTCTGAAATGTCTATTCCTAAAGGAGGGCTAAGACATTTGAAGGCCTGAAGTGGGATATATTGTTCGTTATCTTGTGATTGCAATTAAATCCATGCCAAATCTGAGAATTACATCTTGATGGTTATGTTATATTATGCCCGCAGAAAATATTTCATTTGAGGTATTCTATTGAGTAGTAAGTAACATGAATTGCTTCAGTGTTTTATACTGTAAGCTGCTGTTGGACTATGTTCAGTTGTCACAATAGGCCTGTGTCCACTAGCATATATAAAGCCGTTTGTCGTCCGCTAAAACGTGAATTTGAATACAAATATGAAATATATGTTTTGTCTCCCTGTGGACACAGCTGGACGACAAAATTCTCAAATACAAAAGTGGGATAGCAATATGCAGGGGTCAAAAATGGATGTCAAACGTGGGCATTTGAATATCCAACATGTTTGATTTTTAGTGCAGAAATTGGAATACATGCTCTTTATTCTATTGTTAAACCTTGTCCATGTTTGCCCTGGGCAGTCTGGGCAGCAATTTATAACGCCTAGTGGAGACAGCATTCCTGCAGTTAAAGTAGAATATATTTACAAAATATATTCCCAGATATGTACATATTGCTGGACGTCAAAACGGCCATATATTCCACTTTCCTTGTCGTATAATGGACACAGGCCTAATCTCCACACAGCGGAAACCAATCACAACAGACACAAACACGGTTCGTCTCTGCCACTAGCATCGCATTACTACTAAATCCGTATCAAATTCATACCCATGGCTAAACAGATGGATACATCATAATTGTAATTTATATAGACCACCTGAATGTCCAGCCCCAGCTCCACGCCCACCCCTGCACCGTATTTTCACTCTGATAATTAAGCAGTACAACAACTGAATCAGATGTGTGCTTTGATAGAGCGAAATTAATCATTTGAACATGTTTTTCATCCAATTTATTTTAATGAAAATGCATATTAAAGTGGCATGGTCCGATGATAAGGGTTCAAAAATAAATTTTGCTAAAAATGAACCAGAATGTTCAATATGGCCATACTTCATGTCCTACCTACTTTATTAAACATTATTCCCGAGAATTCAGCTTATAGATTTCAGCTAATTATCAGTTTTATACTCAATTTCAGACTTTTGGAGTGCACACCATAAGTCCACCCATTGAAATACACTGGATAGGCCATACCTGTATTCATGGGACCCTCTTAATTGTCTCTTATTGCCTAATATTGCTATTTTATTGTGCTCCATCCTCCAAATATGATACTATGATAGCAATTGGAACACATCTAAGTAAAATTTAGAATATGGAAAAAATCGGACCATGTCACTTTAAAATGTTTGCACTTCATTTCTAGACAGATATATAATAATGAATTTGGACCGAAATCGATCCCTACAAGTCAAAAATCCTGTTATATCAGCCGGAAATCCGGGTATTTTCAGAGAAATGTGCGATCATTTCATACACACTTTGATGAAAAACACCCCTGATGGGTCGCCTTTTAAGTGTTCATATCTGAACTTGATTTGGACATAATATCATTACATTAATACTAGAGGAAAAGTCACTAAATATATATATCATTTCAGAGTCTTATGCTGTGAAAGGATTTTAAATGATACTTTTAAATGTCTGCAGCCTATAGCCTAACAGCTATTGGCTTGTCCTATTTTAGAACCTTTCGTCAAATAGTCGTGCATCATCTGTATTGGTGTCTGTGGTTGGTGATGGTGAAAAAGGCAAGAAGGAAAGTCCTCTCGGCCCGTGCCTCAGAATTTACAAACCATGCATAGTCTTAAAATGCAAATGATTCGTAGTCTTTCAAATAGTTGGCCTGCTGTTAACATTTGCTTAGTGACCTGACTACCAAATATTAGTAAAGACTGCCAACTTTTTACCATTCGGTTGCATATTTAGACACCCACATTTTTAGACATGGAAATGTTAGAGTTATCAAAGAGGGCTCATTGAAAGGGGAATTTAGTTTGACAACTTCTAAATGAGATCCCATATGACGTAACATGTTTTGCTAGCTGTAAAGGGCACCTGAGTGATGACAGATAGAGAAAAATCAGAGATTTCGGCAAAGTTTAGTCAGGGTTGCCATGGCAATCAACCTCCTTAGATTTTCCAAATATGCAAGTTCCAATGCTGTAGACGAATACCTATTTATCTCAGTTTTAGAAGAATATCTATATCACTTTTGTAGGTAAAGTGACTCAAAAAATGAGCACCGATCGCTCAGTATATTTAGGGGGATTATGAAAAGGGATTCGTGTTCACCAAATTGCTACCATTGAGAGCATCAGCGGCACTGCCCGATGGTTCAGTATCCACAGTCCACTGGGCCATGTCTAGATTTTATCTAGGAAAGGTATGTAGAATTGAGAAATGGCGTACACTCCAACTATTACATGGCATACGCATACACCGTATAAGGAGTTGAAAGTATTACAGTATTTAAAGGCAATATTAGTCCATTGCAGTAAAACCATTATATATTATGCTCAGGAATAAACCATTTTACAGAATACATATCTGTTGGCGTTATTATCTGATATCTTGCATAGTATCCCAATATGTTAACAAGCATGGTTATCCTCACATAAAGAATTGATAACATAAGGAATTGATGAGCTGTATCTAGGTCTTAATCATATAAATCATGATAAGTCAAAACTAATTTCCATAATTACATTTAGGACTGATTTTGTAAGGTATATCTATTCCACCCTAAGTCAGCCACCTCATTCCCCGACTAACAAAGAACGTTTTTGGAATGTTTTAAAACTTTTGTATATGGGTGGGAATAAATGGTTTGAACAGAACTTTTTGAAACGTTTGGAATTAAACAAGTGCGAAAACTTCATCCAACATCTCCTTACAAACATTAGGGTTCAGCACAAAACGGTAACGAATTTCGCCCTAACATTGATACATTTATGCCAATAAAGGGCAATGGTATAAGGGAGTTACATCGGAAATGAACTATGGTCCAAAGACACTCACACTAAGGGAACAATTGTCACTGCAGGCTGATGAGGGCTAGGTAACCACCGTGCAGGCCACCACAGTCGTTCCGAGTATAAGGGTCATTCAATGTAGGGTCTAATGTTAACTCAATTTCTAAGCATATAAAAAATTGGAATGGCTGTTGCTAAGCAACCACTTACCCTAGCAAAAAAATAATCACACCATTAGATTCCTCGGGTTCAATTTAGGGGGATAAGAATGGTTAAAATAATCATATGGATAATATTCATGCTATGGGGTTGAATTTCCAAATATTTGGTGGCCATCTTGAATTTTAGGATATTTGAGGGATTTCTGACTGGACTATACTGAAAGGGAATGCAGCCCAGAAAAGGCTTGTTAGTGTAGGTAGCAGCGAAGACTTTGAAAACTTGGCTATACTTCCCTCTGCCTACTCTCCTGTTACTGGATATTGTTCATTCATTAAGGGCAAATATAAGTGCTTAACAAGACCCTTTACGTGAAGACATATCTAAAATGCATCCATAATTATGGGCCTTGAGGACCCTTGCTTAGGGCCCAGAAATGGATTTGTGATCACAAATAGTGACCCCCCCCCCCCTCTACCCCCTTAGGGACTTGCTTTCGGAAGAAGTACCAGTAGAGCTTTTGCCAAAGACAGAACTACCTTCCTGTTTCAGAATGAACTCTGCCACATGAGCTTCTGGTGAAGACTATTGACGAAGACTGGTTAAGAAACGGATCCTCATTTTGCTCATTTAGTCTTTGCTGGTTTGTATTCGCCCACACTGGATAGAGCTTTTAGATTCCGTCTGGTCAAGAAACAACCCAAAGTGTACGGCGGCTATATCTGAGGACTGCTGGCTCTTCCCTCATTACCTAAGGTACCTATCCGAAACGGCGATAAAAACCCTCTATATAACCAGCAAATATGGGATAGCTCTCCTAGGTGCACGGACAGACGTTTACATCGTTATCTTAATCTTATATCTTAAATCGTAATCCAGTATCTTGAAACGTTCAGAGTGCAATCTTAACCTATAATCTTAAATCTTAATATATCATCTGATAGCTCCCATTGTATCTACCACATAGTGTCACATACCCACACTATGCTACCTGAGGTTTGCCATCACCGGTAAACCCTGCACCCAGCTGAGACACTATAAATAGGTACCACGGATAGTTTGAAGAAACCCTTCCCTGAACAAAATTGTTATACTGGTTAGGAAGCTGATAAAGAATGCTGAAGAATGATGGTAACTATGTTAAGATCCGTTCAGTAGTTAATTTTATATGAATTTTCCAAAAATAAAAGTTTCAGCCATTTAGCATCTTTCATTTTCAATAGCCAATGGGCCAATTTCAGAGTGATATTACATTTATTTTGATGACAATTCTCAGTTGAAAAAAGATATTTCCCAGTCAACTTTATATGGACATTGCATAAATATCTTCAGAATATGTTCAGACATATTTGTATTGAAATATTGTACCCTCTAACACGGCAGATATGCCAATCCCTTACCACTGAAAATGGCCATTCTGCCATTTTGACCCCATACCTAGTTCAGGAAATACATACTTGAAGACTTTGGTATTACATGTAATGTATCTACATGTTACATAGAGCATGAATAATTTTTCTCAGATCATTTCCTTTGTGTATCTTTTGAGTCATATTCCTTTTAAAATGGCAAGATCACTAATATGTACGTTTGTCACAAATGCTATACTGCAAATGGTGCCATAGATTTTTAACTAGCAGTCCAATCCTCTTGTAATTCGAAACACATACTACCCATGACATGTCAACATCAATACCATAATGATTTTTTATGAAAATTAACTTTATTTTTTTCAAGCTTACCAGTATGCTATATAGGATTTGTATAGAAAAATAACTATGATTTAATTTTGCCACTGCACCATCCATAGGATTGCTTAGCTCTCTTCACATGATTGTAATAACTATTTTGAACTTCAGTGTGAGGGGCAGGACGAACATTTTTTTTCAATAATAATATGTTTTATAACCTATTATTTTCTATTAAATGCTACAAAAGTAATAAATTTTAATAATTTTTGTTCGTCCCGGGGACCACAGTGAAGCCTGATGTGTGTCCTAATCAATGGTGCTGGTATATTTCATATGCAATGTATGGTGCAATGGGAAATCCAGTTTATATGACAGAGAGTCAAATCAGCTGCAGGAAAACAGGTGACAAAACCTGTAATTTGACCCAAAGTGACCCCCAGTGAAGACCCATTTGCACATGCATAGCAAGTACAACCTACTTAATACTAATAATATTTCAAACTAGCAGATCCATATCTTTCTGTTGAGGGGTTTGAGATTTCTGTACATTAATTTTCCTGGCCTCTGGAGGCTTGTAAAGATTGACATTTTTGCTCTGAGGATCGGCGATTTCGCAGCTATGACTCGCTTATGCGCGGTACCTACTATAAACATCTAAAAGAAAAAAAAAGGAAAAAAACGGGGGTTGGGGGGCAGAGCCCCCCATTACTCGCTAGATAATTAGCCTATCCTACCATGGACTGTGTAGGCTTATCACTACTGGTGGCGCAATCTTCATTTGCTTAGTAATGATTTTAAGATAGTCTAAGATAAGTCTTACGATGGAATTAAGATAGTTTAAGATAGGATTGAAATCCAGGTACTAAAGTTAAGACATGTCATCTTAATAATGCAATTAAGATCACGCTCTAAACGTTTGTCCGTGCACCTGGGAGAGCTATCCCGGGCGTGCATACAACCACTGTTCCACAATGTCCAGTCCCCCTCTTCCCGTAGCCACTTTCTAGCCACATCAAAGCCTCCCCTCCCACTCCCATCGTTTATGGCTGCCTTATCCTCGTTAGGGTGTTAAATACAATGGTGCTGAGAGTCTCCCCCTTAAAGGAATACTGCACTGCAAAGGTAACTCACCCAGCACTCGTCCATTTGAACTATTGTCTAGTTGTGATACTGGCTTTGTGCAGCTGAAACTATCGTAGGGACCAGTATTTTCTGTCTGAAAAACTCCCACTGTGTTTCTTCTACTGTCCGAATCAGATAACAGATTTGCCTTCTTTGCCAGCTGTACAAAATGTACCTAATCCACTCTCGACTTTATTGGGGCCTAATCACCAGCACAACAGTCTGCTTAGCCAACCGTTTCCTTTGGGAATCTCTCATTCTTATATCCTATATCTACTCACAAGGGCCAACCTTTCCACCAATTTATTGGCATCTCTCATGGGGATTCCTATTCCAGGTAAACAAATAACGTTATACACCATTTTATAACGTTATATAACGTCATATGTCAACGTTTTTCTAAGGCTCTTTAGTAACTATGACATAACGTTATGTAAAGTTTAAAACGTTATTTTAACGTAAAATAACGTTTTTTTTGTTAGCTGGGTTTCCCTATATCTATTCACAATCTTAGATTCTACATGCATAGCCTACATTGTGTACACTGAGGTAAACATGAAAGGATTGAACGTGTGATTAAAATCACAAATGACTCAGAGTCAGGGTGATGAAGTGATTGAATTGATTAACTGAACGACTGAATCCGTAAATTTATATCATTTCAGGAACAATGAATCAGTCAATGTCGACTGCGGTATTGTACACACAAATCCCCGGTGGGGGCACTTTGTTTTATTCTAGTTTCCAATAGATATATGATATATGAGGGTCATCACTGTTCACAAATAGTAGTGTAGCGTTTTCTCCGATCGTATAGTGGGGGGGGAAAGGGTTGACTTCTCGTTGTGTTCTCTAAAGTCAAAAGAGGTGTGTTCGAGACACGGGGGTTCGGACCACTAGGATGGCGTTAACACTAGGTAAGGACACATGACAACAAGTAAAATTACAGTTCAAATGCTCTTTTATTCTAGACATAATAATATAGTTGTATGAAGGATAAGTAGATGTCTATCGGCACGCGGTAGGCCTAATATAAATGCTCGGCGATGTTCGGTTGAATAAATCTAGGGGCCAGGATTTAAGACTAAGCCCAAGTTCTATCTCTAAGTGTGCAGGAGGGCCAGGACTCCGCTAAGCCCGAGGTCTACAATAAAGTTAAGTGACGAATACATTTGGCCAGGACTCCGCTAAGCCCACGGTTCTACGATAAAGTGATGAATATGCTCGGTTTCCCGGATAAACTCGGTACGTCTGTGGATCGAGGTTTCTAAGTGTCGGTGATGGGGGGCGCCGGTGAATTCTTGATCTAAAGTTGGTTTGAAGGTTCTCTGAAATAAAGTTCCATGGTTTTAGAGTTGGCTAAAGATGGGTTTCTGAAGGTTCCTAGGTCTTGAAAGTGCAGGTCTAAAGGGGTCATCTTGAAGGTCTAAAAGTGCAGGAGTGCAGGTTGTTTGAAGATAGTGCAGGTGGTCTGAAGGTAGTGCAAGTGGTCTGAAGATAGTGAGCTGCTCCTGGGGTGTGGTGGGGTTGAGAGCCTGGTGGGTTCTGCCTGATTGGGGTGGGAGCCCTCCCTTTTATGCTACCAGGCTGGAATGATCACGTGACCAAGTCTCAGCCAATCAGAATCCAGCCAATCAGGTTCCAGTATTTATAACTTCTCTTTTATAAAATAATGGTAATATTTAGCAAATTGAAAGTTGTGGCATGTTAATCTAGAGTGCCACATTAGTGGGGAACAGCACTTGAATTGTGTAAATCTATAGAGAATAAGCTAGAATAGGAGTGAAAAGAACTAGGGTCTGGGGAAGGGCCAAAATGGCCCTTTCAGCCATTTTCTCAGTTCAGATCAGGGTCCTCTTATCTGCTAAAATACAGTGATTCAAACTATGATTTGGTCCACTAGCCTAGGTAGGCTAGTTTGGTGAAGGCCACTTCTAACTAGTGTGCCCCTTTAATTTGGGTGACTTTGTATATCTAAGCAGTAAATCAGAAAGCTTGGGTTGGTAAGGTTGGAGGCTAGTTGGCTGTCAGTCTACCAGAGCCCAGCATGGGAAAAACATGGAGGTTGGGGGTGCTGGTGATTTGTTCAAAATACACATATAAAACAGCAGCATCCGGACTATTCCAAAGAGGAGTAGACAGCTAAAGGTCTTGTCTTTGGCACTGACTATAGTAGGTGAGGTGACTTTATTTCAATTTGCAGTTTGAAGGGTGTTTGCAGGGCCATGTCAGGGGCGATAATAGGTGCATTGGGGCCGCACAGGGACGCGCAGGGCCGCAGTTCTCACGCCGGCCCCGGCTGCCGGTCCCGCCCGCCCGCCGCTGGCAGCGCCGAGGGGGGGGGGGGAGTAGACGACGCGAAACGCTACACCGACCCCTTCTTGAAAAGATGCGACCCTGCATCTGGGCACTCTACGAAGAAGTCGACTTCTTCGAAATATTATTTCACCAGCTCTGGGAAATCGGGTGTCTAGTGTTGAAGTGTAGTCAAATAAAGTTCCGCTGACCCTTTCCAAAACTTTGTAAGTGCTAAGATGTATGTGTTCTTAGACTCAGGGAATGTATGATAAAGGGGTCAGTTCGACGAAGGCAGTGAAGGTAAGTATCCAATGAAGGTGACATCTATGATGAAGCTCTTCTATGGACGATGAGTATAACAGTTTCTCTACTGCTACCTGTAGTTGGTTGCAGCAATCAGCATCTTTGTTTCTAATCCTAACAATACACATAAGTCAAGTTTAATAAAAATAAGTTGTGTGATGAGCCCGCATCAAAAACTGGCCCAGTTCCAACATCAGAGTCAAGGTAAGGTAACAAGGCGAATCATCTGGCAGATAAACACTGTCTAGAGGTCCCCATCTTCCCACATAAAGAGTGACATGCAGCACTGCCCTTCCGGGGATGCTCTACCCGACAGTCCACACTGTCAGAACTCAGCTTTCTGAGCTACTCTCTTTTGCAAAAAGATGACATACAGTGCACCCAGCACTGTCCCATTTCTGCTGACAGTCTGTATGTGACGACATACAGTGCACCCAGCACTGTCCCATTTCCGCTGACAGTCTGTATGTGACATCGACATACAGTGCACCCAGCACTGTCCTCCTCTCCGCCGACAGTCTGTATGTGACATCTGCCACTGCTTACCCTCTACAGCAGCACACAATGTCAGAATCCAATGACCAGTGAATTTTTCTCTTCTACTAGGGGATAAACATCTCCTCTCCATCTTGCACTCGGTAGGCACCTATTCTCGTATCGCTTCTATCAGTCTTAAGAAGGGGGCATGTCCCATGCTTGGTGAATGGATATCACACCAATCAAAAAGGACATAACCAAAGTCGTCATCAGTTTCAGTGCTGGCGCATCTCTTCCTTCAAGCGTTGAATGGCTGCCCAGCTTGAGTGGCTACCATCTGGCTGCCTGAACCGCTTGATTCAATAACAGCCTGGAGGCAGCTTTCAACTGGCCTGTTCGGTGAGCCTGTACTAAATGAGTTGCACTCGTTGGCGTAGTGCCCATAATTCCGGCACCTATAGCATTGGACTTCAGCTAGTCGTCGAGGTTGGCTCCTCTCAAAATGTTGGACTCCAAATTCGGTGGCCACAGCTTCTACCGCCGGGGGCTTAGGCGCCACCTGTGATTTCTTTGCCTTCTCAGAGTCATCAAATGTCTGGTAGTCCATGGCCATGTCTATGGCGTCATTCAGGCTTTTCACCTTGCTGACGTGCACATGGCGCCTCATGTCCTTTGTCGGGAGTCCTCGTATAAAGTGGTCCATCAGGGCCCTTTCACTCAAAGGGCTGTCCGGGTATGCTCGAAGGGCCAACCGTCGAACAGTGGCACCATATGTTGAGACACTCTCGTTGGGACTCATGGCACGGTTGTGAAGCTGAAGAGCGTACGAGTATTCCCTCCCAGGAGGGTAGAACCGTTGTCGTAGTGATGATTCAAGCGTTTCTCGGTCATACTGAAGATGTTCCGGTATGGAGGAGAGTACCTCACGTGCATCTTCTACAAGTGAACAAGCCAACTGCAGACCATACTCCTGATCATCCCAGTCGTTCCACACAGCAATGCTGCGGAAGTGACTGAGCCAATCAAGCAGGTCAGCTTTACCATTGTAACGAATCGGTTCCTTCGCCTTCCTTCGGTGCCGGTTCTCATAAGGGGGTCTTGCATTACACGGTGTGTTGAAGGTTGGTGGGTTCACCATGCCATGGTCTTGAACCAGGAATAGAGATATGCTGTCACTTAAGCCTTGGTCCTCGGGAGTCTCGGTGACGTGGTCAGCCTCAGATTCAAAGGTTGATGACTCGCTCATTGGTTCGTTCTCAGATCGGCTAGCCCGAGAAGAGAAGAAACTTCGGACAGCCGTGAAACTCTTACTCAGGAAGCTCATACTGCTGGTTGTGAAGAAATAAGTTCCTGAAGATAATTGCAGCGGGTAGAGTAAAAGTCGGTCTGCAAAAATAGGCCTATGTAATTTTTAGGAAAGAGTCTTGACTGAAAAAGTTAATCAAATGTCCTCACTAGTGTGACTTAGCCATCCTGGTCACGGCGCCATTTTCTGTAGCGTTTTCTCCGATCGTATAGTGGGGGGGGAAAGGGTTGACTTCTCGTTGTGTTCTCTAAAGTCAAAAGAGGTGTGTTCGAGACACGGGGGTTCGGACCACTAGGATGGCGTTAACACTAGGTAAGGACACATGACAACAAGTAAAATTACAGTTCAAATGCTCTTTTATTCTAGACATAATAATATAGTTGTATGAAGGATAAGTAGATGTCTATCGGCACGCGGTAGGCCTAATATAAATGCTCGGCGATGTTCGGTTGAATAAATCTAGGGGCCAGGATTTAAGACTAAGCCCAAGTTCTATCTCTAAGTGTGCAGGAGGGCCAGGACTCCGCTAAGCCCGAGGTCTACAATAAAGTTAAGTGACGAATACATTTGGCCAGGACTCCGCTAAGCCCACGGTTCTACGATAAAGTGATGAATATGCTCGGTTTCCCGGATAAACTCGGTACGTCTGTGGATCGAGGTTTCTAAGTGTCGGTGATGGGGGGCGCCGGTGAATTCTTGATCTAAAGTTGGTTTGAAGGTTCTCTGAAATAAAGTTCCATGGTTTTAGAGTTGGCTAAAGATGGGTTTCTGAAGGTTCCTAGGTCTTGAAAGTGCAGGTCTAAAGGGGTCATCTTGAAGGTCTAAAAGTGCAGGAGTGCAGGTTGTTTGAAGATAGTGCAGGTGGTCTGAAGGTAGTGCAAGTGGTCTGAAGATAGTGAGCTGCTCCTGGGGTGTGGTGGGGTTGAGAGCCTGGTGGGTTCTGCCTGATTGGGGTGGGAGCCCTCCCTTTTATGCTACCAGGCTGGAATGATCACGTGACCAAGTCTCAGCCAATCAGAATCCAGCCAATCAGGTTCCAGTATTTATAACTTCTCTTTTATAAAATAATGGTAATATTTAGCAAATTGAAAGTTGTGGCATGTTAATCTAGAGTGCCACATTAGTGGGGAACAGCACTTGAATTGTGTAAATCTATAGAGAATAAGCTAGAATAGGAGTGAAAAGAACTAGGGTCTGGGGAAGGGCCAAAATGGCCCTTTCAGCCATTTTCTCAGTTCAGATCAGGGTCCTCTTATCTGCTAAAATACAGTGATTCAAACTATGATTTGGTCCACTAGCCTAGGTAGGCTAGTTTGGTGAAGGCCACTTCTAACTAGTGTGCCCCTTTAATTTGGGTGACTTTGTATATCTAAGCAGTAAATCAGAAAGCTTGGGTTGGTAAGGTTGGAGGCTAGTTGGCTGTCAGTCTACCAGAGCCCAGCATGGGAAAAACATGGAGGTTGGGGGTGCTGGTGATTTGTTCAAAATACACATATAAAACAGCAGCATCCGGACTATTCCAAAGAGGAGTAGACAGCTAAAGGTCTTGTCTTTGGCACTGACTATAGTAGGTGAGGTGACTTTATTTCAATTTGCAGTTTGAAGGGTGTTTGCAGGGCCATGTCAGGGGCGATAATAGGTGCATTGGGGCCGCACAGGGACGCGCAGGGCCGCAGTTCTCACGCCGGCCCCGGCTGCCGGTCCCGCCCGCCCGCCGCTGGCAGCGCCGAGGGGGGGGGGGGGAGTAGACGACGCGAAACGCTACAGTAGCAAGGACCCCCCCCCCCCCCCCCCCCAGTCAATTACCACTGCCTAGATGTCTGAAAAAAATGTCTTAATTACCCTTCCCATAGGAATAGCATAGGGTTTATCAGAAAATGTGAAAATTTGGGGTTGTCGGTTATCTTCACCCACCCATAGAGCTCTATGCTGTAGCAAATTACCACACATTTTGATCAATTCTTTATTTCAATTTTTTAAGGGGGTTCTATAATCTAGAAAGTAATAGTCTCCTAACACTGATACATTTTACCATGGTGAACTCTCCAAATAATATAAAAAGTATGTATAGAAGTACCGGGTACCTATTATGAATTCACATTTTGTGCATACCCATTTTCACATAGTCTAACCATTAAAAAGAAATCGTTTATATTATTGTTTACTCTCCCAAACCTAACTGTCATGGGAAATAATGAAAACAAACATGATTCAAATTCAATTTACACTAAAGGAGGGTGCATTCCTACTGTATACCTTCTGATGTTTGAATCCTTATATCAAGTGAGTGCAAACAAATAATACTGGTACACCTAATGACCTATTGTGAATACATGCCAGCCTCAAAGGACGAAGTGCCTACTCATGTTACAGAAGGAGAAACAACTCACCACTCACCCCCAATGACACATGATTATTAAGATGGCATTGGGACTGGCACATGGCAATTAGTGCGCCTATGTGAACAATCACAGAAGCATGATCAATTATGACAATATCAAACAAGAAGCATGATCAATTATAAACTATGTATAATTATTAATCATTTAGTATGTGTGACTGACCATAGCACATGCCTGTTCTGGTTACATGACAGGTGTGCGGCCACTGTCTGTTCTTATGTGTCCCATACCACAGGTAACCCAGGGAAGAGGAGTATACCAAGGGCATGTGCTTGGCCTGGTTACAGGACACACGTGCGGATTTGTGATGTGACAAGCACCATGAGACACTGGGGCACAGGAGATATTA